>CM024698.1:23422792-23730389 GCA_014182845.1 Corymbia calophylla | reverse complement strand
CGGAGTTGGCTTATATAGTGTTGGTTACCGCTATTGAAAGCGCCCCCTTAAAATTTTAGAGATTATTCATGGACTATCAGGTCTTTGTTTAAGATTTTGCTTAACTGCTTCGGACATTGTACTGCAATAATCAGGAAATTCCTTCTTAATATACTACAACTACGTCCCATCCAAGAGAGACTGTAAGCTATTTATTCTTATACACGTGAAATGTGCTCCTTTTGAGGATGTGATTCTTCGTCAATGAGTCAAAATAAAATAACCATCAGGAGTTTCAAGCGTGAAATGCAACATGGCATTTGTTCAGAAATATTGGAAAATTACATGAGGCAATGATCTAACGTTCCACAACATACTGTAGATTATCCCACAGAAGGATGAGTATTGCTGTAGAAGTCACCGTAAGTAAAATTGAACACCTTTACTCCAAACAGAAAGAGATGCTCTTTGGTGGATATATTGTTCGAAAAGATCGAAGTAGTGATGATTCCACGGAACATTTCTCCCTTTCGTGAGGTAGATTTGGTCCATGTTGTGAATGAGGGTCAAGAGACAGGAACATACTTATTTTAGTTCCTGCGAGTTGCTAACAACCCGGGCCTTATTTAATGACCTAGGACTAGGGGATCTACAAATCCATATATAGTTGTTCGTGCATCACAATCACTCGAATATTGCAGGCGAAATGACTTGGAATGGGACGTGCATGATTGGCCAAAGTTGCCTCGGAGTCCATGGCCAACCAAACCAGAGACGAATGCATATAAATCTAAATCTTGGGTTGTTAACTTTGCCGTAAACAAAACTATGTTGACGATTAGTAGGATTCTAATTGGGCCGAAGTCAAATTTTCAGCATCGAATCTTCAGTAGGGGCTGTCAGAAAGAAAATCGCAAGGAGTACAAAACTGAACCAGATTGGACTGAAGTAATGTCGGGAAGTCCCCTTCTGACAAACGACCTGGAGATGATGACATGTTTATACAATCGGTTAGTTATCTATATGTTAATATTTATTTTTACCAATATGCTTTCTTAGATACGATTGAAGTAAATGCTAGTATCCAATTTTATCTCATGTCCTTTTAAGGTTTTAGATGTAAAATGATAGTGCCCAAGTCATATAGAGACATAACTGCATAAGGAAATTGTCTAGGTTGGACACGCTGTAATGGGCCAAGCAAATTGTTGTGCAATTTTGGGACTGTCTTCTTTTTCTTTTCTGTTTTTGATAGAGAAATGAAATCATAATAAATCTGATGAGTAGATTCTCAAAACAAATATGACTTTTGAAACACCACTCTACTACTTCACCAACACGCTACTTAGAAGTCGGGTTCATAAAATGAAATGGGTTATTTATGATTGATGCTTTTCCCTCTTTTTTGCGACTTTTGACACCCATATTACCTTAAATTGACCACAATATATATTACAAGTTCCAGATTTAAGATTATTTCTTAATTTTTCTCTTTTCTTCTCTTTCTTTGGAAATTCTAATGCATTTAGGATTGACAAGAACTGTGCATGTGTGAATGGTGTTTGAATGAATTATCTTGTTATGCAATTATAATTGTCATAATTTTCTTGTTAACAACTAATTATTCCATTTAATCAAGGGAAGAGAATATTCCATATAATGTTTCAAGAGGCATTTTCTTTTGAATTTGCATGATAATATGGGATGTTTAGAATTTTGAATGTACTTAATTTTGTCATATTCTTAAATTTGTTTGAAAATCTTATAAAAAATCGTGCAATGATGGTACAAAAAATAAATAAAAGTTGGAATATTAGATTCATTGAATAAAACAAAGTTCAAGCAGTTAAAATACATGGATTATATTGTAATCATGCATGTTAAAGTTATAAATAAATCGAATGCCTTCATTAAAACTAGTAGATAATTCTTTCCACTTTTACTTGTACCTTGGATATTTTTAGAATAATGGTTTCCTAGTAAAAGAAAACAACTATACAACTCACTAACACACTAGCAAATAAACCATTTTTTTTGGAAAAGAGGGACACTAATTTCGTCCTCCATGGAAGCAAAAGAAATAAGAAAAAACCAAAAAAGGAAAAAAGATAAGAAATAATCTTATATTAAGAGTAGACCCCACATCCTGACTTAATCTTTATTGCTTAAATTGAACTTAGTAGATTTGTCTCTTAATAAATTTGAAAAAAAAAAACGAAGACAAAATAAATAATCTTAAATCAAGAGTTATTTTTTTAATTGTAATTTTTTTTTTTTTTTACCGCACAACGCGCCATCATCTTAAAGCAATTCTATTAGTTTGTAGTTGCTTGCACCAATATATATGGGTCAATACATATGCCAAAACAACCGTCCAATCTTTTAATCACGAAATGATTGATCCGCGCCCTTAAGTAGTCGCCCCAGTTTTTTTCCACTACGACGTTAAAAGCAACACATATAATAAAATAATCTATAATTCTACATCCTGTAGGACAAGTCGTTGGGAGTTCCACTTTATAATAAGTAAATGCATTTTAATATAGTCAGAAAAGAAGGAAATGAATTTGGAATTGGTTTAGACAAGGAGAATATAAGGTGGGTTTGACGCAATATATTGAGAACGAACACGACTAGAAATTTTGAACATGGTCCTTATCATCCTGTCATTGCAATGCTGAAGAAGACTTTAAAGTTATTATATATCGAAAAGAAAGAAGAAAAACATGTTGTAGAATTGGTACTAAAGTTAACGATTATACTAATTGAAGTCTTTGTTTAATGGTTTTTTTTTTCACTTCCAAGGTGTGACATAAAAAGTCGTTGTTTATTATTATTGTTTTTGCTTATTTTCAAAATGTATTTGACGAAAAGAGTTCTTTGCTTAATGCTTTCTTTTAGCTAACTTCCGTGCGGTAAAGCAGGGTCCATTAATAAATTTGACCATGAAAAAAGGTCTTGGCTAATTCGGTGGCCATTAAACAAATGCTGGGATTTTTTTCATTTAATTCGGTGGTCGTAGTCATTATATAAATTAGACTATAATGTCTTTAATTCATAATGTTTTAAAGAAAAAATTTAACTGTAATGACAATTCAATTCTAACTTTTCGATTTAGTCAATGTAGTTGTAAAATTTTTAGCGATTTTCAAATATAGTTTATCTAGCTAAAATTGTTCATGTGAAGGACCAGCAAGCACCGCTCGTTTTTTTTCGAGTCAAGTTTTTTTAGTCGCACGAGTTCTGTTCTCATTAGCCTTTCCCCTCAAGGTCAGTATCTCAGGAGTGATTAGTTCCGAGTGAGATCAACCAACAATGCATTGGCGAAATTAACGTTCATTTCTCCCTCAAAGGGCTCAAATTTCAGGACGTCACATCCGGCGAGCCAACTAGACCTCACCCAACCACTCGCCGACCACCGTTGCAATAATGGGGTAGTAGTAGCCCGATGATGGGCTAGGTGGAGAAAAAAGAAGAAGAAAAGGAAAGAGAAGATAATAAGAAAATTCAGACTTGATTTTTGAACTTATTCTTAGGAACAATAATCAACTTCTTCTTTTTTATTCTTAATTCTGTTCCAAATTTATTCTTGAGAACAAATTTGTTCATGGGAATAAAAATTTTACCAAATAGATTTTTGTACCAAATCTATTCCTTGGAATAAAAGAATAGAATCAAACACTTTTTGACCAGTTAACAAATAGGCCCTACCTCGTTTGGAACAAAAATTTCTCATTCTCATAGAAGAAAGATATAGAGAAAAATTGAGAAAATCACAAGATATTTCGTGCAACTTTAATTTAAGATTGAAAGTGACAATTCACACCCAAAGGACTTGCTTTGTTCTCGAAAATCAACTCGACCCCACTTGAGTTGACTAAATGTTGATGCAACTCAGCATGTTGCGAATGAAAGAGTTGAAACATGTGTTTCATTTGTTGATGTGAGCATTACCAAGATGATTTTCAAATATCTAGATGAGCACGAGAATCGTTGGTTTCACGATAGCATGACAGAGACTGAGAGAGCTTGTTATATCCCGTATGATACTTCTCAAAATTTCATGGACGGTGCCAATGTCTTCTTTCAATATTCATGCTTGACAAAAATATTAATAAAATGTTAATGTAGGATGTTTATGTACGGTCCTCACATGATACTCAATGGGATAATATCTACTATGATACTCATTCATAGGAGTATCAAGACCTCAATCACTGAACACATAATTCCCCACTAAAATTAGAATATAATTGCGCTAGCCCCTTTTTATTCTAATACATTTTTTACTAACTTTAGGCGGACCTAATTATACTCGTAACCAACTTATTGACATTAAGCTTTCTTCAACAAAAGGATCTGGAATTTTTAAAGTGAATCTCTTGAGCATCTCACTCGTTCCCAAATGTTGAAAGGCCAAACTAGCAAAATTTATTAAACAGTATGCACACTCATGTTATGTATTTTGAAAGTGTACTTAAAATAATTGAGATTTTTTTTCTCTATTTTTTTTTTTCCTTTTCCTTTTTTCCTACTTTCTTTTGTCGCAACCTCGATGGTGGCTAGCAAAGGTCATTGGCTACAAGTGAACTGCAGTGCCCTCCCCTAACCCAGATTTAGAGAGGGTGTCATGGCCCACACTGGCTTTAGCGAGGGCCCACAAGGGTCCACAACCCACAATTAAAATAAAAAGAGGGAAAAGAAAAGAAAAAATAAAAAAGAAAAAATTATCTATGTCAATGCCAGTGCACTAGTTGTGCCACGCAACATCCTTTAAGTTATTTTTAGTCAAAATTGATCAGAATGACTACATTGGCAAATTAAAGATTTAAGATTAAATTGAGCAAATCGAAAAATTTAAGATTGAATTAGTATTTGCACAATAGATTTAGAACTTCTTTTAATAATTATCCCTATTTATGAAGTAAGACATGATGGCATGGCATATTAAATCAAATAGTCTTTGTCTTCTTTTTCTTTTCTGTTTTTGATAGAGAAATGAAATCATAATAAATCTGATGAGTAGATTTTCAAAACAAATATGACTTTTGAAACAACACTCTACTACTTCACCAACACGCTGCTCACAATTCGGATTCATAATATGAATTGGGTTATTTATGACTGATGCTTTTCACTTTTTACGACTTTTGACACCCATATCACCTTAAATTGACCACGATATATATATTACAAGTTCCAGATTTGAGATTATTTCTTAACTTTTCTCTTTTCTTCTCTTTCTTTGGAAATTCTAATGCATTTAGGATTGACAAGAACTATGCATGTGCAAATGGTGTTTGAATGGATTATCTTATTATGCAATTATAATTGTCATAATTTTCTTGTTAACAACTAATTATTCCATTTAATCAAGGCAAGAGAATATTCCATATAATGTTTCAAGAGGCATTTTCTCTGAATTTGCATGATGATATGGGATGTTTAGAATTTTGAATGTAGATAATTTTGTCATATTCTTAAATTTGTTTGAAAATCTTATAAAAAATCATGCAATGATGGTACGAAAAATAAATAAAAGTTGGAATATTAGATTCATCAAATAAAACAAAATTCGAGCAGTTAAAATACATGGATTATATTGTAATCATGCACATTAAAGTTATAATTAAATCGATTGCCTTCATTAAAACTAGTAGATAATTCTTTACACATTTACTTGTACCTTGGATATTTTTAGAATAATGGTTTCCGAGTAAAATAAGAGAACTATACAACTCACTAACACACTAGCAAATAAATCATTTTTTTGGAAAAGAGGGACACTAATTTCGTCCTCCATGGGAGCAAAAGCAAAATGAGAAAACCAAAAAAGAAAAAAAAGATAAGAAATAATCTTATATTAAGAGTAGACCCCACATCCTAATTTAATCTTTATTGCTTGAATTGAACTTAGTAGATTTGTCTCTTAATAAATTTGAAAGCAAAAAAAAAAAACGACGGAAAAAATAAATAATCTTAAATCAAGAGTTATTTTTTTAATTGTAAACTTTTTTTTTTTTTTTTTTTTTTTACCGCACAACACGCCATCATCTTAAAGCAATTCTGTTAGTTTGTGGTTTTGCTTGCACCAATATATACGGGTCAATACATATGCCAAAATAACTGTCCAACTTCAATCACGAAATGATTGATCCGCGCCCATAAGTAGTCGCCCCAGTTTTTTTTCCACTATGGCGTGCTTTCTCTAGAAAAGTTATAGGTTAACAAAAGAAGCAACACATATAATAAAATAATCTATAATTCTACATCCTGTATAACAAGTCGTTGGGAGTTCCATTTTTTAATAAGTAAATGCATTTTAATATAGTCAGAAAAGAAGGAAATGAATTTGGAATTGGTTTAGACAAGGAGAATATAAGGTGGGTTTGACGCCATGTATTGAGAACGAACACGACTAGAAATTTTGAACATGGTCCTTATCATCCTGTCATTGCAATGCTGAAGAAGACTTTAAAGTTATTATATATCGAAAAGAAAGAAGAAAAACATGTTGTAGAAAAGTTAACGACTAGACTAATTGAAGTCTTTGTTTGATGGTTTTTTTTTTTTTTTTACTTCCAAGATGTGACCTAAAAAGTCTTTGTTTATTATTATTATTATTTTTGCTTATTTTCAAAATGTATTTGACCAAAAGAGGTCTTTGCCTAATGCTTTCCTTTAGTTAACTTCCGCGCGCGGTAAAGCGGGGTCCATTAATAAATTTGACCAAGAAAAAAGGTCTTGGCTAATTCGGTGGCCATTAAGCAAATGCTGGGAGTTTTTTCATTTAATTCGGTGGTCGTAGTCATTATATAAATTAGACTATAACGTCTTTAATTCATAATGTTTTAAAGAAAAAATTTAACTATAATGACAATTCAATTCTAACTTTTCGATTTAGTCAATGTAGCTGTAAAATTTTTAGCGATTTTCAAATATAGTTTATCTAGCTAAAATCGTTCATGTGAAGGACCAGGTAGTACCGCTCGTCTTACGTGACATAGTCGGTGATATGATGCAAATAATTTGTGTTTATTTATTTATTTTTAACCTTTTCATTGTCCCCTCCACCCTCCTCTATTTGCCGTCGAGCCTGGCGATACCAAGATCTGGGCCACAACTTTTCAAGCAGTTAAAATACATGGATTATATTTTAATCATGCACGTTAAAGTTATAATTAAATCAAATGCCTTCATTAAAACTTGTAGATAATTCTTTAGAATAATGGTTTCCTAGTAAAAGAAAACAACTATACAACTCACTAACACACTAGCAAATAAACCATTTTTTTTTGGAAAAGAGGGACACTAATTTCGTCCTCCATGGGAGCAAAAGAAAAAAGAAAAAACCAAAAAAGGAAAAAAAGATAAGAAATAATCTTATATTAAGAGTAGACCCCACATCCTGACTTATTTTTTATTGCTTAAATTGAACTTAGTAGATTTGTCTCTTAATAAATTTGAAAGCAAAAAAAAAAAAAAAACGAAGGCAAATATCCAATTTTATCTCATGTCCTTTTAAGGTTTTTACCAATGTGCTTTCTTAGATACGATTGAAGTTAATGCTAGTATCCAATTTTATCTCATGTCCTTTTAAGGTTTTTGATGTAAAATGATAGTGCCCAAGTCATATAGTGATATAACTGCATGAGGAAATTGCCAAGGTTGGACACGCTGTACTGGGCCAAGCAAATTGTTGTGCAATTTTGGGATTGACTCGGTCAATGAAGCATGAAAAGTTGCAAGACAAGAAAATAAAGGGTCAAGAAATTACATGGCGTTACAAGAAGTGACTTTACATTTCCTCAAGTATCTTTGGTCCAAGGGGCATTGGTGAAAGCTAAAGTATTTGGTAAATTATAATCTAAAGGGGTTTTCCGAAATAACTTTGACCTAAATATTATTTGGTAAACATACATTTGGAATGAGCTTTTGTTGATTTTTTTTTAAATAAACAATTAAACCTACATTTGTCGGCCATTGCCGACGACCAAATCTAGAGGCCCAACGGCATCACTATGAGGTGCGACCGATCAAGTCGCCAACATCACCTAAGGTCGTCTAGTCGCCGGTGTTGCCTGAGGTCGCACCTTAGGCGCCGCCGCCTGGGTTCGCATGACCCAGGCGGCATTGCCGGAGGTCGCAGCCTCAAGTGACACCACCTGAGTCGCGTGAACCCACCCGTCATGACGGAGGTCGCAATCTTAGGCTACAACGCCTGGGTCGCATGAACCAAGCGTTGCAACCCACAAACCCAAGCGACAGCATCGGAGGTTACGCGACCCCCAGGCAACCGTCACCGGAGGTGGCGCGGCCAACGCCATAGATTTCCAAAACACTAAAAAAAAAAAGTCATAGATGGTTTGACTTGCATCTCCCAAATGCTGAAAAGCCAAAATAGGTCCCCACCTGCTTTGGGCTTTCAGCATTCCAAATACAAGTATTTGGCCAACGAAGACCCCAAATGCTAAACCAAACGCTTGATATTTTTCTTAAGAGACTTTGGAGGCTCAAAGCCCTTGGGAAAGCTGAATGAAACGGGGCCTAAGTGAGCATTTGCCCTGAGGTTTTTAAGGTTGTAACTCACCCTCCAATAAACCCCTCGATCTTTTCAAATCAATTTTATTGTCCCCTTAATTTTGACTTTGATCGAATTCTTGATAAAATGTTAGTCGTGTGCTCTCATGTAATCATATGGTACTCACTTGAGAGGGGCAAAAATCTAAAGCAAATATAGGAGAATTACATTTCACCCCCTAAATATTCCATACAGTGACATATTGTCCTATGAATTTTCAAAATTTTTTTCAATATGCTCCCTGATCTTTTGAAATTTGTTACAATCTTCCCGTGAAATAATTGTGGACTGAGAACAATAATTATAATTAAGGAAAAATGAAAGGGAAAAAGAAAAATGAAATATATATAAGGAAATAAATATTTCAGAATATATTCTTACTCTATTTCGTACAAGTCCCATCTCACCCCTCTATTATCCATAGGTGAATCATTCATCTCACCCCTCTATTTTAGTATGATTAATCTAAGAAAATGACATCGAGGTTATTCGTAAATCAATTTGAAAACATTATCGAAGGACAAGATGAGAGAGAGGGGATAAGGAGTAGGGCGGTGATGGTCCCTGGTGACTGACAATACTGCTACCTTAGGCGAGTCGGCTGTGGTATTAGCAATTTTGGGGTGGCCTTGCCCCAGAAAGGGCAAATGCCCATCTCAATCTTAGATGAAAATCAATTTGAGACCTAAGAAAGGTTAAGGTCGCCCCTTACCTCTCGCCGTCTCTCGTTTAGTTGCTTTATAATATCATAAGAGAAAGATTGCAACGAACTTAAAGAATGAGGGGTTATATTGCAAAAACTTTTAAACATCTGGCAGTAATTTGTAGCAATGTAACAAAATCTAGGGGAGCAAAATGTAATCTCCCCGGAGTGGAAGTGATGTGCAATGTGTAGACCCGTCAAATGGGTGGATTAGGTTGGGTCGAAAATGATCCGACCTAAGTTGACCATTTTAACCCACTTTTAGGTAATGCAAATCTAGTGATCCATATCTAACCTAACATAATTCATACCCAACTCATATTTGATTTACCTGGTATTGCTAAAACATTTTTATAACCAAAATTTGGAAAATTCATACCTAAACTAAGATAAAAGAGCGGAGCGAGATTGAGTGAGGGCAATGAATAGTGAAGAGAGAGTCATAGAGCTGGCTTAGGTCTAAATAAATTGTGAATCCATTTAATGCCGGTATTATTTTGGATTTTGTCTTTTTAAATCTATTTATGACTTATTTGTTGAATATAACTAATCCATATAACAACTCAACCCATTAAATATGAGTGTAAAAAAATAAGCCTATGATCTATTTTGATAGGTTTAGCAATTCGCAAGGGTAGAAACATGGGACACTTTTTGCAATTGCTTCAAGCAAATCCTCAAATTCTTCATGGTCAGCCAGTGCATCAATATAATTTCTGCCGGGAGAGAAACACACATGAACACACGCAAGTCTCCAAGAGTTTTATCCTTCCATTTCTTGTACCTTTCAATTCCTTACAACTTTTAATTCCATCTACTTTTTCCTTTTAATGTATTTCGATTCCTTTCATAATTTTCTTTTAGAAACACTTCACTTGTTGTCGCACTTAGTTTCGTAGAGTTCTCGTAGAGTTCACACTCCATCCGAACCTCGTTCGTGCTTTTGTGCTCTTGTAGGAACTACGGAGCGATTTGAGTCGCTCTCCAATCGTCTATGTTTTATACGTTGAGATTTGTTTTGAAGAACAACAACATGTGCATAGGTAAGATAGAATCAAAATCTGATTTGCAACGGAAGTAAAAACAACCATATACGTATTTCCTTGACATTGTTCATACATTTTAATAAAAGCACATAAAAGTGATAAGAGGGTTTAGTCACTTTACCCTTTGTACCATGCTAAGTAATTTTGGTTTTAACATTCCTCATATTCTAACCATAAACGTTTAATGTCCTTGCAATGTTGATTTTGAAGTTCTTCATATTCTAATGTCGCACATTCGATCTCCCTAGTAAACCCGGTTCTGACATTCTTGGAATTCTAGCCATGAACGTTTGATGTCTTTTAGTAAAACTGGTTTTGACGTTCTTCAGATCCATGAACGTTTGATCTTTTATAACACAGGTTCTCACATTATTCAATTGACCCCCACAAATGTCGAATCTTTAGTTCAAACACACCACCAATCTCACCTTGAACAAAAGAGAGAAATCGAGAGATCTCACCACTACAATTGTGTTAGTAATTGCTCTCGTGTGTAAATGACTTGGTTGATTACTATTAACACTCTTAATTATCAATTGTCGATCATCTATCATATGCTCTCTTAATGGCCTTTTATAACTAGTTCCAGATCATATTCAATTCGTCTCATTAACTCCAAAAACATTTTAGAAATTAATTCGGCCGTAACATCTAAGCTCACTTCAGACATTGAATCTGGACATAAAATTTGAAACCGTTTCAAACACTAACTTAGGCATTTATTCAGTAACTATTAGAGAACAATATTCCATGCATTAATTTATAACCGTTACAAGACTTTGTTATGAGTATTAATTTTGTAACTATTACAAACATTTAATTTGACCGTTATGTCTTAAACCATTTCAAAACATTGATTAGTCATTTGAATCTAAAACCGTTTCAAATCATTAAACTGCCCATTTATTCCGAAAATGTTTCAAATCATTAATGTGACCGTTAAGTCTAAAACCAAACTTTAATATAGCCGTTAATTTTGAAACCGTTTTAGATCTTTATTTTGGCTATTAATTCTGAGCTCATTTTGGATCATTAATATAGCCATTGATTTTGAACTCACTTCAAATCAATGCAATCATTGATTCCGAACTCACTTCAAATCATTAATGCGTCCATTGATTTTGAACTCATTAGATATTTAATCCGGCTGTTAAATTTGAACCCACTTCAAATTTTTGATTGATCGTAAAGTCTAAAACCCTTTTCGAATCTTTAAAGTTTAAAACCCCTTTTTCAATACTTGATTTTCAGCCTAACTTAATTTGATTGTCTCAAGTACAAACACATTTGCAATATTGTCTCTCTTGTTCAGAAGTTATTCTAAATTGGTTTTGATATGTGACATTCCTAGGTTCATCACTAAGTTGGCAATAGGATTTGTACTAACACATTAGCACAATCAAGAGAATTGATTGTCATGATCAATCTCCAATTCCTACAAACCATGAGTAACATTTAGCAATTTATCATGGCTACTCAGAGAGTGTGAATATATTAGAAACATAATGAACCTGTTAGCTTTGGCAACCATGAAATTTGATTGTTCTATCTCACCATGTCTTAATCGAACAAAGGCCATGGAGTTATTGGTCAAGCCATCAATTCGATCATATACACAAATCTAATTGATATATATTTTTCGAGACATGAATCATTCATTCTTAGTTACAACCCGGCCAAGGATTTCAATACAATGTCACAATTAGATTATATAGGACATCAATATTCTATCTTGTACATCTACATATATAACAAGAAAACATATTTCATATTACGCATGCATGTGCCTTCGTATGTGAACAAATTATGATCATTAAGTAAATAGTTGATTTAACAAAGTGTCAATATGTGCACTTGCGAATTACAGCCATCCAACATACAAGTCAACATCATACCTCAGGTCTAAGGATCTTACACCAAATCAAAGCATGAACAATTAGTCATTGACCCCGCTAAAAGCTTCCATGTTGCCAATCGTTCTATATGTGCCACGTTTAGTGAACTTTTCCGAGACAAGCATTTGTGTTCTAGCTCGAATATCACAATGCCCAATGACTTGTGACTTATCATCCCCTAAAGTATCCAAAACTCAATGGTGAAGCTTGAGAATACACTGGTCTCAACAAGATCATTAATATCCTCTCAATGATCCATAGACTGAGAACTGTTTAAAGATTCAGCATAACTGTAAACCTATCATACATATTCTTAACACCTTAAGAATAGGTTCAATCATAATTGATCTTATGGACTCATTTATATAAATAGGACGATAGAATGAAAATTTCTTTGCCATTAAATAATCTTTAACATGTAACTATTACATGGTTGCTTTAGGGCATATAGCTAATAACATTATATGACATTAGTGGACATCAATTTTCGCTAATGTCTTTTTAGTACGCCCACAATTTGATTTTCTCCAATGCTACCATATGTGTCTATTTGGTATAGCTTTCTTGTACCAGTTTCAGCTCTGAAAAGGAATACCGCGGCACTTATAAGATGTTTGGCGAGCATCTCACAGTTGCAACGCGTCCATAACTAAAGCAAGTCTCGCATAACTTTTAGGTGTTGTAAATTTAAAATATGTATCACCAAACACACAATTCACGCTACTTCATAAAATAGGCACATCATAGCATCAGCACAGCTATTGTTCAATTACAATCATACCAAAAGGGCTACAATATCTTGAGGCCAGTTGCGAGAGTTTCCTATACTTCTTTTCAAGACATCTTGGACAATTTTAAGGCCTACGCTGGAGCAATCTAGATGAATATGGTAAAACTAAAATGAATAGAAAAACCCCACGAGTTGGCAGAGTTGGTTGGGGCAGCGGGAATTGAAAGTCTTCTATCGAACTCTCATTGGCTATGCATGATTGCTTCCAGTCAAGGTCATTTGCACATGCTAAAGACTTGGATTTGATCGATTCTTGGACCTCTCCAGTATTCTATATTCCTGAATTATAAAAATGAAAAATGAAAAATGAAAATGCTCGATGAGAGAGGGCTTGAAGGCGTTACCAGACTATAAGTTGATCATAGTCCGCTCGGTGCAAGTCTTTATTAATGCCCACATTCACAACTTCTTTATCCCATGAGGTACGACGAGGAAAAGGTCCATAAGCACATATAGAAGAATTTGCTTCTGTTAGTTTTTATAGGAGATGCAGTTATTTATATGTCTTGCTTTGACAAGACAACCCAACCAAAAAAATTGACTTTAACATTTGTTCGCCAATTAGAACTCTTAAGCTTTCTCCTTGTTGTCCACTGATTGCGGATTTGACGTCTCGCAGAGGAATCTTTGTTCATTCCGTCCCAACAGAAGATTCTTTTCATTGATTAGCGTTGATTTATGACCTATTTCTTTTAGCTTAATTAGAAGTAAAAGAATATTTTTTCCCTCGAAATTACCAAATAATATTTAAATTTATAAAGACTTACATGCAAATTTTGGACATCGATATATTCATTTTATGAAATTTTTAAGAATTTGAAATTTAAAAATAAAAGTGAAAGTGTGTAAACTGCAATATTTTCATCAAATAAAAAGTAGAAAGTAATAATCTATCAAGGTAGACCCTTAGTCGAAATACTTGTCAAGGACATATTATATGAAATAGTTTAATTTCAAAACTATTGATTGTAATTAAAATTATATATTACATAAGTAATCTTAAAACGAATTTGGATAGATGTTTTTACTGTTCCACTTTGTTGTTAATCTAAGATTTATAATAGACTCATTTTTTAATTTAAACCTGAAACATCAAAAACTTTCACAACATACATGTATGTGTGTATTGACAAGTCGATTCACATGCATCTTTTTCAATAATTTACTGAAATTTGGATAATTTTTTAAATTTCAACGGCAAAGCAAAGCACATTTTGTCTTTACTTAATCCTAAACATACAGGCCCTAAAACTTATTAATGAACGGTTCCCAAGAAAATACTTGTATAGGTAGGCGTTGCCCCTTCCGTCATGAAATCATTGTGGTCACGTAATGATTTGCAGTTTCAGGAAGGCTCGTAGTTTTTTCCACTCCATTATTTAGTGCTAACACTCCCTACCATCTTAAATTGACCACATTATTCTTCACTATTAAAACTTAAAATTTTTCAATTACAATTCTACCTTCATTTGATTTAGGCTTATTTATTACTTTTCTGTTTTTTTTTTTGTTCTCTTCCCTTTTTGTTTTCCTTTACTGTTAGAAAGGAAGCCAATGTCCCCCCCCCCCCCAAAAAAGGTTATTTGGCAGATGCATAACTAGTTACTATGTTAATGAGTTGTATATTTCTTTTTTATTTTATATTTCAATCATTATCCTGAAAATAACCTAAGCACAAGTAAGAGTGAAAAGAATTATCTACTAAATTAAATGAATACATTTATTTTCATTATAACTTTAATATATATCTTTAAGAAATAATCCGTACATTTAAATTGATATACTTTTCTTATTCGGTGAATCTAATAGTCCAAATTTTATTTATTTTCATGCCATCATGACACGATTTTCTAAAGGTATGTCAAATAAATTCTAAACAACCATTCTTATCATACCAATTCAAAAGGATAAACTCCCCAAAACATTATGACATGGAAAACTATCTTGGCTATCATTACATGGAATGATAGTGAAGTATGAATTGTGCATAACGCATACATCAACCTCAATATTCAATCTTTATAAATTTGTACTACAAATCGCAGTTGAAAATTCACAATCACGAAAAGAACTAGTGGAAATAGAATGAATGATGTGCAAATAAAACTAACATTTTTTTACTTCAATGTATAATTAATGCTTGCTCAAATTACAATAATCGGTTAAACTCTCATGCTTGTGAACAGTGGAGGATAAGTTCCAAAAAGACAAACATGCAAGAAATTGTGACATGTAATGGATTGGAAGAAGTGTTGCTAGGGAGAAAAAAAGTTGTTTATGAGGGTAGTTTTATCTTTTAGTAAAATTGAAACCAAAAAAAAAAAAAAAAAAAAAAAAGGTTTGACATATGCTTAAAAAGAGTGGGCCCACATTTGACCTTAATCTTTATGTGTGGGAAGAATTCTAATTGAGAATTTTATAGTTTCAATATTATGCTAAGTGAGACTGCAAGGAATATTGTCTTAGAAAAAATATGGCAAATTCAATTTGCCATGAGGTAAAAATGATGTGGAACATGCGCAAGCCTTTCAAGAATTGCAAAATGAGAAAGAGGTAATATGAGCAAGAAGAAGAAACAAGAAAGGGGTCAGATCAGATCTGAAGAAAGAAATTTCGACGAATAAATCAAAAACTTAATTATCAAGATTTCCTCTTTGACTAGACTACTCATTCGAAACAACTTCTCAGTCTACATAATTTATAATTAGAAATTATATCCTAGAAAAAAGACATTGACAAAAAGCAAGAAAATTACATAATAAGTCTTGAGATTTTATTTTTAAAATTGAAGGTGTCAAATTCAGACTTAAGAAAACACCTTCATCCTCAAAATTCAATCTGACCCAACTTGAGTTGACCAAACGTCGATGACAGGAACTAATTTGATTTGAACTTGAAACAACTGACACCTGATAATATCTTATAAGTAATACCCAAACCAACCACACTTTGTATTGGAATGAATCGGGTCCGTTGTTAGCTTGATATTCAAGTAAACCGAACTCCACGCAACTCAACATTTTGTAAACCGAAAAGTGAAATATATAATGCATTTGTTCAAATAAGCATTACCAAGATGATTTTGAAATATTTAGTGGGAGCACAAGAATCATCGGTTTCACTATATACCCCGATTCCCTAGTGAAAAATTCAAGAACAAGAGGGAAATATAGTATGAGACCCAGAGAGATTCCTCTATCTGGATATTCACAGTTCACACTCGACGAACCCTAATTAAATAATATTATACGACTTTCATGTATGGTCGTCACGTACAATCCGAAATGTAATTTGAGAAAGCCAAATTCAATGGTGTAGTATTTAATATGATTTCATTGATAGGAGTATCAAGACCTCAACCACTGGATGCCTGGCGGTATCTACATGTGGACATCGTGCCCATGCCACGAAATTCCCCAGACAAATCAGAACATAAGTCCAGTCGTTGTTGTTATTCTAATGTATATTTTACTAACGTTAGGCGGAGTTAATAATTATACACGTCACCAGCAAAACGTACACACGGAGAAGAAAATGAAAACCACATCAACGTCAAATTCTCTTCGACCCAAGGATTTGGATCTTTAACAGAATCTCTTGAGCATCTCGCTCGGTCCAAATGTCCAAAGGACGAAATATGGATGATTGTTCCTGCGTGGGTCGGTTTCCAGCAATCTTGTGACTCCTTGTTCCAAGAAAATTAGAATTGAGAACCAAACCGGCCAGTTTTGATTTGATTCCCGATTTTACCTAGGAACCAGCCCAATTTTTGTTTTGTCCAAAAAAATGATTTTTGCACCACTTCACTACAAAAACGATTGCTGGTTAAGTTGTTATATTGTTGGTTCTTCATGTTGGAAATTATGATTTGATTCTCCATGTGTGCAAAAGTGTTTTTCGGTTCTAAGTTCCTAGAATCGGGAAGCAGAACAAATCTACTTTGAACTGCTGGTTTGGTCTGGTTCTTATATTGAACCAAACCAGTACTCTCTAGTCTCCCTAGCCAGGACGAAGCAGCGAAAATTTATCAAACAATATGCACACCTATGTTATATGTTTTGAAAGGGAACATAAATAATTTGAGTTATTTGAGGTTGGCAATTCATGTTAACTTGTTATGATCATTATTGTAATTCATTTTGATTTGTGTCAACGTATAATAATAATTTATGAAGAAATAATTGACATTAGAAATATTATAAAGTTTTTTTTTGGTTTGCATATTACATTAGAGAAAAACACTCAAAAATGATTTTTGTATAACAGTAAATTTATTTAAATCCATTTGAGAACGAAGTTATGGGAACATATGCATCTAAAACTAATTCTAAGGTTCTTGGTTGTAGTTAAGGAGATTACTCTGTATCATGTAAATCCAGGGGACAAAAATGTAGAGAAGAGTAGAAGTTTTAGAGTTAGCAAAAGGAATTAACATCTGTCTATTTTTATTTAAATATTGAAAGGGAACATATCGAGACTCAAGAATCGCAACTTCCGAATCTAAACCACATTGAACCTAAGAATCACAATATAACAATACATATATAATAATTGCTAACATACATCATTCGATTGAAAAAAAAAAATTCTAAATTTTTTTAGAACCTTTACAAAATTATGAACCCCTAAAATTTGGTAATTTATGTACTTATTCTATCATAAAATGTACAAAAATGTCCAGGGGACAAAAAGAGAAGAGTAGAAGTTTTAGAGTTAGCAAAAGGAATTAACATCTGTCTATTTTTATTTAAATACTGGTAATTTATGTACTTAGTCTATCATAAAATGTTTTACTAATAAATAAAAAGTACTTCATATCGTTCTATCAATCATTAACCTTACACTCCATCATCCTCTTTAGGTAATAATTCTACTTATGGAATGTTCTCAACTATATCCTCTTGAAATCTTTGGTATTGTTTATTTTGTACATTTTTTGAACAACAAAAGTACAATATTAAGTTCTCGTCCCAATTATGTTATTTCCTCAAGTACAGCATTAGGCACAAAAGTACAGAATTTGGGTACGCATTCACATGTCTCGTCATGTGAATGCGTGAGTATAAGATATTTTCTTCTCTCGTAATGTTTTGAGTCGTCCACAATAAATTCTTCCTTCACTAATCAATAGGCTGCCAATATTGTCGACTGGTTCATCAATGCAACGCATAGTAATCATACTAGACAGACTGGCTAGGTGATATTTCTGATTGTTGCACAATGTCGCAACTATCCTAACAGGCCACCCTTGGGAAAGTAGATTTAGATGTATTTATTTATGAAATCAGTCAAATGGTACATACAAATAATGATCTCTGATGGACCATCATTTGCTAACACTACAAATGACTCATCAATCACAAACATAGATTCTCTCAAGTCCATACCTCACATGACATGAGATTTGTGAATTAAATTTGAATTGATCCTAAAAATTCTATGAAATGAAGGAGTCACCACTAACCTAATAAGGTTGGCTAAAAACCAAGTGTGGTATGAGAAAATACTTCACTTTTCATGAATGTAAAGATTTAGAGATATGGGACTAGCTTAGACTAGTAGCCTAACTAGTGTCATTTCGGTGCCTAAACTGGTACTTGATCATATTGTTAGCTAAAGCATTCGTATGATGTTTATAATCCTAATAATGCTAAAAAGGAAAAAAAAAAAAACAGCCATGAATTGAAATGGCACAATCAATATTAAATCAAATTGAAATGTACAAGCAACAACCTAAGCATTGTCTCTAAAAAAGAAAACAACATAAAACAACTCCTATTATAAAGCTCTAAAGTTGTGTTTGACCATTAAGATAAAATTCGAGATAGGATAAGTTATATTATCCTACGTTTGGTCCCTATTCAAAACAGGACAAAAGGTAAATATAAGAGAGATATGGGCCGGATAAAATTATTCCATGAAAGAGGTGAGATAAAGATGGATAAGATTTTTAATATCTATAATAGGAAAATTATTTTTTCAAATAACAAACTTATTACATTAAAAAAATTTGAAATTATATTTCAATATAAATAACATTTGAATTATAATATAAGAAATTCAAAATAACAAAAAATAAAGATTTAGTTTTTCAATTTACTCTTATTTTTATTTATGTATTTGACTTGAATTTTATCTTGTAATATAGATTTAATATATAAATATAAATTATATTTATACTTATTACATATTTGAGGTAAATTAGCATAGTTTACTATTTAATAAAATTTTATTGGAGAATGATGGAAAGGGAAAAAGAAATAAAAATAGAGGAAAATAAATTAAAATAAGCAAACAAAAATAAATTAGACAATAGTGTCGTAAAAGATTTTTACAATTTTTGTTTGTGAATTTTTTAGGTATATTTACATTAATATGCTATTTATATCTAAAAAAATGTACATGATATAATGTGAATATATCTGACTTTATTAATGAAATTCACTAAATAGTGAATAAAATGTAACAAAATCCATAGATTTAATATTAAATCATATTTAATCATATCCTAATCATGAATCAGATGACCAAATGTAGCCTAAGAGCTTATTCATTTAGGTTTCCAAAATTTTTTAAAAATTTAAAATGTTATCCAAGACATAAGAGGAGTCTATCTGAAAAGGAATTTCTAAAATTGCTTCAAGGCTCTAAAAATCTAATGGAGTTAATTAAGCTCATTTGTTTGAACATTTCCAATTTTTCATTTTTTGGAAATTTTAAAT
Source organism: Corymbia calophylla (assembly GCA_014182845.1). Taxonomy (NCBI): domain Eukaryota; kingdom Viridiplantae; phylum Streptophyta; class Magnoliopsida; order Myrtales; family Myrtaceae; genus Corymbia; species Corymbia calophylla. The sequence goes on along the minus strand of CM024698.1, from coordinate 23,710,673 downwards.
TTTTATTATTATTCTATTCTAAAAGGGTTAATTCTAAAAAAAAACACAAATTTTAAGTTGAGTGCCAAATCTAATCCAAACTTTTTTTGTTTTATAAAAAAGCACCAACTTTAGGTCGAATGCCAAATTTAACCAAAAATTTTTTTGTCTTCATAAAAAAGCACCAACTTTAAGTCAAGTACCAAATTTGGCCCTAACTTTTTTCTTGTTTGAAAAAAACATTAACTTTTACTTAAATCCCAAATCTAGCCCTTAATTAAATCAATTGATGTCCTCAACAAAAGATCCATGTGTACTTGCTAGGTTGATTTTTTTTGCTCGATTGGCTAGATTTAAAGTACCATTCATCTTATTTAAGCCAAAACTTGGAGAATAACGGTGAAACTATTCATCGTCTCCTACACTTCACTAGCAAGTCAAAAAATCTCCATATTGAATTTCTCTAGTCAAATTTTGCTATTTTGTCGTAATATAAAGTTGTGGACCATCGCCTGTCAAGAGACTATGGACGTGGACAAGATCTACCAAGCTCACATAAAACATTTTTTTTCCTTGAAACAAGGTTTATTAAAAGTAGAGATTTAAAGGTAGAGGCCAAATTTTGGATAATGATGAAAGTTTGTGATTTTTTACAAAACAAAAAAAAAAGTTAGGGCCAGAATTATCATTCGACCTAAAGTTGCTGCTTTTCTTATAAGATAAAAAAGAAGAAGTTTGGGCTAGATTTAACACTCAACTTAAAGTTGATGCTTTTTTACAAGAGAAAAAAAAATTGGGCCAAATTTGGCACTCGACCTAAAGTTGGTGCTTTTTTACGAAACAAAAAAAATATGGGCCAAATTTGGCTCTCAATCTAAAGTTGATATTTTTTTTTTTTTTTGCAATTAACCTATTCTTAAAAAACTCGAAATAGGTCAGGGGACCCAGTCCTGATGGTCTTGCAATTCGGACCGGCCCCCAAGGCATGGTCCAAATATGGGTCTGATTCGCTAGGCTTGAAATATTGCTACAATTCAAGCCCAACTTCTATTTCATCTAAACCAATTTAAACCCTAAAAAGCACAAATCAAAGCCCAAATTCACCAAACTAGATTGACCTCAAAACTACTGAACCCCACTTAAACCCTTCTAACCATTTTCATTCTTTCCCCACCACTATCATCGTCCTTTGCCGAGAACACCATCATTGCTGAAAGTAGGGGTGAGCATCTATCTAGAGTCAATCCTGAACTGACCCTAGACCAGCCCAACCCTAACAATCCTGGTCCAGTTCCTAGGGAGACTGAGTCTATCCTTAATCTGGAATTCCTAAACTAGCACTATGCGAGTTTGTTCTCGATCTTAGGAGTTTTGGATTGATCCAACTCAAATCAACCCTAACTATATATACTTTTTATATATATTATATATTATATATCTAATGTATTATTTATAATATTTTTTATCTATTATAAAGAACAAATCCTAATTCAAATAGTGTACTCCTTCTCCAATACTCTTGTTCTCTCTTTTTTTATTATTATCCTCTTACTCTTCAATTTGTTAAGTAAAATCGAAAGAAAAACAACTTTGCCCGTGAGTAAACTCACCCTACTCTCCACTCAACGTTTGCCCTACTCGCCGGGCTTGCCATTGAACGCTCAAAGCTCGCCCCACTCGCCCTTCTTCACTCGATGCTCAAAGCTCACATTGCTTGCCTTCCTTCACTAACCTCACGCACTTCTAAATAAATTAAAAGGAAACAAAGCCCTAATTAGAAACCCTCTTCACTCGTGAGTAATGCTCGTCTCACGGCTATATGAGCAATCTTAATCATTTTTATGGTTTATTGCTTTTAGCAAGTATGAAATTTATATTGTTGCCTCATCTTAATTTGTTGAATACATACTAATATTTATAATTTAGTTGTTCAACGCCACATTATTGATAAATATGTAATTTGAAATAATAGGTTTGATTTTTCAATAAATACAAAAAATGAAACAAAAAAATTATCAATTAGTTCTAGGTTGACCCTAGAATAGGACCGAATCCGTTTGGTCCTCAATCCCAAGAGGGTTGATTCTCAGTCTCAAAATTTGAGAATCAACATTGTGTGGGATGATCCCAAGGTTACGGGAATGGACCAACTCAATCCAGACAACACTCACTGCTAGCCGAGAGAACTAATTTTTAAGCAACACTCAACACTCATAAACACATGGATAAAGATATTTCAACAAGTGATCGACACATACTCGGCATTGGCTCTCCACCATCCCTTATCGCCGAACCTCCACCATTTATCGCTGGAATAAAGCCACCGGTAAACACCATAGGAGCACCTAAAATGCAGATAAAAAGAAAAAGAACCAAAAGAAACGTTTATATTTGGCCTCAGTGATGAAATATGACTGGCATCGAATCTAAATGCTAGCAGATCAATCCGTAATAATCAATCCACGTCAACATTTTCTCAGATTTGAACAAAATTGCTGACTATTTCGTATTCATGTCTCTGAGGCATTTTGTCAAACAGTATATGCAATAACAGGATGGACTCAGGCTATGGAATCGGAGACATGTTTTCATCTGGAATCACAAAAATCATAGAGACATCACAAATGATCCAGCTACGGCGTAGATCTCAAGAGAAAAGCATGATTGACGCGGACTTGATTCGGTCACTCATCCATCTGAATCAGAGCAAGAAAAAGGCGGACGGCATTACCTGGTTTGTCAATATTGTCTAGACCACGATAGGTGCTTGATTTGGTGATTGAAACCTCCATAGCCGTCCACGAACAGAGTCACATCTAATGAAGAAAGTTTCTAAACGAGATCTAGCACTTCCGGATCTTGTCGCTTGGGAGCCGGAAGAAACAGAGCGAGCGACTCGAGAATACTGAGGAGCCACGATTATGAACCCTTCATACGAGCTTCACACGGGAGTCCGTCAAACTCCAGAACCAAGCACGATGAGAGAGAGTGCTCTTTGTCTCTGAAAATCTGGTTCTCCCCTTTTGGAATCTCTTCCGATCAGTCTGAACGACGATCGGTGAACGGCGGCCACCAACGAACGGGGGCGAATGATAGTGATGAAGCAATAGCTCCTTCTCTTTCTCGCGTACCTTTTCTCTCCAATGAGCCAGAGCCAACCCCCTCCATTGCCCAGTTATTCCTTTTCGTTATTGTGTGACAAACCTTGCCAGCTCACATGGTTCTAGAAAGTCTTGGATCCGCTTCAGTCGCTCGTCTGTTTTTTCTTCGCTCACGCCAGAGGGCTGGGCTATTTGTTAATTCAGATGGGCTAAGATGAAATGAAGAAAATGGGCTCAAGAAAAGAAGAAATTCGGGCCCAAAAGAAGTAATAAGAAATTCTTATTTTTGTTAAGAATGGCGCTAGAAGGAGGGCTGGACGCATGGGCTTTTTGCAGGCCCAACATTTTGCTAAAGAAAATGGGCCTGGCATAATGGCCCGCCCGATTTTTATTTTTTATCTGATTTTGTTGTTTTTATTTTTTTATTTTTATAATTTTGCATAAAATTGGACGCCTGAATTGTCGACAAAAATTCGGGTCAACACACCACTACTCTGGGCAAGTGCTACTTTGAGGCAACTCTTTTATCTCTTGGCATATCAAGAAGCAGGCCATCATAGCTCGGTCCAATACGAAAGTAATTTATCGTGCTCTTATCAAAACAACCCTCGAGTTTTAATGGTCGCAATGGCTACTACAGGGTATGATAGTTCACTGCAGTGATGCGACATTTATTTAGTGCGACCACCACAGAGCTATTCAAATAGACTAACGATATTTCAATAGTTTTGAAATTTTGAAAGTTATTTTTTTAATGATTTTTTACAGTCATCAATTTATAACCGTTTTTGTTTGCCATTAATTTATAATGGTTTTGTGATGTTTTATAATAGTTTTGTAACAGCCATGTAACAACTTTATAATATTTGATTTATTTTTTCATAAACCCTCCATTATTGTAACGGTCATCTATCAATATCAACAGATTTATAATTGCAAACAACACTCTCTTTCTTTTACCTATAATAGTTACTTTGAATATAATTGGAAAATGATATCAATATATCAAAATAACAATTTTCCTTTTTTCTCGTCACATATCTTTCCCTCTTCATTGGGTTATACACATAACTTTGTTTATGTTTCTTTTAATATTTAATGTAGAGTATAGAAAAAGTTCTGTTATATCTTGGAAGAATAGTCGCTAAAACCTTACACATCAAGTTTTGCATTTGGAGGAACGGAATTATCCTTAAGGATAGTGTTTGCATGCCTTAGACGATTAATCTTATTTTCTCATCGTTTCCAACAAATTTCCGATAATTATTACTTTTTCATATTAGCTAACTCTTTTCCAACAATCTTAAGGATAATCGCCTTATGGATTCCCAACCAAAATTGCTGCAATTGGAATTAAACATGGAATTGGAAATGGTAAAGGACAAGTATTGCACATTTTTGGCGTGGGATGTTACCGAGCATCAGAACAAAAATGCTTTTAGTTTTTGGTAATATTATCGAGTGTCAAGTAAAATCGTTCTTTGAGGCTTCAATACCTATGCTTTTGCAAGAGGAAGTTGGATGTATGTATGTGTCCACAATGCTCTCGATACAAAATAATCTTAATACTTTTACATTGTACTCACTACATTCTTGTTATTACCAAGGTTTTACAAGTTGATGAAGTTCTGCAAATATTGTAAAGTTAGGAAAAATTCTAAATAAGAACATGAAATGTCATCATTTTTTCAAATAAGAGATTATATATGACCTTATTTCAAATAAGGATCTGAAGTGGCCATAATAGTTTCAAATAAAAGCTTGAAGTGGCAATGAAAGTTTCAACTAAGGACCTAAATTGTTGGCCAACTAAATATTCTGGTCGGCCAATGGCAATTTTGTCCAATATAATATTAATTTTAAATTATAATTAAAAAAAAAAAAAGGAAAATCAAGTGAGGGCTACACCTTCGCTTGAAAGGGTCGATCTTGGGGGATGGCCGGCTAAGGGTCAGCGAGAGTTGCGGCCCTCCCTCAGATGGGGTGAGGGTTGTCAACCCTCGACCACCTCACCCAAATCTGGTCAAGGGCCGCCACTCATGACTAACCCTCACTTGTGGCGATCCTTAGCCAAATCTAGGCAATGACCTGCAGGCTCTCGCTTACAGTCAGTGAGGTTCGCCTGCCACTGGCCTTATCTAGCCATCCCCTACCATAACCAACCCTTCTCAGCAATGGTGGAGTGATGGTAAGGGCCTGTAGAGCCCTCATGTTTTCCTTCCCTTCCATTTTTTTTAAAATTCATTTTTTTATCTAATACAAAAAAAAAGAAGGAAAAGATTTCAAAAATGTAAAGGACGAAAATGCCCTTGTCAACTGGTGAATTAACGCATTTTTTGAGATTAACATGGTGATTTTATGCTCTTATTTTAAACAAGTTTCACTTTAAGCTCTCATCAGGCTTTTATTCAAGAAAATAAATGCACTTCAGGCCTTTATTTGAGAAAATCAGGACATTTCAAACTGACAATAATCAGCGATAACTTTACTTGAAGAAAAATAACTAATTAATCAAGAAAAGTTAGATCCATATATGACTGTAAAACACCAAAACATATACGTACAACGAAATTAAAATGTACATGTTTGAGCCATAACTTCATTCGAAGAAAAATAGATTAGACTGACGGTAATCAGCGATCTATTGGAATGCCAGATCTTCCTCTCCATGACCTATTTCATTATAGCAGCTTTTAATAGGATTCAAGCGACTTATAGGTATAACCTATTCATTTATAAGCTAGAGAGGGGACCTAGCAAACCCTAATCAATAGTGTGCTAACTGGGCGTCTCCCATTACGGGTTTCAATTAAACACAATTGCCTACATTTTGCTACTCAACTAGACTCGTTATTAATAGATGCCAAAACCCAATTCAATAAGATCACTTAAGGGTTTAATATATATTGGAATATCCATTAATCCGATATTTAAAATAGAAAATTGATTAATTAATGTAAGCCCATTATAGGAAATTTCCAACATTCCCCCACTTATGCTACATTAATTAATTTATTTTTATTTTTAAAAATGATTTTATTTTGAAAACAACACTCGGGTTAATAACTGAAAATTTGTTTTATGTGGCCACAATTTCGAAAAATAATATTCTAATAATGACATCTCAAAACCAATCCAATCATATATAACCTCATTTTAGGACTATGGCGATCAATGTGTTAAGAAAATACCACAACACATGACATTCCTTAATCACATATAATAAGCATTATATTTTCATGGATCATGGGCCTAGTAGTGTAGTAAGAAATAGTGCCAACATATGATCAAAATATACACTATTTCTTATCGAGCTTCAGTGCAATTTTTCAACGACATGAAACTGTATTAGCGCAATATTTAAACAACATGAAATTGCCTCCGCGCAATTTCTAAACAACATGAAATTGCACAATTATATCACAATCCAACATGAGATCTCATAATTAGTGACATCCAGTCGTCTTCAAACTATTTGTTTAAAGATACTGTTTTATACTTCCATTTCTCAGTCGACAGGAGAAAGGATAACAATAGAATCAACAATGATGATCATAAAAAATAATGCTTTAATAAAGATCGTAAAAACATTATCAGTTTGCATATAACTACAATATCCAAAAAAACAGACCATGCATGTGTCACGGGCCGATCGATTGGCCCGTGACAAGTGGTATTAGACCAAAGAAGAGAGATCCGAGGAGCAGCACCAACTGTTCGAGAGAATGTCCAGCGAAGAAACTATTGTGGATGGAGAGGTCACTCAAGTCAGAGAGACTCGTGGCCGAAGCAAGAAAAGAGGAACCTCGTCGGAAGCCGTTCCGCTTATTTGGATGAGAAGTTCGTGAGGATGCGAAATGCCGTGGCCAAAGTCATAGACGGACTCAATGATGTTCGAGAACGGATCATGGAGGTTGAAGACTCTCTTCGCAAGGACTTCAGGGACGCCATCAACGATGCGATGGTCCCTCTCCAAGCCAAAATTTGATTTTTAATATAAATATTAATTAATTAATATTTTTTTAAAAAAAAGCAGCAGCATAGGTGAGGGAGCTCCCCTGCTTATGGCCACCGCCCCATTGCCGGTGGGGCGGCGGCGATGGAGAGCAAAGGTCGTCGACGCTTGGGTGCGGGTCGTCAACCCTTGCAACCGAGTCTTTGTTGCCCACCGGCGATGGGGCGGCGGCCACGGAGCAAGGAGCCCCTCCCCGCTCGCCGCCTTTTTATTTTATTTTTTAATTTTATGTTTAATATTATTTAATTAATAATTATATAAAAATATAATTAAGGTCAAGACAATGTCATTTTGAGCTGATCTAGTCACGTCAGCGCTCAAAACGATGTCGTTTTGGGTTTATTTGGCCATGTCAGCGTCCAAAATGACGTCGTTTCGACCTCAACTCACGGGAAAAGTGCAACGTTAGCATTTTGGCTAGATTTTCTTATCGTTGGCATTTAAGCGATCCTTTTTGCTCTGATCTTTGCACTTAAGTATTCCCTCGTGCCAAGTATTGGCACTCCAGGGGTCCGCACGTCATTAATTAACCCAACCTTGGTTAATTAACTGACCATAGTCCACTTTTTGACTAATCCAACCATGGTCATCTTTCTAACCACCTATTTTAACCATAGTTAATCTTAATTAATCCTCTAACTAATATAAACTATAAATTAATATACTCCTAAGCAAGTTTAACGGACTAATCGAAGGATTAGAGCATAAACTTACCCGGCAACAATTCTAACGACACAAGCGCAATGGGGGTAGCGAGGGCTATGCACAGCTACGTCCAAAACATCAAGGGGGCGCTTGGCAAAAATGGGTCTCGGCGGAAGCGGTTTCCGGTTCGGTGAAATCGAGAGAGAGGGAGACGAGTGAACGGCACAGGCGGGCGAACCCCTGGCATGCACGGCGGCTTGAATGGCTCCAAAACAATGGCAAAGCGGCAAGCGAGGGCAGGCAATGGCAGTCCGGATAACAAGGGGGTGTCCAAGGGGAAGAAACAAGAAGAAAAGAAGAGGAAAAGAGAGAAAAGAGAGGAGGGAGTGGGCTAAACACCCAAGGAGGAGAGAGAGGGGGATATTTCTCTCTCATTTGACTTCTTGAAAGAAGCCAAGTCCAATTTCCCAACATTTACATCATTTCCTTTGATTTTCTCTCTCTTTTGTCCTCTAAAATTGAATGCATCTTCTACAAAGGGCAATTTTGTAATTTCCCCCAAGTATAGTATGCCATACTATACGCGTATACAGGCTTGAATAAAATTGATTTAGGTTCAAAAGAATGAGAAACGGGCTAGAAAATGCTAACAGGCTAGAAAATGGGCTCATGGGCTTGCTTGGGCCCACTTGGGTTGTGGGCTTGGGTTGGGGCCCACTTGGCTGAAGCTCAATGGGCGCAAGGCCCATTGGGCCTTCGGTTGGCCTATCTCCTCTTAGTTCCAATTTTTTCCGCCCATTGAATTATTTTCCGATAATTTCTGGGCTTACCGATTAATTTGAGAATCAATGAGGCAACGTTCAATATTTTAGTCTCGACATCCTTGCAAGTTCGATACTCGAAATCGGATTGAAATTTGTGATTAAAATCGATCAATCGCTACTTTAGTACAACCTAACTATTGGGCGGCATTTAAGAGTTATCGCGCGTTTGACCTGTGGTTGATACATTTTCAATCCACGATCGTGCTTATTCAAATCAAGGTGATCCTCGATTGTTATGTAATTATAAGGGGTTAATTACTTACGTTGAATATAAGGCTAAAAGGAAATCAGTTTAACGTTGTTCGCAGTTAATATCGAAGTCGTACAGAATCATTCACAATCTAACCTCGTACTTTTGCCGAATTGATTTATTTCCGTTCACTAATTAGCCTGCAACAGTGTGGTATCATCCATTTTTTATCCTTATGGTCGAGCAGCCTATCTCTAATTGAATTCATTGGTGGTACGCATATTGATCTTTAATTATTTTTTCAAATAGTTAGTTAACTCATGAGATGCCAACTTAGAATAAACGTAATTAACAGCGCATTAATAAAATAACAATTTCATATATCCCGAAATGAATTGAAATTCAAGACATCACAAATATTGTAACATGACCATAGTGGCGCTTGGTCAAACACGGATTAGGCACTCATGTGAGTAGAGGGATATATTTATTTTGCTATGGGGTCTATCGGCTGCTACGGGGTGCGTCAGGTACATTGAATGTGAAGTACACCTTGTGACTAGAGTTGCCTTAAGAAATGATTTTTTTTTATACCAAATTAAAAATAATAATGCAGAAAATAGAATTGAAAAAAATATATGTTTTGATATGTATAGAAAAGAGTACATAAAACCTATCTATAAGTTTTATAAGATAACTATTTAAGGTAACATGTATCAATTAAAACACGTGAAATCAAAGGGAGATATAAGCGTAATCTTGAGAAATACGAAGAATCAACATAATTAACAAAATATTAACATAGGAAATAATTCTACAGAAATCTCTAATGATCTCTAACACAAATTATTATACAATTATTCAAACAATTCATCCTCAATCAATCAGTCCAACCTACAAGGGAAAGATGGTCAAACCATCAAAACAATTAGGGGTGTGCAAAATGAACTGTCCAAAACGGAAATCGCTAGGACTGAACCGAACCGGACGAAAAATGATTGCTTGTAATGCTTGAAATAATTAACCAATGAAAAATGTCTTTATTAGTGATAACAATTTATGTTACCACCCCCCGCAACGGCTGCGTTGGCTTCGGGCTCTCTTCCCCTCACGAAGGGAAGGAGTTCGAATCCTCGCGCAGTCGTTAGGGTGACTTACCCTGGTGGCACGTGTGTGGTGGCTAGCACGTGTCGCCCCCAGGGTTTACTTCCCGGCTACCAGCCGTGCGGGGGTTCCCTGGGTCACCAAAAAAAAAAAAACAATTTATGTCAAACATTTTTGTGAACAATGAGAATAATTTTCATTTATTCATTTTTGTGAGAGACCAAATCATTTATTTTTCACAAAATAAATGAAGCTTAAAATTAATTAATTATTTTTAAGTTGCAAATGTTCATGTAATTCTGAAACTGAGGAACAAGTCAAAAGGTTTCAACATAACCATTCCTCTTCAATCTTATTCGGTCTGGTAATATTATTTTCTCTTCAGTCGTCCATTTAACTGGGTTATGTACTCATGTATATTATCTTTTCACTACCTCTATTTAGGAAAAATCATGAAAAAGAGAGTCCAAGTTAGAACCTAAAACCTTTATCATATATATCGATTAGAAGCACCTTCAAGAGAAAAATTTAAAACCAATGGGCCATTCACCAACAAGATACAGTACCTAATTTTTTAACGTCCCTTTTTTGTGGTGCTTCTATTGCCCACGGTAATTTTGTAGTCTCCTTTAACTTCTGACTTGTGAAACAGCCCCACGAATTACATGTACAACGGCACCTGTTTACGTCACTAACGTTGCTCTTTAGCTTGCGGCTAAGTTGCCGGTGTTGATTTTTCTGGTGAACGACGGCTCATAATCACATAAGATGGGGTTTACGATTATTATTTTTTTTTAAATGTGTATTTGCTATACATAACTAATTTTTTATATGAACTAGAGTTATTCCACTATTTTTTACTGAGTTTACGATTCACGATTCAATCACGATTTAACAACACTGCTTTGCACCTTCAATCTTCTTATACAGCAACACTAATCAGCTACCACAGCTTTTATTTGATGTGCAGTTTCAAGGCCTGATTGGAGAAATATGTGTCCTAGTAATCTTCCCGACTGACCTCCTTGCTATCCGGAAAAATTTAAGATATCGCAAATTACCCATGACCAGTCCGACCACTATGCCGCATGCGAATCCTATTTCCATGGCCTCTGGTTTGAGAAAGTCTGCAAAGAACGAGTGAACTCTACCATCAGGAAGGGCAGGAAGCTCCGCTGGCGCCCTGGAATCAGTAAAAGTGTTCGACAATGGAAACCCGCACAATCCTGGGTTACCGTGATAGGATTCGGCTGGAAATGTGTTGAATTGGTTCCCTCGGGGAATCGATCCTGTTAGTTGATCAGAAGAGACATTTAGGACTTCTAAAAATGTGAGATTGGTCAATTGGGTTGGTATTGTCCCGCTAAGCTCATTTGAAGAAAGATCCAACCATTCATGCTCGGCGAGGTTCCCCATAGATGATGGTATATGGCCTTCGAGGTCATTATCAGAAAGGTTGAGCCCTTTGAGTGATCCTAGCTCTCCTATCACGTCAGGAATCGTTCGCTGGAACTTGTTGCTTGATAGATCCATGATCGCTAGGATCGCTAGGATTCTATTGAGATTCCTGACAAGTCCTTTAATTGTTGCGTCAATGGCATCTTGGTAGACGCTGATGTTAGAGTGATTTAGGTGGGAACCTGTGGGAGTGGGTTCCTTGTGGTAACCTATGTATTGCAACTCCGATCCATCCTGATCGGTCGACTTCATTGCTTTCAGGTTTACAGAGTAGGCACTGGGCAAAGGACCAGTAAGCTCATTGGAGGAAAGATCAAGAATGTGCAACTGCGGAAAGGAAAATTCAGTTATTGGGTTACCTATGGAACCGTGTAGTCTGTTTGATCGCAAGACCAAGACCCGCAGGCTAGGAAGTGTTTCCAACCATTTTGGGAAAGTGTCGTTCAACTTGTTACCCTCGAGATCCAACACTTCAAGATGCTTGCAATTGATAAGGGAGTGCGGCAACAGGCCTTCAATTGTTTCCATTGAGGTGAAGACTTCTCAAGGCAGCATTTTTGCCGAATGTGAGTGAAATTGTTACAGAAAGTCCATTTTGTTGCAGATCCAACACTGAGAGGTAGTTGCTGATGTTTCCTAAAACATTGAGGGATCATTCCGATGAAATTGTTATAAGCGAGATCGAGAACTTTTAGGCCCTTCATTGCACAAATAAAGCCAGGGGTATATCCAGTCAATCAATTGGTAGCTGGCGAGAAGAAGAGAACTGAATTTGGGAGCGGTGGAGGTAGAACGGGCCCTTGGATCAAGTTCGAATGCAGGTCAAGAAATAAAAGATTTTCCCATGGGAACTTGTTCAAAGCTACCGAGGAAGTTGTGAGATAAATTAAGATAAGACAGTGACCTAGTCCCCATATCCCACATCCATGGCGGGATATCGCTGTGGATTATGTTGTGCGACAGGTCTATGTACTCCATGCTGGTTGAATTTCTCAAGAATGAAGGGATTGCAGTAATTTTGCACCCAGAAAGACTGACTTTTAAAAGGTTCGGCAAGACATGATCGAAATTTTTGCTATTGCTCAGTAACAAATTGTTGTCTGAAAGATCGAGATATTGCAGACTTTTGAGTCTCGAGAGCAATCCTAGGTCTAAATCACTGGTCAGGTTATTTGCTGAGATACTCAAGTAAGTGAGGTTCCCAAGCTGAAAAATCGAGGTCGGAATTGAGCCACGCAACTGATTACCACTCAGGTCAACATAGTCTAATGAGGGTGTAGCAAGGAACCTGTCGACGTGACCACTGAGCCAATTGTTACTGAGGTCTAGGCTCGTCAAGGACGGTAGAGAGAATAGTGATGATGGTATGGACCCCCCAATGTAGTTATTTGAAATGTCAAGTTGGGCTAGATTGGAAAGATTTTTATGCTTGGAGGAATAGGGCCCACGAAGTGGTTATGTGAGAAAAACAGTTGTTGAAGTTGTGTCTTGTTGTCGAAGACATCGGGTATTGGACCTACGAAATTGTTGGAGGAAAGATCGAGCAGAACGAGCTGATCAAGGTTGGACAAAGTTGGAGGAACCTGACCACTAAGCTCATTGAATGAGAGTGCCAATCAGGTGAGTCATGTTAAGTTACCGAGTGACGATGGAATAGAGCCAGTGAAATTACATCGGTATAGCAAGAGTATCTCCAGAGAATGCAGATCACCAATGGACTCTGGTAATACTCCGGAGAAGGCTGTGGAGGACAAGTACAAAACCTTCAAAGAGCTATTCCAATTGATTCGGGTAAGTAACCCGCCAGCTCTTTGTTGCCTGATAAATCAAGACATGTCAGCTTTCGCAAAAGGAAAATGTTTGTTGCTAACATGCCGCGCAATATACAGGAACGGAGGCTGAGGACTTCCAGAGATGGAGAGAGATTCATTAAGTGACTCACGTCAATGCCAGACATGTTTAACCCATTGAGAATGAGGACTCTCAACTTGGTCAAATTTTGAAGCAGCATGCTTGAATTCGACCCTGACGGCCTTTCTGCTTTGAGAGGAGAAGAAAGATTGAGGGAACCCAATGAAGATGGTTCAGTGCTGTTTGAAGACCCTACAAAAGAGGAGCAGGTCGATTTCGAGGGATGGCAGCCAAGTTCAAGGTGAATGACATGACCAGTCATTTGATCGCACCTGACTCCTTCCCACGTGCAACAATCCATGTCAGCATTCCAGGAAAGCATCTTTGGTGGCAAAAGTACAGCGGGAGTGCCAAAAGTTGGCACAAAGGGACACTTAAGTGCCAAAAGTTACAAAAGGTACACTTAAGTGCCACTTTTTAAAAAAAAAATGGATCACTTAAGTCCAAGTCGCCGAACCATTTGGAAATCCTACATGGCAATTTTTTGTTAATTTTCTTGCCTACGTGGCTCGCCGGAAACTGAATCGGCCAAAATCAGCCAAAACGACGTCGTTTTGGTTGACGTGGATTTTAAAAATTATTAATTAAATAATATTAAATAATTATAAAATATATTTTATTATAAAATCGATTTTATTAATAAAAAAAAAAAAAAGGGGGAAGAGGGGATCGGCAAGGGCTATGCAGCCCTTGCCGATCCCCTCTTCCCCCTTTTTTTTATTAATAAAATCGATTTTATTTTTAAAAATCTGACGTGGATATTTTTATAAAAAAAAATTGCCACGTGGATTTTTTATTTTGAAAAAAAAAATGCCACGTGGATTTTTTATTTTAAAAAAAAAAAAAATGCTCCGTCAGCAAATTAAGTCGTCGGAATTTTTCGCCGTTGACACTTAAGTGATCCCTTTTGCTCCGATTTTTGGCACTTAAGTGTACCTTTTGTAACTTTTGGCACTTAAGTGTCCCTTCGTGCCAACTTTTGGCACTCCAGAGGTCCGCACCTCCATCTTTGGTCTACTGAGCCAAGTGCCATCCGTTTGACAAAAGAAGGATGTCAAATTATTCGGCACCATTGCGTTCATGAACTGAAGCAGGTCGGACTTCTAATTAGGACGACAAAGCGTTGCTGCCCTTGTAGAGGAAGGAGAGAAAAATGATAAGAGTTAAGGGTTTGTATTCCAATGAGGATTGAGAACAGAAACAGGATATTTAGACGAGATCCCATCAAGCATTCCATATTTTATTTAGTGAGTGAAGTGCATTAGCTGGCTTTGTATCAACATTCAACCGAGTTGGCTTATGTAGATGTGTTGGTTACTGATGTTGGGCAGTGCCCGTTATAATTTAGAGATTATTCATGGACTACCAGGTCTTTATTTAAGATTTTGCTTTAGTGGTTGAGACATTGTACTGCAATAACTAGGAAATTCATCCCTAATATTCTGCGACTAGGTACGATCCGTGAGAGACTGATGCTTGCACACTGTCAGCCGTTTATTCTTGTATATTTGAAATGTGCTCATTATGAGCATGTGATTCTTCCTTGATGAGTCGAAATTAAATCATTATCAGGATTTTTGAGCGAGAAATGGAGCATGGCATTTGTCGATAATATTGGAAAATTTAAGATGAGATGATCCAACATTCTGCAAAATGCCGAAGGTAATCCTACAAACGGATGAGAAATGAACTGTTTGTAGGCATCGCTGATAAGTAACAGAACACCTTTACTCCAACCCGAAGTGAACATTAGACGGTACTTGCTTTTCCCCACTTTTGGGTGTCAACTTTCAGAATAGATATCGATTGCTCTTTGTCAATTACCAAACAGGAAGAGATTGCTTATTCTCGTTGATGAAGATCTTGTCCGAAGAGATTAAGTCTTTGATAATGTACATTTATACTTCTTTTGAGTTAGATTTGCTTCCTGTTGTGTATGAGGGTCGAGAGAGAGGTGCCGTTTTGTTTAAGGTGCAGTTTTGTTTAAGTTCTTACGAGTTGCGAGCAACGAGTCTTTATTTAATGACTTAGGACTAGAGGCTCCACGAACCCTCATGTGGTTGTTCGTGCATCACAGTCCCTCGAATATTGCATGCGAAATGTCGCCTGCATGGGGCAAAGTTTGCATATAAATCTAAATTTTGGGTCGTTAAACGTTTGCATAAACAAAACCATGTTGACGATTAGGAGGATTCGTATTGGGCCTCAGTTCGAGAAGTTGGAACAACCGAACGACGTCCTGTCGTTCTCCGCTGTTTTTGTCGCATTTGAGGATCGCTTAGTGACGTCGCCGTCCTGGACATTGATTCAATTTTTCCATAGGCGGAAGTCAAATTTTCTTAATCCAATGTTAAGATAAGAAAATCGTAAGTAGTACGAAACTGGACCTGACTGAATCAAACTAGATTGGGCTAAAATCAATGTTAGAAAAGTTCCCTTGTGGTCAAGAGATTCGTGTTTGTTGCCCTATCAAACAGATAGATCGAGTCAAGAATGGTCTGACTAAATTTATCCATTTCCATGCAATATAAATTTAGTGATTCATACTTTACTCAACTTATATTGCAAAAACATTTCTATATTTAATTAAATTTAGGAAAACTCATGCCCTGCTAGACACCAGATTTTTGGAATACCAGCAGGCTTGTGTTGGCACTATCCAAACAACGATGAATGCGGGAACTATATTTATTATACTCTTCCCAAATTTCAACATTGCTCTTGTAGATACCAACCTTCTCACTGCCCTTAAGGTTCAGCTACAGATCACTGGAGCCTCCCAAACTCCTAGATCCATTGCTGCTACCTTACACTACCAAATGATTTACCGTGTTCAAAACCATGCCATTGATCTTAATATTCCAAACTCAGAAGATGCTCTTATTATCTCGGTCGACCATGACCAGACCTCTTGTATCCATGTTCCCCGCCAGATCCTTCGGAATGAACTTGTTAAGCTCCTCCCTGATAGTTGGGTGACCAACTACGAAAAACTTCACCAGAATTGCAACCCAGTCCAATCGAGTGAGCCTCAGTTCACCCGAAAGAAAGATGGTACTGTTGCCATCAAGTTTAGTAAGGCCAAAGAAGAACCTTCCTCTATTTTCCCGACTATTCCATTTCACACCCTGCCCTACCGATCCTGTCTCATGCGAACCAGACGATAAACAGTTTGTCCACTCTTTTGGTTCACAAGGACAACTGATTCATTTCTTCAAAAATCCCACTGGCCACTGTTTTTGGGATCCTAATTGTGCTTGCCATTCCTACACAAAATTTGAAGATGAAGATGACAGGCCTTCTTCCAAAAAGAAGAAGAAAAAAAACACCATTTACCAAAGGTATCTTGATGGAGACCCCACTGTTGGACCTCTAGGAGAAGATGGTGGAAATTACCACTTCATTATCTCTTATGGACCACCCAAATCTCTTAAGATTTCATCTCCTCCACCACCATGTAAGCCAGATTATTCCCCTTCACCACCACCAGTCAAACCATTGCCCACTTCCCAATTTTATAAGCCAATCCAGAAATGGATCAAGAAAAATCCTTTTTGCCCTATAAACTTACCCAAGCCAGGTATCTGTATACCTATGCCCGAACCTCCTCCTGTTCTACCCAGCATATGCATGTTTTTGCCTGATGATTTTCCTCCACTCGAAGCCAAAGGACCCAAATCCGAATCTAGTACACGGAAGTTCCCTCCATTGGAAAAATTCTCTGACCCACATCAACGGTATTAGCACTCACCTAACATACCCAACCCTACTGGCCTTGATGCACAAGGGCAGCATAAGCAACCTTCTGCTGCCGAAACTGTCTTGAATTGGCAAACTGAGAATGCTTTGGCCCAAAACGAGATTCTTGGTACTGTTGCAACACGTCTTAAACATGTAGATCAAAACACTGAATTATCCTGCAAAATGCTGAAAGACTTCCAAAAGAGGCTTCATCTGCTAGAAACCAAGCAGACACCCCCTAGCCATTACTTGGAAAACCAACGGCCTGAAATCGAAAAGCTCAAACGACATATCCAAATTCGCAAAAGCCAACAGTCATTTCCTCTTGCCGATCCATCCTTTTTTCCCTCTCCTTCCGTACCATTAAAACCATAATCTTCTCCACTTGGGGTATCATCCTCATTTGTTGCTGTCTTAAGCTCAGCCACCCCTCCTCCTCAGAATAATTTCTTGGTGTCACCTCCTAGTACCCCAGAACATCCTCCTGGTGACTAGCCACATGGCACTTTAATCATTTCAAACCCACTTGAAAACTTCCTTCGACACCAGGTCCCTACCATTTCTGCCATAAAGCCATCCAAGACCCGGCTTGTTGATACTTCTTCCGATTCCAATTCTGATATTCTTTTAGAATCTTCTTCTTCGGAAGAAACCTTGTTCATGGCAGACAATGTTGCTAAAGAAGAAGACATGTTTTCCGAGCCAGAGGTACCCCACCAAGACTAGCCAAATGCCACACAAACCTTTACCGCATCATCCTCTAAAGTTTACTTTACCCTGGATGATATTTCGTACTATAAGTGGCTTGAAAGGCTTCAAGAATTCCATGCCTGGCTCACCACTAGGCATATCTCTAAACCCAGCACTTATGATATCCTTTTGGAATTCACTAGCCGTTTCACTGGTGCTCTCAAAGATTGGTGGCACACTGCCTCTAAACAAGACCAACTGTATCTCTTGACATAGCCGCTGGATAATGCTATCCAAATTATCCACATGTATTTCATAGGAAAGCTGGAAGATTCAAAAGAGCTTAAATGAAAGGAGTTCTTCGAACGAAAATGTTGCTTGTTAAGACGCAAAGATCTTGACCGATATTTTCAAGCTATGATCAAGCTTTTCTATTTGCTCGGAGCAGATTGGAATCTCAAACCAATCTTCTTGGCATCCATCCCCAAAGAGGTTAGCCAGGCTGCAGAAAAAACTCTCCAGCAAAGACAGAAAAGCCTGACCGAAGCTACCCTTGGTGAAATTCAGCAAGCCATCCACATTGCCATCGAAGAGCTTTGCCTTCGACGAGAGGCTTTTCGAAGCTACCTCAAAGAAAATAGGCATCTTGACAAAGCATGCAGCCAGAATTAAAGATCAAATGTCTCAAGGATTGTTCCGATCCTTCCTGCACAGGTTGCAAAAAGAAGAGACATTTTAAATGTTTCTCTTTCAAAAGGACACGCAAAGGAAAAAGCTAAGGTAAGTGGAAATTTTTGCGTAAGAGCCATCATCGCTCTTCCAAGAAACGAAACAAAGACAGGTGTTATGTCTGCAACAAGAAATGACATTTTGCCAAAAATTGTCCAAAGGTGAAGAAACACGGAAGCCATCTGATTGATAAAATTGCCAAAAGCACTGGAATCCAACTTGACAACTTTGACATCGAATCTGTTTTTTCCTTAGATGATCAACCTTCTGAGAATACTCTATGTGCCATCCAGACGTTCAGCTCAGATTCAACCTCAGACTCTGAAAATGACGTCTTTACCTTCTTCCTTGATTCTCCTAATGAAATACAGATCACAGAACCAGTCTGTCACCCATACATCCCCATCCATATTCTCCTGTCTAAATACCACAAACCAATCTCTCTCGTGGCACTCATAGATACTGGAGCCAGCTCTTCCATCATGGACACAAAGATTCTCCTAGAAGAATTCTAGAAACCATATACCAGGTATTTCAATTCTGCTTCTGGTGACACTTTTGCTACTAAGTATCGTAGCAAACCCATCGCCATTCAATTCTTCCCCTAGTGTTCAATCACCACCAAAGTCCTTGGTTCCAGTTCTCCAGACAAAGACATCATCATTGGTTGGGACATTTTGACCCAACTCCCAAAGCTTAGAATCATTTCCCATGGTCTCCGTTTCAAAAATAATTCCGTGAATTTGTGGATATCAAAAGATTTTATGCTCTCCAACCAGTCTTGTTGGATCCCATCATCCAAACTTTACTCTTCTCTTGTGCCGAGTCACACTCCCAATTCTCCCAAACTTGCACTAAACCCTTGTGGAAAAATCCCCTATTTTATGTCAAACTCCCTTTTAAAAGAAATGAAGACATAAATCCTACGAAGGCTAGTCATTTTGGGATGAGCCCAGAACACCTTGAACTTGCCCAACAAGAATGCGCAAAGCTGCTAGCCCAAGGTCTCATTGAACCCGCCGACTCCCAATGGGCATGCGAAGCATTCTATGTCAACAAGTGACCTGAACAGAATCATAGGAAAATGAGGTTAGTAATTAACTATCAACCTCTGAATCAATTCCTCCAAGATGATAAATTCCCACTGCCCCCATCGAAATTCTCTCTTTCTTAGCATTTACCCAAGCAAAAATCTATTCCAAGTTCGACCTCAAAGCAGGATTTTGGCAATTGGATATTGATCCAACAGACAGACCCAAAACCGGGTTTTGTATCCCAAACCAACATTTCCAATGGACAGTTGTCCCTTTTAGTGTCAAAACTACACATTGCCATTTTCAAAAGGCTATGTGTAAAAATTTTGAACCCGTTCTATTCAATTCATAGATTTATATTGATGATATTCTTCTCTTCAGTCCTGATGAAGAGTCTCATTGTCTCATTTTGACCAAATTTGCTGATATCGTCAAAAAGCATGGAATTATGCTTTCCCAGAAAAAAAATGATTCTTGCCCCGAAGGAAATTGAATTCCTTAGCATGCGACTCAAGGAAGGAACCTATTATCATGAATCTCATATTGCTGTTCAAAAATTTCCTAAAAAGGATTTCACATCTAAGCAAGTCCAGCAATTTCTTGGCATTGTCAATTATTTGCGGGATTTCATTCCCTAAATTTCTAAAACTCTCCGACCACTCCAAAGAATGCTCAAGAAAGATGCTCCCCCATGGGGACAAAAGCAAACTCAAGCTGTTTCTTAGCTTAAACAAACTCTGCAACACATTCCTCCTTTGAAAATCCCCTCCACTAGCAAACGGATTCTCCAAACTGATGCCAGCGACAAATATTGGGCAGCCATTCTCTTCGAAAAAATTGATGGCATCAGGCATATTTGTGCCTACAAAAGTGGTCAATTCTCTCAAGCAAAAATCCACTATCATTCCACTTTTAAGGAGATACTTATAGTCAAGTATGGAATCAAAAAGTTCGAATTCCACCTCATTGGACATCATTTCCTCGTCGAAATGGATATGTCCTCCTTTCCTCAAATGTTAAAATTCAAAGAAGGGTTCCTCATCCCACTGTTGCTCGATGGGTTGAATGGTTCTCAAAATATTCCTTCGAAGTCAAACATATTGCAGGCACTAAAAACGTCCTTGCTAAATTCCTATCCAAACCCAAAGAACCTTTGGAGACAATCAACAGGTATGTCAAAAAGGAACCTTTCCTTGCGACATACCACACCACCAACATAAACGGTGGATGGCCGAGTCTCAAGTATCCTCTTGATGTCCCACTTGCAATTAGAGACAATATGCTCACAGAGAAACTCCAAGAATTTATGTGGGAATATCACCTTAGAATCTTTCGAGATTATGGAGGATTACTGCTCAAACCCGACGGACTTCATCCTGGATATCCATTCATTCATCCCCTCAAATGGTCTCCTGATGATAAATTTCCAGAAGACCTAAAATGGTTATTTTGGTACATGTTCAACCTGTACACCATAGCCATTGAATTTTCTACTGACAAAATTTTGCAGGTTCTTACAAAAGACAGAGCCGGTCAAGGACACAAGCAGAAGTATCTCATGGATATCTTCACATGGTTCAAACCGCTCAGTTATTGGAAAGAACTCTTCAAAATCCAGAATCGTCAAGGAAGGCCAGAACCAGAAAGACACACCGTTGTCCTGTTCCACCGACCATGGACATTTTGCCATCCCATCGGATGGATTTCTAACATACCTTCTCTTGCAGGAACTTCAACCTATCGGACCCAAGTTTTCCAAGAAGTTGCATGGATCTATCAGACTTTCCCATATTCCATTTCCACCAGCAGGCCCGCATCTCGAGAACTCCAGAGAATCATATGTCAAGAAAATCGAATCATCCCACCAGAAGCATGGCCTCCCGCAAATGCCCCTGTGTCCTGGGATCACCTTGAAGCCTGGGACCCTGTAAGAAATGAAATCCAAGAAGCTCTCAATATCTTCAGACAAAACAATCCAGACTCATCCACCCCCTATGACCCTTGGGGGAGACCACTCTCTCAAGACCCTTGGGGAGACACCCAAAATTACAGCACTTTCAGCCGACCATTTTCTAATCCTTTCGGTGCTAGCTCCTCCCAACAACCCGACCTGTCGGCGGAAGAGATCGAGAATCTCATTCGCGCTTTCAAAAGAGAAAAAGACAGAAGCTCCAGTCCCTCTGACATAGATGAAAACGAAATCCTCAAAGCACAACTAGTTCATAACTCTGATGATTCAGACTAGGGACGGAAGAGACAAATAAAAGCCGCTCCGAAATCACTGTAGCAACGGTCAGTATTCACTATTCACTGTTCACCTACCCAACTATTCACTGTAGCGCGAGGATCAAAATCACCGTTTATAGCCTGTCACAGGATTTCTTTAGGACTCCCTCTGTGTGTAGCCCATAAGTGGCTAGTATGTTCCCATAATTATGTCCAAGCATAGCCAGTTTGCCTGCTCTTGTCGTTTGTATCCTACTTTGCCTATATAAGCAAGGAGTTTCCATTATAAAAATCAGAGAGTGAAATAAAAAGTGTGTTGTGTACTCTACTCTCAACATGATCTTCTAACACTCCCATTCTCTTCTAGTTCTAAACATGAGTTCTGAACAAATACTATGATTAAAAAAAATCCTGGAGTATGCTCTGCACTTGCTCTCTTGGGATCCTGTGCATTAGAACTTCCGATATTCTAGAAATTACTATGGTATAAGTTCATGACTTGAGAAGAAACTTGGTGGCTAACAGGCAGTCCCTATTAAGGCCAAGAGAGCCGTGTGTGGGATAGCATACTTGCCACAAGTTTGCAACTCAAGTTTATGAATTAGTTCATAGGCAACTTTCTGGTATCAGAGCCATGGATTTCTTTGAATCATTTTCGTTTGTTTGAAACTACGTTGTGACACTAGAAGAGAACTGCCTTTCTCATGGATACGTTAGATTCTTCCACTTCTCTTCCCATTTCTCTTACCTCCAATCTTTCACTTCAACCTCCTCCTGAATTATGAAAGTCTTCATGTTCGAAAATCGACTATCTCTATGAGGTTGCTTACCTCACTAGGGATAGTAAGATCTCAAAAACCCAGCTCCCTATGATGAATCCCTACACTGCTTTTGTCAAGCCACCTTATTTCTCTGCCCTTCGATCCATTAAACACCTGATCAAACATACCCCTCACACGGTCAAGGAGTATGTCCAATCTTCACGATTTGATCAACACCCCATCCAGGCAACTGAACAAGAATAGTTTGTTACTCTTCAGATTTCACCCGAGTTTCCATCCTAGTGGATCCAGTAAGGATATACTCATCTCCATTTTGGAGCCATCCGCCTTGCTTTAACCTTTCATGGCCGCAAAGGCCTACCAGTTGCTACAAGGATTGCCCTGCTAGACACCAAATTTTTGGAATACCAGCAGGCTTGTGTTGGCACTATCCAAACAATGATGAATGCGGGAACTGTATTTGTTACACTCTTCCCAAATTTCAACATTGCTCTTGCAGATCCCAATCTTCTCACTGCCCTTAAGGTTCAGCTACAGATCACTGGAGCCCCCCAGACTCATGGATCCATTGCTGCTACCTTACACTACCAAATAATTTACCGTGTCCAAAACCATGCCATTGATCTCAATATTCCAAACTCAGAAGATGCTCTTGTTATCTTGGTCAACCATGACCAGACCTCTTGTATCCATGTTCCCCACCAGATCCCTCGGAATGAACTTGTTAAGCTCCTCCCTAATAGTTGGGTGACCAACTACGAAAAACTCCACCAGAATTGCAAACTAGTCCAATCGAGTGAGCCTCAGTTCACCCATAAAGAAAGATAGTACTGTTGCCATCAAGTTTAGTAAGGCCAAAGAAGAACCTTCCTCTATTCTCCATTTCACACCCTATCCTACTGATCCCATCTCATGCGAACCGGACAACAAATAGTTTGTCCACTCTTTTGGTTCACAAGGACAACCGATTCATTTATTCAAAGATCCCACTGGCCACTGTTTTTGGGATCCTGATTGTGCTAAGCATGGAGTGAGCGAGCGCAGTATCGAGTAAAGGAAAAAGAAAATTATAGAGGTGAATTTGATCTAAATAAGTTGTAAATCCATTTACTATCAATGTCTATCAAGATTATTACTTTTTACTTTCATTTAATGGAAATATTGTAGTTTACACACTTTCACTTTTTCTTTTAAATTTCAAATTCTTGAAACTTTCACAAATGAATTTATTGATGTCCAAAATTTGCGGATAATTTTTCATAAATTATTATTATTATTTTAAATTTTGAGGGAAAATAAAAAAATACTTCTAATTAAGCTAAAACAAATAGGTCCTAAATCAGCGCTGATCAATCAAGAGAATCTTCCGTTGGGAGGGAAGTAACAAAGATTCCTCGGGGAGACGTCAAATCCGCAATCAGTAGTTTACAGGGAGAACGTGTTAAAGAGTTCTAATTGATAAACAAATGTTAAAGTCAATTTTTTTTTTTCAGTTTTATATCATTGCATGACTCGGGCATATAAATGAAACAAATCTTAAAAAAACATGAGATAAGACTATATACTAACATTAAATCTCAATCTCATGTAGGAAAGCATATAGTAAAAAATGAATATTAACAGATAGATAAATAACAAACTATGCAAATATAGACCTATCAAAATGGATCCTAGACCCATTTCTTAATTTATATTTGATGGGTTGGACTGCTATATAAATTAATTATATTCAATAAATGGCTCATTAATGGATTTGATATTGGTATTAAATAGGAAGATTCACATACATTTTTTTTTCAATTTTACTGAAATTTGGATAATGTTTAAATTTTGACGGGAAAGAAAAATGCATTTTGTATATACTTAATCCTAAACATACAAAGCCTAAAACTTCTTAATTTGTTACTTAACAAATATACCAAAGGTCTGTGAAGAAAATACTTGTATAGATAGGCGTTGCCACATTCCCGTTCTTTCTTGTATATATTGTGGTCACGTAGTAATTTGGAGTTTCAAAAAGGCTCATGCTTTTGCCCCCTCATTTTTTAGCGTAGACACCAACTATTATTTTAAATCGATCACATTATTTCTTAGGGGTCTGACTGAGCACGTTGTCGAAATTGTAAATTTATCAATAACAGTTTTACCACACAATGAAGACAAAGCTCAAAGGTGGGCCTACCCTTGATATAAGTTTATTTCTTATATTTCTTTCTTTCTTTCCCGTTTGTTTTCTTTCTTTTTTATTTTTTCGTTTGAAAACGAAGCCGGTGTCCCTTTTCTCTAAAAGAAAAGTTCATTTGGCAAATACACAACTAGTTATGTTGTTAATGAGTTTTATATTTCGTTTTTATTTTTAACAAAGAAATCATTATCCTAAAAATAATATAAGCACAAGCAAAAGTGAAAAGCGTCATCTACTAATTTTAATGAATGCATTTGGTTTAGTTGCAACTTTAGTATATGTCTTTACGTGATAGTCTGTGTATATTTTTACTGCTCTTCATTTTATTTGATAAGTGTAATAGTTCAAATGTTATTTATTTTTTACAGTATCACAACATGATTTTCAAAAGTTATGTTAAAAAATTATCGATATGAAGTTAAGTATATTAAAAATTTTAAACAACCATCATTACCATGCCAATTCAAAAGGAAAAGCTCCCTAAGACTTTATTACATGGAATACTATCTTTGCCCCCGTTACATGGAAAGATAGTGATGAGATCTGAATTTTGTGTAATGCATATATCAATCACAAAATTCAATCTTTGAATAAATTCTTGTAGATTTGTACTGTAAATTGAAGATGAAAATTCACAATCATGAGGAGAACTAGGGAAAACAAAGGGAACGATGTGCAAATAAAACTAGCCTTTCTTTACATCGATGGATGTTTAATGCTTGCCTAGATTACAATAATTGGTTAAGCTGTCATGCAAGTGAACACTGGAAAATAAGTTTAGAAAAAAGATAATCATGCAAGAAATGGTGACATATAATGGTTGAAAGAAGCGGCGCTAGGGTGAGGAAAAGTTGTTTGAGAGGGGTGAGTGTAATTTTTCTGTGGTTTAGTAAAACTACAAAGAAACATAACAAAGAAAAAAAAAAAAAAAAAAAAAAAAAAAGCTTAAATCAAATGTGAGCCCACATTTTACCTTAGTCTTTATCAGAGACAATCTTGGAAATGTCTTAAACTTATTATATTTGTCAATTTAGTCATAAACCTTATGATCTAGTACTAATTTAGTCTTTTAAGCTAATTTTGATTGAATATGCTGATGTGGATACCAAGTGGCTTACATGGTAATCATCGATCGACGTAGACAATTTTTAAAATATTTTATTATTTTATTATTTTTTTCTTTCTTTTTTTCTTATTCTTCCTTTTGTTAGTGACTAGCCACCGACCGTAGCTAGATTAGTCTTTGCTCGGGCTAGGCTTGCCGTTGCTCGCCACAAGGAGGCCCGATCGAGCGAGCCCCACAAGGGCTCCCCTCACCGAGATCTTGTGAGGCCGCACGGCCTAGGCATGGCCAAACCTTTTCAAGACTCACCCTCGCTTAGTTGGGCCTTGCCTATGGCAAAGGAGGCTAGCCCGGCTATTGTCGATGGCCGGTCATTGGGGGAGAATTGCCAAAAAAGTCCTAAACCTATTGGGATTGTGCCAATTCGGTCCTAAATCTTTTTTTGACCGATTCGATCCCTAAACCTTTTGCGGTGTGCCAATTGAGTCCATCCGGCCAAATTTGGCCGGCCTGAGCCGACGTGGGACGCGGCTGGCGCCGGCGAGAATATTTTAATAATTTTTTATTATTTTTTTGATTTTTTAATAATTTTTTGATTTTTTATTATTTTCCGAATTTTTTATTGATTTTTAAATTTTTTGTTTCTTTTCTTTTCTTTTCTTTTTCTCCCCCCCCCCCTCCCCGCCGCCGGCGGGGCCGGCCACCGCCGACGAGGCCGCCCCACGCGCGAGGGCCGCGAAGCCCGCCGACGACCTCGCCTGCACCTACGGGCCGCCGGCGAGGTCGCGGCCCGGCCGCCCGGATCCGGGCGAGGCGGCTTCGCCCGATCCGGGCGCCGCCGGCGAGGGTCGCGGCCCGGCCGCCCGGATCGGGCGAGGCCGGCTCGCCATGGCTGGCCGCGGCGGGCGGCGGCCTCGCCGCGGCCGGGCGAGGCCATGGCGGGCTGGGCGAAGGTCGCCATGGCCTCGTCAACTGCGGGCGAGGCCACCTTGTCCGCGGCCAGGTCATGGCGAGGCCGCCTTGCCGCGGCCCCGAGCCTCGCCCCGGTGCAGGCGAGGCCGCGGCGAGGGTGGCCGGTCGACGGAGGCCGCGACCCGGCGGCCGCCGGCGAGGGCTTCGCGGCCCTCGTGCGGTGGGGCGCAGCCTCGTCGGAGCTGGCCGGCCACTACCGCCGGCGAGGGGGAGGGGAGGGGGAGAAAAAAAAAAAAATAAAAAACAGAAAAATAAAAAAACAATAAAAAATTCGGAAAAATAAAAAATTCGGAAAATAATAAAAATTATTAAAATATTCTCGCCGGTGCCGGCGGGCGTCCCACGTCGCTCCGGCCGGCCAAATTTGGCCGGATGGACTCAATTGGCACAATCGCAAAAAGGTTTAGGACTGAATCGGTCAAAAAAAAAGGTTTAGGACTAAATTGGCACAACCCCAATAGGTTTAGGACTTTTTTGGCAATTCTCCCGGTCATTGGCCAAAGGGATAAGAAGGAAAAAAAATTAAAATTTAAAACAATGGGCTATCTTTCAAGCGTGCAACTAAATTCTTCAGTGGTACGAAGTCATTATTAAAATTATTGACATCAACGCCAGTGGTGCCAATAGGCTAACTGGTGTTTACGTCAATAATATTTGATCAAAATTAGTCAAAATGACTAAATTGGCATTTGATCAAAAGGTTTAGAACTAAGTTGACACCATTAAAAGGTTTAAGACTAAATTGATACAAATATAATAGGTACGTGACTTTTCCAACACTTTACTTGCCTTTATTGTGTGGGTAGATTTGTAATTGAGAATCTTTAGTTTGAACAATACGCTGAGTGGGACTTGTAAAGGATAATGTCCTGCAGAGAATGCGGTCAATTCCACCTGATAGGGATAAAAAATGAGGTGGAAAATGCTAGACCCTTCAGGAATTGTGAAATGGGAAAGGGGTAAATTCAGCAAGAGGAAGAAACAGCAAAGGGGTCAAATCAGAAGAAAGATGAAGAGAAGTTTGGACGAAGAAACCGAAGACTTAACTTTCAATATTTGCACTTTGACTAAACTAAAATCAGTTGAAACAAAAACTTCTCATTCTACATAGTTTATAATTGGAAATCCTATCAAAGGAAAAAAAAAAAAAAAAAAAACGATGACAAGAGCCAAGGAAATTCGTGTAATTTGATTTTTAAGATTAAATATGACAAATTCAAACTAAAAAAATAATCTTTGTCCTCAAAATTCAATCTGACCCAACTTGAGTTGACCAAACGTCTATGACACGAACTAATTCAATTTGAACTTGAAACAACTAAAACCTAATAATATCCTATAAGAAATCACCAAAACCAACCCCAGTCGTATTGGAATGAATCAAGTTCATTATCAGCTTGATATTGAAGTATACCGGACTCAATGCAACTCAACATTTTGTAAACCGAAAAGTGAAAAGCATTTGTTCAAATAAGTATTACCAAGATGATTTTGAAATATTTAGCGGGAGGCACAAGAATCATTGGTTTCACTTTATCCCGATTCCCTAGTGAAAAATTCAAGGACAAGAAAGAGGAGGGAAATATAGTATGAGAGAGAGAGATTTCTCCATATGGATATTCGCACTTGACAAACCTTAATCAAATAATAATGTAGGACTTTTATATATGGTCCTCACGTAAAATTCGAAATGTAATTTAAGAAAGACTGACAAATTCAACCGAGTAATATTTAGTATGACTTCATTGATAGGCGTATCAAGACCTCAACCACTGGATGTCTGGCGGCATCTATATGTGCACGTCGTGCCCTTTGCCGCGAAATTCCCAAACAAATCAGAGCATAAGTCCACTAGCCGTTGTTGTTATTCGAATATATATTTTACTGACATTAGGAGGACTTAATAATATTATACCCATAACCAGCAAAACGTCTACACATCGAAAAACAAAAGCACACCAACGTCCAATTCTCTTCAACGCAAGGATTTGGAATGTTTAACAGAATCTCTTGAGCATCTCGTTCATTTCGAATGTTCAAAGGACGATAAATTGATTCCGGGTAACTTGTGACTTTTGATTCCAAAATTGGAACCAAGAGCCGAATCGATCGGTTGCATGTAGATTTCTGATTCTACCCAAGAACCAATTGTTGCAACCCCACGACAGGCATATCGAGCAAATGATGGGCTTAGAGGTAATGTTGAGTTGGGGATCAACAGTCCTCAATTAGGCAAGTTCTCTTAAACTCTTACGTTGCGTGATGTTGAAAAGTACAATTAAAATAAAATCTATTTATGTAGTTCGACTTAATTGGCTAAAAAGCAATTGAGGTATGGGAGCATGTATACCTCACTTCCAACGCAACCAATGATTTAGGATTGGAATTTGATTATATTAATTGTCTAATTAGTGCCATTTTGGTAGCTTAACTTGATTGATTTGTTACCTAAACGATTTAGACAATCTTTAACCAATTTTTTTTTATCTTAATGCTACTAAACAATGTCCATGTATGAGTGTGCAATCAATGAAAAGTAGACAATCACAATCAATGTGATTAAAGTGAAATGCAGGAAAGTAAACTCAATAAAGCACCTAGTATAGAATACACATGGCCTTATTATTAAACTCTAAGACAGCAACCCTTGCGAGTTAAGTTCAAAATGAATCCAATTTCTTACTTAAAAGATCAAACTATCTATATCTAAACTATATCTAGGCAATTGCCGAAACCCGTAACCTAAAGGGTAACTACATAAATCTAAGCTACATTTAGCACTAAAAAAAAACAATCTAATCAAGACCTACCTTTAAAAAAATAAAAATAAAGACCTACTTCTAAACTCTAATTTAAATATTTTTTTTAAAAATAAACTAATACACCTATAAAAAAAATGGAGGGTTAAATGCAAAATTGGCACACCCTTCAACTATCATATATCATCCAACTCAATAGTTTGACCGTAAAATTTAACAAAAACTAACATAATGTAAATTCGCCACAAGTATAACATTTTGAGGTTTTTTGTAGTAATAAAATTAATTTAGGGTAAATTTGTTATAGGTGTACAGATTTGGGGTTCTTCATTATCTAAAAATTAATTTAAAGTAAACTTGTAACAAATATACTAATTTGAGTTTTTTGTGATATTAAGTTTTTCTTTTTTCTTTTTGCCTCTTTTTCCTCCTCCCCATTTGGCTTCTGCTCTTTGTACGATACCAACCCACACACCTCACTATGCACGACGCCACAACCCCAAGCAACCAGCCACGACTACCGGTCACCTAAGTAGCATCGATATTGACACGCTATACACGACACGACATGCCGATACGTTATTTGTCAAAAATGAGAATTCCAACACATTGAAACATGTTACATATTAAATATATATATTTACTATCATTTTTATAATTATTTCAATCAAATTAATTTGATTCAAATTCACAAATAAATAAATAATAATAAAAAACATAAAATGAATTTACATTAAAAATATTAATCCATCATTTGTTAATATTATTCCTTGTTTCAATTAGACAAATGCAACTCTGTTCCGATAAGAAAAAAAACAAAGAACCCACATTACGAACTCGCGTGTCCGAGCGTATCGAAATAAATGAGAAAAAACAAACTTGAGAGGAGAATTGTATGTCACTATAAGTGAGTCGAATAAAAGAGAAAACTAAGTTTTTCTTTTTTTTTTTCTATTTATTATTTTCATTTTTTTTTTTTGTACATATTTATTTTGAACCATCATTTATTAGAAAATTTTAAAATTGACTCCTACATGTTAGAATCACATGTCGGAATTTCAAACTCGCGTCCCGAAATTCCCGAGTTGAGTGTCGAGAAAGTTGACCAAGTGTCGAATTTTTTGACACGTGTTGATCAAGTATTGGAGAGTGTCCAAAAGTGTCGAACACACGTCCAAAATGTCCAATACGATATGAAAGCTCTCGAAAAGTGTCGGTGGTTCCTAATCTATCACAATAGCCAACTAAGCCCCCGTGGCCAGCCACAGTCCGTGCCTCGAACACCGCCGCAATAGAGGCCGACAGAGAATAGACAGGGGAGGTTGGCGATCTCAAGCACAGCCATTGCATGGCTTGCGGAACGGGAGCAATGGCGGCGCATCTGGATTTGGTGCCGCTTTGGGGTGGGGAGAAGGAAATGCTGATTTTCCTAAATCGATTCATACATAGAGTTACAAGAAAACAAATACAATATTATTGGACAGCCTCAGCAAAGGTTCGTCCCGTAGTTATTAAGAAATTAGAGGAATCGAATGCTAGGATCTCATGATTTATGTACCAATCGTACAGTATAAGGAGGCAAAGCATCTGCTGGTCTCTTGAAAACAAACATGCCTTTCAAAGCACACCACTCGCCTACTTCACCAGAGTGCTGGTTAGCACATAGGGTAAATATGAGACAAGTTACATCACTTGTTAATGGCGTTTTCGCGGAACCACTGTTCCACCACACATACCATTAAGTTAGAGAAAAAAGGCACTGGTGAGCTCAAGTCACTTATGCTCAAATTCGAGCCTATCGAGGTTGGCTCAATTCCTCAATAGTGAGCCCGGGTCCACAAAGGGTGGGCCCAAGGCCTATGTCTAGCCCCAATACCATAGTGCCTGTGTTTAGGGCCCGACGCCCATGCCCGAATTGCTTGAGATCGGACCTAAGACATCGACACCTATGCCCGATTCTTTAGTGATAGTGCCCAAATTCTCAAAACCACAAAGACCAAGCCCGGGTACCCTGTGGCTAAGTTTAGGATCCCGACACTCAAGCCCGAGTATTCCAAGGCTAGGCACGGGACCTAAGCACAAACCCGGGTTCCACAAGAGGAAGAAAATAAGTTGTTTACAAATCATGAAAGTTTTTAGGTTATGCAAATTTAATTTGATAAAACTTATTTCAGATTTGATTATATAGCACGTGGAGCCCTCATCTTACATGAATGGTGCATCCCCCGATAGGAAACTAAAATTTTCTTATAAACTACGAGACATAACCATTTATGACAACTAATATATCTCTATATGAATTGCTATAACATCATTTACTCTCTCTAATGGATCGATCTTGGTACTTCAATTTTGCATTTGGGATGACGACGGCGAAATCAACTCCTAAACATGAAGGACAAGTTTTTAATGCCCTTGTTCATATAATTTTACCAATACGGACAATTCACGCATGAAGAGGCTTTGCTTTTCTAATCTAATTGCTCTATTCAGGACTGTCAATGGGATTCGGGTTTCTGTGATATCCAAATGAGATCGCTGTTACTTGAAAGCTGACCCCAACAGATCGGATCGGTTTTTTTTGGCCTGCCTCTCTCTTCGTCCTTTCAGATCCAGCAAAGGGCTCACAGCAAAACAGAAAAGTGAAAAAATTCTTAGTTCAGATTCTTGATGTGAGTCAAACATTTGATGCATTCAACAAATGAGTGGAAGAGAGAGAGAGAGAGAGATTGACCAAACATGCTTGAAACTTCTATGAGCGGAGACAAACAGAGGCCAATCCAGAGAAGGTGCATCCTTAAATTTTCGCTATTCACAGTGACTTTTTTTTTTTTTGGTCGGACTATTCACAGTGATTTACAAAACTTGAAAACAGTGAGACAGAGCCACAGACCCATGAACCGAGATTTATGGAGGAATGAAACAGAGTCGAGCACATCAATATCTCGGAGTCCATGGAGGAATCCAGAGCTGGATTGCCATGAAAGCTAAAACACCGTGAACGACGGCTCTGGCAGAGTCGGTGGTGAGCTCAGGTTGATCTAGAGGAGCTGCCGTAGATGGAAGCCCTGTAAATGGTGGCGGAGCGGGTGACGGAGGCAGACTTGCTAGTGAAGGTGAGGGGATGTTAGCGAAAGGGGTGAGGGAGGAGATTGAGGTACTGAGTAGGGGTGTGCATGGTCCGGATGGGCAGTTCCCACCCTAAAATTGGGAACTGCCCACTAAGGACCGGTTCCAAAAAATTGGATCCGGGAACCGCCCATTGGTTCTATGGATCCACCCGAGAACCGGACCACCGGTCCGGTCCGGTTCCCGGGTGGATCCATGGATCCGGTCTCGCAAGCAATCACGACTACGTGAGTCGCTTGTTTCTCGACTTTTTGTTGTGCTTTTCAAGATTTCGATGATAAGAATTGCAAGGGAATTAGGGCTCCAAATAGAACAATAAAAATTCTAAACATGGCTTCAAAATTTTGAATATTTTTCAATCAAAAATTTTATTTTTTATAATAAAAATTAATATATATTATTATTGTAATACCGGTCCGGTCCGGGTAGGCGGGCGGGCGGATCCACCCGTGGAACCGGGAACTAGACCGGTATCCACCAGTTCCAATTTATTGGAACCGGGAACCGGACCGGTCCCTTTAGGAACCACCGATTCTGGGCCGGTCTGGTCCGGGTTCAGACGGTTTGGTTGGGTCCCGGTTCTTTTACACACCCCTAGTACTAAGGGAGGAGAACTGTTTAGCGTTTTAGAGCTCCTTTTCTATTTATATTCAACGTGTTTCGATAAGGTTCAGTATACCCCTTCTTTTTAACTTATGATCCAAACCGAATAAGACCCGAAATTTTCAGTTTGACACACACCGTACGAATTC
Source organism: Corymbia calophylla (assembly GCA_014182845.1). Taxonomy (NCBI): domain Eukaryota; kingdom Viridiplantae; phylum Streptophyta; class Magnoliopsida; order Myrtales; family Myrtaceae; genus Corymbia; species Corymbia calophylla. Next base: position 23,677,384 of record CM024698.1, on the reverse strand, counting down.
ACAAATCAGCAACCAAAGCTTTCATCTAGTGTACAGTTTCAAGGCCCGATCAGAGCTCTGTCCGTGCAATCTTCCTGAAATTCCTATTTGTCCGTTCGATAGAAAAAAACAATGTTTGGTAGTATGGATAGGATGACAAAATATCATATCCAACGTTTGGCGACATTCTCTAAACCAAATAAACCTAGATATATCGGAATAAAATACTGGATAAAAAAATCCAAGCTAGGGTTGAGACAAACCCGAATTGGATATATTTTTTAAAAAAAGTACTTAATAATTTCCTTCTTACGATGGATTTATGGAGTGACACATTCAGCATTGCTTGCCACTGTGCAAGAACCACCTCCACGATAGTCCATCATCATCACTTCTGACAACCCTGCAATCACCGCCAATTGTCATTGCCGTCCAGCCATTGTTCTCCCCATTCGCAATGTTCTCTTCATTCCATTCGTCTTGCATCGTGGGTTGTCTCTTGATATTCTCGAACCGTTCTCTGAAGCAGAAATCCCAGAAGAAAGCAAGTGGGTATATGTGAGTGGATATGTTTCGTTGAACATTCATTTGCCCTTACGAAGAGTCTGTCGAGTGTTAATTGTTCGGGAAAAGCCCACCAAAAACCCCAAACTATGCCTCTCTCGGGACAATTTTACCCTGAACTTTTTTTGGGTCATAAAAAGCCCAAACTATGTCACTTGGGATATTTTTACTATAAACTTTTTTTTGTGTCATAAAAAACCTCAAACTATATTACTTGGGACAATTTTACCCCAGACTTTTTAAATGAAGGGCATTTTCGTCTTTTCACTTTTTTCTTTCTTTCTTTCTTCCCCTCTTCCTCTTCCTAGCAGGGGGAAGCCGGCGAGGGCCCTCGCGGCGGCGCCGTCCGGCCAGTGGCGGCACTCCCGGCGCGGGCGAGGGCGGCTCTCCCGATGTCGGGGGAGGGACGCCCTCACCGGATCGCGCGGGCGGCCCTCGCCGGCTCGGGCGGGCGAGGGTCACCCTCGCCGGATCGGGAGGGCCGCCTCGCCCGGCCAGCGAGGCGAGGGTCGCCCTCGCCGGATCGGGAGGGCCGCCCCGCCCGGCGGGGCAACCCTCCCCGGCGTCGGGCGAGGGTCGCCCCCGCCGGATCAGGAGGGCCGCCCGCCCTTGGCGATCTCGGCGGGGCAACCCTCCCGGCGTCGGAGGGTTGCCCCCGCCTAATTCGGCGGGAGGCGACCCTCGGGCGAGGGCCGCCCGGCCGGCGCGAGGGTCGTCGCCCGCCCCCGCCGGACGGGAGGACCGCGCCGCCCGCCGGATCCGGCGAGGGCGACCATCGCCGGTCGAGGGCGGCCTCGCCCCGTCGGAGGCGGCCTCACGGCTTCCCTCGCTCGCCATGGCCGACGAGAGGGGAAGAAAAAAAGAAAAAAGTGAAAATACGAAAATGCCCTTCAGTTAAAAAGTCTGGGGTAAAATTGTCCCAAGTGGCATAGTTTTGGGTTTTTTATGACCCAAAAAAAGTTCAGGGTAAAATTGTCCCGAGGGGCATAGTTTGGGGTTTTTGGTGGGCTTTTCCCTAATTGTTCCGATTTTCGAAGGATCTACATCCCCTTTTGATGCTATTTTGGGTTATTCTGATTTCGCCATTGATAAGGTGAAGGCGAGTCTGCTGGCTAGAGGGAAATGGAGATGGCGGTAGATCTGACAAAACTGACAAGTGAAGAAGACAGCCTCAAATGGAGAAATTTGGATATTGCCAGAGATTGTGCTGGGCAAGTGAGATTTTCAAAGATTTTAATCTTATATTGAATTCCACCGAACAAGTGATGGGTACAAACCGAAGGATATTTAGAGGATTTCTAATCACACATTATCCTATCTTATCCCAATCTAAACCCAAATGATAAAAACGCAGGCTAAGCTTTTTCAAAATATTCATGATTAGTCCGAGCAAGATGCCGCATCCTAATCCTATTTCCACAACCCTTGGCTCGAGAAAATCCACGAGGAATGAATGAACCCCGCCTTCTTCCCCGCCTTCAAGGAGCACGGGAAGTTTCCGCAGAGCCTTGTAATTAGTGCAAGCTTTGGACAGTGGAAATCCGCACAATCCCGGGTTTCCATGATACGATTCGGCTTGAAATGTGTTGAATTGATGCCCTTGAGGAATCGATCCTGTTAGTCTATTGGAAGAGACATTTAGGACCTCTAGAGACGTGAGATTTGTCAACTCAGTTGGTATCGTCCCGCTAAGTTCATTTGAAGAGAGATCCAACCATTCAAGCTCAGAAAGTTTCCCGAGAGGCAAAGGGATGTGGCCTTCAAGATTGTTATGAGAGAGGTTAAGCCCCTTGAGTAATCTCAATTCTCCTATTGCATCAGGAATTTTTCCCTGGAACTTGTTGCATGACAGATCAATGGTCATCAAGGTCTCTAGGATTCTAGCAATTGGCATGTCCTGTCCTCTCATTGTCGCAATCATGGAATCCTGGTAGTAACCTTGGTTCATGTATCGCCCTCCGATCCATTCGATCGCTGATATCATTGCTTTCGGGTTTGCAAAGAAGGCGCTAGGCAAAGGACCCGTGAAATCATTGAAGGAAAGGTCGAGAATGTGCAACCTTGAAAAGGAAAATTCAGCCTCCTGCCGCTTATTGGGCCACAAAGTCTCGTTGGATCGCAAGACCAAGACTTGCAAGCTGGGAAGTGTCTCCAACCAATCGGGAAAGTATCATTCAACTTGTTGCCCCGAGATCCAGCGCTTCGAGTTGCTTGCAATTGATTAGAGAACGTGGCAACGGGCCTTCAAATTGATTTCCATTAAGGTGAAGACTTCTCGGGGCTGCATCTTTAGTGAACGTTAAGGAAATTGTGCCTGAAAGTCCATTCTCTTGCATATCCAACACTAAGAGGCTGTTGCCGACGTTCTCTAGACATTGCGGAATCGTGCCTGTGAAATTATTATGAGAGAGGTCAAGAACTTGTAGGCCCTTCATTTGACAAATAGAACCAGGGATATAGCCAGTCAATCGATTGCTAGCTAGCGAGAAGACAATAATCGAATGTGGGAGTGATGGAGGTGGAATCGGCCCTTGGATCAAATTCGAATGCAGGTCGAGAATTATAAGATTTTTCCAAGGAACTTGTTCAAAGCTAGTGAGAAAGTTGTGGGAGAGATTGAGATAGGACAATGATGTGGCCCCAACATCCCACATCCATGATGGAATATCGCCATGGATTCTGTTTCCAGACAGATCTATCCATTCTACGCTGGTTGAATTTCTCAAGAATGCAGGCATTTCTGTAACTTGGCACCCAGAAAGACCGACAGACGAGAGGCTTGGCAGGACATGCTCAGTGTTTTCGCTATTGCTCAGTGACAAATTGTTGTCTGAAAGATCAAGATTTGTTAGACTTTTGAGTCTTGAAAGCAATTGTATGTCTAAAACACCAGACAGGTTATTTGCTGAGATGCTCAAATAAGTAAGATTCCTAAGCTGAAAAATCGAGCTTGGGATTGAACCACACAACTGATTACCACTCAGGTCAACATGGTCTAATGTAGGTGCAGCAAGGAACTCACCGATGTGACCATTGAGCCCATTGTTACTGAGGTCTAGGCTCGTCAAGGACGAAAGAGAGAACAGTGATGACGGAATAAACCCGCCAATGAGGTTGTGGGAAATATCAAGTCGGGCAAGATTGGAAAGATTCTTTATGCTCGGAGGAATAGGACCCTTGAAGAGATTATGTGAGAGATCCAAAAGAAGAAGTCGTGTCTTATTGTCAAAGACGTTGGGTATTGGACCTACGAATTTGTTTGAGGAAAGATCGAGTAAACTGAGCTGATCAAGGTATGACAAAGTTGGAGGAACCTGCCCACTAAACTCATTATACGAAAGTCCCAGATGGGTGAGCCGTGTTAGGTTACTAAGTGATGATGGAATAGAGCCTGTGAAGCTACACCGATACAACCAAAGTATCTGCAGAGAGTGCAGGTCGCCGATGGACTCTGGTAATACTCCAGAGAAGCCTGAGGAGGACAAGTCCAGAACCTTCAAAGAGCTGTTCCAAGTTGATTTGGGTAAGTAACCCGAAAGCTCCTTGTTGCCTGCTAAATTAAGGCATGTCAGCTTAGGCAAATGGAAAATGTTTGCTGCTAAAGTGCCATGCAATTTACACGAACAGAGGCTGAGGACTTCCAGAGATGGAGGGAGATTACTTAAGCGAGCCACATTAATGCTAGACAAGTCTAACCCATCGAGAATAAGGACTCTCAACTTGGTCAGGTTTTGAAGCAGCTTGTTTGACCTCGATAGTCTTTCAGCTTCCTGGGGTGAAGGATGATTGAGTAAACCAAGAATAGACTGTTCACTGCTGTCTGAAGACCCTGGGGAAGAGTAGCAGCTCGGGTTTGGTGGTAAGCAGCCAAGTTCAAGGCGAGTCACATGACCTGTCACCGGATCGCATGTGACTCCGTCCCACGAGCAACAATCTGAGGCAGCATTCCAGGAAAGCATCTTTGGTCTCCTGAGCCAACCAATATCCAGTTGGCAGAAAACTGATGTGGAATTATCTGATGTTACAGCATTCAGGAAGTGAAGCAAGTCGGACTTTTGATCAGGGCGACATGGAGCTCTTTCTAGGGGGAGAGGAGAAGGAGAGGGGGAGAAAGCGGGGCACATTGCTGGTGCTTCAATAAGGATTGAGAGAAGAAAGAGGAAAATTTGACGAGATTTTGATAAGCATTGCATTTTCAGTTTAGGGATGCAAAAGCATTACCACTCCGTCGCAGGGTCACCTTTCGGAATGATCCTATTTATACATGCGAATGATACAGAGTTAGTACTAATATTACGGAAATTTCGAGGCATGTTCGGGGGAGACTTGCCAATTCTTTCTTTAAGGGAAAAAATATTCAGTGATCGGCAAGCGCCACGTCAATGGCTGACGTGGCATGCACTTATTTATCGATATCCAATTAGATTTTGACATGTAGATATTGAGGTGGAAATTATAAAATTGTTATATTCCTCTTTACCTCCCCCATCTTCAACCTCTGCTCTGCCCGGGCTTCGCTATCTCCACCGCCCAAGCCGTCGCCGCCATCCTTGAGCCACCGCCCCACCGTGGCCACCACGGTCCGTGACAAAGCTATTGAGCTTGTCGCCGGCAACCATGGAGGAGCCAAGACTCGAGCTCAAAGCTGTTGAGCAGCAAACCAGATCTAGCCGTTGAGCTCGTCGCCGGTAGCCATGGACGAGCCAAGACTCAAGCTCAAAGCTGTCGAGCAGCAAACCAGATCTAGCTGATGAGCGACGATATCGTCGCGTCCAGGCCGACCTCTGCGTCCACCCTCTCCATCGTCTCGGTGGCTAAGCCTTGGCGGCAAGCGCCTCGTCCACAGAAATGGAGATGCAGAGCAGCGGCCGGCCATGGACGGCCTCTCGGCTACAGATCTGAGCGCCGACCTCCACGTCCACCCCCTCAGTCGTCGTGAACTTCCCGTCATCGCTCGCGGCCAAGACTCCAATCTAGCCAAACTTCCAGATCTGGAACAGTCGCCGCTCGGGCGACTGTTCCAGATCTGGACTTCACCAACCTTCGTGTCCGTCGTCGTGTGTGAACGAACCGTCGTCATTCGTGGCCAAGGCTCCAGATCTAGCACAAATGGAACTGGTTCTATACAACCGTTTTCTGTTTTGGTCGTCTAATGACAGAACAAACCCGCACTTTTCCAATCCATGGATATTGTGTTGAGTGGTGAAAGGAGAGACTAGCTTCAGCCATGGATTCTCTTCCGGCCAAATCCAGTCCCTTGCTGCCAGATCTAGAAGTGAGGCACCGGACGAAGGAGACGATCAAGATGGAGAGATGCGACGCCGGCGATGCCTCCGGCGGTAGCAATGGCGGAAGGAGGTGCGGGGGTTGGATTCGTGGTGCAGATGGGAGGGAAGGAAAAGAGAAAGTCCAGCTGGATTGGAGGAATTTTGATTTATTTCTCTATTTCCATGTCTCCGTATATGTTTCAGTTTGTAATTGGTTAAGTGTACGTGGGGTGTGCCAGCGTGGTAAATAAGAAGGCCCATAAATTTGCGACACCTGATCAAGTGGGCCCCAAATAATCAGACTCCCCTCTCTCTCCTCTCTACACGCTCTCTCTCTTCTAACCGCGCTTCCTCTCGTCTCTCCTCTCTCTCGTCTCTTCCCCTTCACGCCCTTTCTCGCCCGACTCTCTCCCTCTTTGCCGTGCCCGATCGACGAATTTCGCGACAGCGGAGGAACCTTTCGAGGCCGAGGCGGAGGCCGCGCGGTGATTCGTCAGAGGAGGGCTCAGTGACTCGGGGAGAGAGAGAGAGAGAGAGAAAGGGCACAATCGGAAGAAAGTAGCGATTCGGCGACGGTCTGTAGCTCGTCGGTCGGACGAGGGCGCGGTGGCTCGTCTGACGAAGCACCACGCGGCCTCGGCCTCGGCCTCGAAAGGTTGCCCTCGTCATCGCCCGTCGGTCGAGCGCTGTGGTTCGTCGGTCGGACGAGGGGGCAGCGAAGAGAGAAAGTCAGGCGATAGAGAGAAAGCATGCAGGGGATGAGGAGTTCCTCTCTCTTGTGCTTTTACATGTTCAGCGAGCATGCACACAGCGTTAAAATGAACTACATTATGTTCCATGCGTCAAAAGCTCAGCCTGCTTGTTGATCCTGAAGATAGGAGTGTTTGATGGCATCTTCTCTTCATTTTCAAGGAGGATCATTTAAGGATACACGCTTCATTGTGGAGAATCATTGGCTTGCAATTAGGCTAGTTTATGTACCGAAGATTGCCCTTGACATCCGAGAGTAATATATGTGCGCACTAGTCTCATTCAAACAACGCATTTTATCAATAACATGATATGTATTTTATTTCCGACAATGAAAGTCAAATAACAAGCTGTTGAGCGGATCATGTTTGGAACAGATATTCCTATCATCCCTGACTTTACTGGCTCCACATTTTGATTGCAATGATGCTCATTATGTGTAGGTTTATGACTTTTTTTAATTTTGGGTTGAAATAGATAGCACGTTTATGACTTGCTCGCTTCATTTTGTTGACAATAGTATTTATTATGCTTGAAGGTCTTATTCCTTAAGGAACACTTTACCCCCCAAAAAGACGATAATCATTCCATTTGGTACAATCAAATAGGGAAAGATTCTAAAAAAGAGCTCGAAATATTTTCATTTTCTTAAATAAGGATTCAAAGTGAATCTTATTTCAAATAAAAACTTAACGTACTATCATTTTTTTTTCAAATGAGGACCTAAAATGGATATTGTTTAAAATAAGGGCCTAAAGTGGTTATATCTATTTCAAATAAGAGCATGACTTTCTAGTGTTCAAGGACATTTTCGTTATTTACCCCTTTTTTCTTTTTTCTTTCTTTTTTCTTTTTCTGATTTTTCTTCATTCTTTGTCGATGGTCAGCAAGCGCTTGCCGATCGCTAGTCAAGGCAAACAAGGGCTTGCAAGCTCTCGCCGACTATTGGCAATCCCAGGCGAGCCTTTGCCCGCCCTCACCAGCGACCGGTGAGGGCTAAGTCCTCATCGGCCCTTCCTAGTGCTTAGCGCAGCCCTCACCAGCAGCTAGCGATGGTGGTTGAACCTTTGCTGGCCTTTGCTAATAGCTGTCGGCCTACGTCAAAAAAGAAAAAAAAGGAGAAAAGAAAATTTGGATAAAAATACATTTGATCGGTCGAAAAATTTAGTTAACCGGTGACTGGCGATGTTAAATCCTTATTTGAAACAAGCATAATTATTTCGAATCCTTATTCAAAATAACTATGGTCATTTATATCATTATTTAAAATAAGATTCACTTCAAATTCTTATTTAAAAAAATAAAAATATCTTGAGTCTTTTTTTAGAATTTTCCCACCAAGTAATGGAGTGGTTGTTGTCCTCTATTTTATTATATAGCGGAGACTTGGACAACTTCTTCGAAATTTCGAATGCAAGTGACCCGCCAATTTTAAGGTTTAGTTAGCAATGATGAAACTTTTGTTGACCGATTAGCAATAGAAGAAATCGACTGGCGCTTGTCAGGAGAAAGGCCTACCGTTGACTGACTTTTGACGCAATCTTCGCCCTAAGTGAAGGCAACGGTCGGCATATTGATTGAGTTGTAAGTTAGAGATCCGTTTCTTTCACGAAATTTTGTTTTCAAATAAAACGTGTTCTTCATTTTTCCAACATTTGAATTGTTTAAGAAAATGAGTGAATGAAAAATCAAAACAACTCCTTGAAATGTAAGGGAATTGGACCAACCTCGGGCAAAGTGGTTGGGAAAATTTGTATTAAAAACCATGACTTTAGAGGCCATGACAACCCAATGATCATTCTCGAGTCCTTGACAATGAACTCAGGTCTAGAGGCTGGGCCAAAGTCAGTCGGCGTGACAATTGGTGTGACAATTTTTACCGATTGTTAATAGCGTGTAGATGGGATCACGAGATTGCGGTTTTCCAACGTTCCCACCGTCCGTAAGTTTTTAAAAGTCATGATAGTGACAATGGCTTTTATCATCATTCAAAATCGTCAGGGGTGACAATCACTACGCGTGATAGTCGTTGGAAGAATTATTATTTGGTCCTGCATTTAGCTCTTCCCCGGACGCCACTCACCGACCCAACATTATTTCAAAGGTATCTTGCACGACAAGTCATTGGAATCTTCCAGGCACATGATTTTGTTAATGTACTAGGCAGACAAAGAAATGAATATTTCAGAAAATTACGGATGACTTAAAGGGACAACTTGACCAATTGAAGTCTTTGTTTTTTAGTTTTTTCTGGGCTTGGAAGTCTTTGTTTAATGTCTTCTTTTGAAAAAATACATAAACATCTTGAACTTTAACTTAACGTACAATTTAATCTCTAAACTTTTATTTTATTCAATTTAGTCATCGAACTTTAGCATAATATATAATATGGTTCATGAATTTTTAATTTATTCAATATAATTCATGAACTTTTAGTATATATTCAATTTCATACAAAGTGTATCAAAAATTCAGAAACTGTGATCATATTGTATATTAGGTTAAAGTTCAAATACCACATTAAACAAATTGAGAGTTCATGAACTAAATTATATATTTGGTCAAAATTTAAAAACCATTTATGTCATTATCCCTTTTCTTTTCAGCTAAGTTTCAAGTTAACATTAGGTGGCTTTTAAAGTAAGTTAGACCTTTGATCAAAAAAGTAATGAGAGCACTATTATTATTATAACTTTTCTTCTCGCTCCAGAGTGCTATGCTTATAAAAAAACGTTCACTCAAGTTTCATAGGCAATTTGTCTTGTTGAAAAATTTAGTGCAGCACTAACTTATTATAAATTGACTGACGCAGCTCAAGAGAAAAATCTAATCAGCATACACATTAGAAACAATGTCATTTTGGCTCTATTGATTAAAGAAAACCTTAACATGCAGAGCAACCACGAAACATCACGCTCAAGCTAAGCAGCCACGAAAGCCCCAAGGTTTGATGACGTGCGCCCATCGCACCCTAACATAAGCCACGAAAGCCTTCTCTGTGTCGATTACGTCGCTTCCTCATTAGAAGCACTCGGCCTGAAGGGCTTCTCTTTTCCTCTCAGAACTTCCGCTTTTAAACCCAGGTCCTATTCCCAAATTGTAGAAAACCCCAATTCCTTTAATTTTGGGCAAATTTACCTCATGAATTGTGACGAATGAAGATGAAGAAGTTGAAATCAGTTTTGTTCTCTTGCTGAAGGTCCCCTTTTACCGACCAAAAAAAAAGTTTTCCTTCTACTTGTGAGTATGATTTGAGAATCGATTAATTGATCAAACAAAGGAGGGGATAATTATAAAAAAAAATTCACAAATAGATTTTTTTTATTAATTTAATCCTAAATATTTTGAGAATTTGTCATTTGAGTCTATCTAATCAATTTTGATCGAAAATTACCAATATGGATGCCGACCGTATCATGTGATGCCATTGACGATAAAGTAGACAATTTTTATTTTTTGAATTTTTTAAAATATTTCTTTTTTTTCTCTTTCTTTTCTTTTCTTTTTTATTTCCTTCTTACTTCACCCGTAGCCGGGACTCCATAATGACCAGCGACCAGCCATAGATGAGGGCCGACCTCACCACGTTCCGATGAGGCTCGTTCTTGCATGCCAGGCGCTGAGCAAGGCTCACCCTCATGGAGTTTGAAGCTCTGTCTCTTTCTTGGTTGAACAATTACGATGAATTATCATATTTAATGACCACCACTTAATGTTCTAATCCACTAATCACAATTTATATTTATACACAAGTAAAAATCTCATTCATAAAATGCAAGCTGAGATTAGTAGTTCTAAATTATACATTTATCGTTAGACGCCATGGAATACCACAAGATCATATAAAGATATAGACTGAGAAAAACATAAAAACTTATTTAAGATTTTAGGTTCTACCTGCCTAGAATGTAGAACCTACCAATTAGAATAGGTTCCTCAATTTTTGGAACATGAAACTTACTTTGCATACCTTAGAATTTAGAACCGGACAGGTTTCTACTAATTCAGTTATTTGATTCTAGATTTTATCCCGAAATTATACTTACTCTTGGTGCAGGGGAGTAAGGGGAAGGGGCTAGAGAAGGAAATGCAAGGATTTGTTTGGCTTTTGGGTGTATTGTTTTATGTAACTTTACAAGAAAGCAAACATACATAATATCATTGGATAGCCTCAACAAACGTTCGTCCTGTAGTTATTACAGGCGTTAAAAGAATCAAGCCCTACGGATCTTATGACTTTTGTCCAAATGCTATGCTAAAAGATGGCAAAGCAGTCACTGGTCTCTTAAAAACAAATATATGTTCCAAAGTTCACCGCTCACCTACTTCACTAGTATGCTAATCAGCACATGGCGTTCAAAATATGAGACAAGTTGCATTACTTGTTCACGGTGCTTTCATGGAAGAGCATTACAAAAGATCTTTATTGATCCCCCAGCCATACTATTTAAGTTTTTTAAAAAAAGTCATTATCTTGATAATGGGAGTTATCGTCGTCAAATTACCAGGTTGAGACAGTCTTTGTCACGATTTTATCTTATGTTTTTTTTCTTTTCTGGCACCGATGAGAGACTCATTTCAAAAGAAAATTATACACTTTTGGTGTAAAAAGAAATTTACGCAAACTTTCTAATCTATTCTTTGTATGAGTGATTTTAACCGTTTTCTCTCTCATTAACCATCAAATCAATGGTAGGTAAGGTCGTCTTGGAGATTAATTTTTTTATATCAATAGTGTATATTATAAATGCCCTATTTTAAACTTTAAATTCAATTTTTTTTGCATGACACACCATTGTCTAGCAATTCAATTGTTTTGTAATTATTTTTAATCAAAAGAAAGATGCCATTTATATATCAGAACAATCCTTGTGAGTTATATAAAAGGCTTCCAAACTTAACAAATCCCAAATAATTGCAGAACAAAGCAAAATCCAAAAGTAAATAATGAAAAAAAACAATTTACAACTAGAAGTATACTCTTATCTTTAAATAACGAATATGATATCGTAAACAATTGGTGGCTGATCATCACATTTAGTAATGAGTACACATTGAGATCTCTCACTCAATTTGCAACGACTTGTTATGCGCATTGAAGTTTAATGTCCTTATTACCATCGCTGTGCAAAGACATCAACATCAAAATATTGAAAAAATAGGTCAAATACTTATAAGAAGCTCCAAAATCTATGTCTAGATCTATTTTGAGAGAGTAAAACTCCCAAAACTCAACCTAATTCTAAATCGAGAGAGGAGAGCGGCTTAATCTCGGAAAGGTTGTGAAGCCATGTTATGAACTTCCTCCTTTGTGGCTGTCGACTAGACGAATGGTCAATTTTGTTTTATTTTTGATATCCAGGATTCGGCTTGACACAACTTTATGGGTGCTCACGGCCCAGCAGGCCCCAACGTCGACCACCGACTATACCTGGAGGGAAACTAACTTAGGACCCCACCACCAGGGCTCCCCACTTAAGACGTGTATGGCAACACGGAGATTCGAACTTTCGACCTTGTGGGAGATCTATTCGCACTCCTCTACCAATGCAGTTGCCCATCGGTGGGTGACGAATGGTCAAATTGGTCTCTATGTTCGCCCGAGATCAGCTATAGAAATTTATTCACGGACACAACTCCAAGAACAGATCTAGGAAACCCTAACCTAGGATTAGAGAGAGAGAGAGAGAGCCGCACACTTCAATTTTTACTTGCACCAACATAGACGGGTCAAAAAAACTTCAGTTTCATTTTTCTATTAAGTAAATGAATTATACTATGATCGGAGCAGAAGAAAATGAGTTTCTCAAGTAGGTTTAGCTAAAGAGAAAATTAGGTGGGTTTAATGCGATACTCTCATCAAAATGCTGAAGACTTAAGCTCTAAAGGATGAATACCGTTGGAGGAGGAAGGGCAAGCAGTAGCAGTTTCCGGCACCACAGAGGTGACTGATGAACAAAAGCGACAATGTGAGACCAAGCACCAGCACCACGCGGCTTGCGATCCGAACAAAATTCTTGACAGTAAACAAAGAAATTGCGAGGATTCGATTGATGTAGGGCATTGAAAATATAATTGAGTGACACTGAGGAATTTCTACCTTTTGGAGGATCACGAGCCGCCGAGTGGTGAGAAGATTTGTGGAAGTTGAATGATCGAATGGATCGGCTCCAGGAAAAGTTGGGGAGCCTTACCGAAAGGCCCATGATATTGTATTACTAAGGTTTAAAGTTGCTTATGAGGTGCATAAAAGGTTTATGGCTAAACTAGTTAAATTAAAATATTTTTAACTGAATTTAAATTCATAAAACAGATTTAGGACTGATTTTATAATTATCCATCATTTGGTATCTTGAGTCTGAGCCGAAATTGAAGAATCTAACTTGAGTCTTCACATTTTTTTCCTGGTGACCTCTTTGTATTTCTAATCTATCTAATCAAGTTATTATTTTTTTCCCCAAATTTCACAATTAAGTTGCATCTAACACCAAATTGGCCAAATCCAAATAATGTAACCACCAGAGGGTAACGGACTTACGATGTGCATAAAAATTTAGTCATCTTAGATGCCTATGCGAATGCTACCGTGGAAAATTTGAGCCACTATCAATTACATTAGAGTATGATGGGAATGAAATTTAGCAAATGGGGATCCCCGTATGCATGTCTACATTGGAAAAAAATTATCTAATGGCAGCGTCGCTTGGAATAATGAAAATGTGCATTCAAAAGGCAGACTCTTAGTCGATATGATTATGTCATGTCAAATTTAAAAGATAATTTTGTAATCGAATTTAATATATGTAGCATTATCCTTTTTAACTTAGTCTGGAAATGTCAGTTTTTTTTTTTTTCTGGTCAAATAAAATTTGTGTTTGACATGTTGAGTTTTTCCAGCAGAACCTCCTTCTCACCTAAACATTTACCCGTGATGTATGTTTTGAGAGATGTATCTCATATTTTGACAAACAATATATCACTCAATGTTCGATTATCTCATGTCAATACCATTTTTCAAATAGTTCCAAAAGCATTTTCTAAGAGCCTGCACATTTGTCTTTTTCACTGCTAAAAGAAAAGGAGGACAAAAAGTAAAAATTCTGGCGTAGATGCCCATTTGCTTGGGCCGTCCACTTGATCAAATAAGTTAGGATTCACGTTATCGGCCCGAGTGGGTCGTGACATTTGGGCCAACTTGCATGCATGATATGTCCGTTTCTGGAAAATGCTAAAAGTCAAAATGTCTGAGCATATAACCATTCCTCTTTGATCACGTTCAGTTTGTTAATCTTTTTTTCCCTGCGGCTGTCCATTTAATTGGACTATAGACTCATATATCTAACCTTGTCAATAATTTTATCTTAGAAAAATCATCAAAAGGAGAGACCAAGTCAGAACATATAACCTATTATCATATATCCATTAAAAGCACCTTCAAAGTTTTTTATTTATTTAAACTAACGAGCTATCAACCACTCGGATATGCTACCTAAGTTTTTTTTTTTTTTAACATCCCTCTTTCAATGCGCAAGTCTTTTGCGTTGGATCCTCATGCGCACCGACCTCAAAATTAGTAAAACTCGATTATGAGTAGAAAGAGTTGGCGTTGGTGCATCTACTGTCCATGTTAATTTTTGAGTTTCTCTAACTTGTGATTTGTGGATTAGCCCCACGAATTATGTGTACAACGACACCTGTTTACATCTTTGAGTTGCTCTTTGGCTTGCGACTGAGGCGCCGGTGTTGATTTTTCTGGTGAACAACGACGAAGGAGATTCGTAGTCACGGCTTGGATAAGGTTTACGATGATAAATCTTTTTTATGTTCTTTTGCAGCATAAAAGTAACTTTTATTTTCTTTTACAGACTAAAAAAACAAGAAAAAGACTCAACTTTTTTTTATATTGTAGTTATTCCACAACTATTTACAGAGTCTTCCGATTCACGGTTCCTTCCCGATTTAACAACACTGCTTTGCACTTTTAATCTTCTTTAATCAGCCACCGCAGCTTCTACTTCATGTGCTGGAGAAGTATTTCGTGGCAATCTTTCTGACTTCCCTCTTTGGTCGCAGAAAAGATCTCAGATATTGCAAATTGCTCATGACCAGCCCGAGAACAATGCCACACGCTAATCCTATTTCCACAGCTCCTGATTCGAGAATATCTGCAAAGAACGAGTGTTCCCCACCTTCAGGCAGGACAGGAGGCTTCCCCGGCACCCTAGAATTAGTACAAGTCTTGGATGACGGATACCCGCACAGTCCTGGGTTCCCACGATATGATTCGGCTTGAAATGTGCTGAATTGGTTCCCCTGAGGAATCGGTCCTGTAAGTTGATTAGAAGAGACATTTAGGACTTCGAGAAATGTGAGTTTTGTCAATTCAGTTGGTATCATCCCGCTAAGCTCATTTGAAGAAAGATCCAACCATTCAAGCTCGGAAATGTTGCCCAAAGATGATGGTATATGGCCTTGGAGATTATTATGAGAAAGGTTGAGCCCCTCAAGTGATCCAAGCTCTCCTATTACATCAGGAATCATTCCTTGGAACTTGTTTCTTGATAGATCAATAGTCGTCAGGATCACTATGATTTTAGGGAGATACATTTCACGTCCTTTCATTGTCGCAGTTATGGATTCCAGGTAGTAACCTTGGTCCATGTATCGCAACCCCGATCCATCCTTATCAGTCGACATCATCGCTTTCAGGTTTACAAAGTAGGTGCTGGGCAAAGGACCGGTGAGCTCATTGGAGGAAAGGTCGAGAATGCGCAACTGCTGAAAGGGAAATTCAGATGTTGTGTTGCCCATGGAGCCATGAAGTCTGTTCGCTCGCAAGACCAGGACCTGCAGGCTAGGAAGTGTTTCCAACCATTTTGGAAAAGTGTCGTTCAACTTGTTACCACCAAGATCCAGCACTTCAAGCTGCTTGCAGTTGATTAGAGAGCGTGGCAACAGGCCTTCAAATTTGTTTCCATTGAGGTGAAGACTTCTCAGGACAGCATTTTTGCTGAATGTGAGTGAGATTGTGCCGGAAAGTCCATTTTCTTGCAGATCCAACACTGAGAGGTCATTGCTGATGTTCCCTAGGCATTGAGGGATCGTTTCGATGAAATTGTTGCGAGCGAGGTCAAGAAATTGTAGGCCCTTCATTGCACAAATAAAGCCAGGGATATAGCCAGTCAATTGATTGCTAGCTAGCGAGAAGAAGAGAACTGAATTTGGGAGCGGTGGAGGTAGAACCAGCCCTTGGATCAAGTTCGAATGCAGGTCAAGAAATAAAAGATTTTTCCATGGAACTTGTTTGAAGCTGGTGAGGAAGTTGTGAGAGATATTGAGATAAGACAATGACCCTGTCCCGATATCCCACATCCATGACGGGATATCGCCGTGGATTAAGTTGCTTGACAGGTCTATCCATCCTAAACTGGTAGAATTTCTCAAGAATGCAGGGATTTCAGTAATTTTGCACCCAGAAAGACTGACTTTTTTAAGGTTCGGCAAGACATGCTCAGCATTTTTGCTATTGCTCAGTGACAAATTGTTGTCTGAAAAATCGAGATATGTTAGACTTTTGAGTCTTGAGAGCAAACGTAGGTCTAAAACACCGGTCAGGTTATTTGCCGAGATACCCAAGTAAGTGAGGTTCTCAAGCTGAAAAATCGAGCTCGGCATTGAGCCACACAACTTATTACCACTCAGATCAACATGGACTAATGAGGGTGCACCGAGGAACTCACTGATTTGACCAGTGAGCCCATTGTTACTGAGGTCTAGGCTCGTCAATGATGAAAGAGAGAACAGTGATGATGGTATAGACCCCCCAATGAGGTTATTTGAAATGTCAAGTTGGGCTAGATTGGAAAGATTTTTTATGCTCGGAGGAATAGGGCCTGCGAAGTGGTTATGTGAGAAAAACAGGTTATGCAATTGTGTCTTGTTGCCGAAGACATCGGGGATTGGACCTTTGAAATTGTTGGAGGAAAGATCGAGCAGGGTGAGCCGATCAAGGTTGGACAGAGTTGGAGGAACCTGACCACTAAGCTCATTGAATGAGAGTTTCAGTATGGTGAGTCGAGTTAGGTTACCTAGTGACAATGGAATAGAGCCAGTGAAATTACAGTGGTATAGCAAGAGTATCTCCAGAGAATGCAGGTTGCCGATGGACTCTGGTAATATTCCAGAGAAGCCTGTGGAGGACAAGTCCAAAACCTTTAAAGAGCTATCCCAAGTTGATTCGGGTAAGTGACCCGCAAGCTCCTTGTTGCCTGACAAATTGAGACATGTCAGCTTTGGCAAAAGGAAAGTGTTTGTTGCTAACGTACCTCGCAATTCACAGGAACGGAGGCTGAGGACTTCCAGAGATGGAGAGAGATTCATTAAGCGACTCACGTCAATGCTGGACATGTTTAACCCATTGAGAATGAGGACTCTTAACATGGTCAGGTTTTGAAGCAACATATCAGAATTCGACCCTAATGGCCTTACTGCTTTTTGAGGAGAAGGAGGGAGCGGACTCAATTTAGATAGTTCAGTGCTGTTCGAAGACCCTCCAGAAGAGTAGCAAGTCGGGTTAAGGTTGTAGCAGCCAAGTTCAAGGCGAATCACATGACCTGTCATCTGATCGCACGTGACTCCGTCCCATGAGCAACAATCCTTGTCAGCATTCCAGGAATGCATCTTTGGCATCTTGAGCCAAAAGCTGTCGCTTTGACAGAAGAAGGATGTCGAATTGTTGGGCATCATCGCGTTCTTGAACTGAAGTAGGTCAGACTTTTGATCAAGGCGACAGGACGCTACTGCCCCTAAAGAGGAAGGAGAGAAAAAAGAAGAGGGAAGGGCTTGAGTTCCAATGAGGAATGAGAACAGAAACAGGATAATCTGACAAATTCTTATCAAGCATTCCATTTTTTATGTAGAGAGTAAGGGCAATAGCTAGCTATGATATCAACATTTGGCAGAGTTGGCTTTATATAGATGTGTTGTGTACTAACTTAAAAAAAAAAAAATAGTATTGTGGAAACCGCACAAGCTAGGACTTAAAGGTCTTTGTTTAAGATTTCACACTATGAAATTCCTCCGTTATTTTCCTACAACCACCTACCATCCTGGAGAGACCAATAGCTGCCCTCCATCAACCGTTTATTCTTGTACATGTGCAACGTGCTCGTTCTGAGCATATGATTCTTCGAAGACGAGTCAAAATTAAATCACCGTTGAGATCTTCGTGTGAAATGCGACCTGGCATCCGTCAATAATATTGGGAAATCGCAAGAGGAGATGATCCAACATTCCACAGAATACCGAAGGCAATCCTACAAACGGATGAGAAATGAAATGTTAGTAGAGATCATTGTACGTAACGGACCAACCCGAGGTGAACATTAGACAGTACTTTGATTTTTCCCGCTTTTGGGTGTCTGCCTCCAGAATCGATATCGATTGCTCTTTGTCTATTATCAAACAGGAAGAGATTGCTTTCTTCTCGCTGATGGAGATCTTGTTCGAAAAGATTTTAGGTCTTTGATGATTCCAGGGTACATTTATCCTTCTTGTGAGGTAGGTTTGCTTCCTGTTGTGTACGAGGGTCGAAGAGAGAGGTGCATTTTTATTCAAGTTCTCGCGAGTTGCTAGCAACGAGGGCTTTATTTAGTGACGTAGGACTAGGGGTTCCACAAATGCTTATGTAGTTTTTCTGACATCATCAGTCAGTCAAATATTACATGCAAAATGACGTCTAACCAGACCAGACTCATGCATATAAATCCAACTTTTGGGTCGTTGATGTGTGCGTAAACAAAAAGATGTTGACGATGAGGAGGATTCTAAATGGGCCTCCACCCGAAGGACTTCTAGTAGTTCTCCGCTGCTTCTGCGCATTTGAGCTAATAAAGTCGTTTGTAGTACATTACTGGTCTGGGTGGGCCTAGACCTTAGCAATTGCCGGTCGAAAAGAGTTAGAATAACTATATCGGCCAATTGTCAAAAAGTTTAAAACTCGACTGACTAAATTAAAAAATCTATGACTAAATTGATATACCTTTTAATTCCTTGCACTCAATTCCTTGTAATTTTATTTCCAAAAGACTTTATTTTTCATTGCACTTGGATCAATAGAATTCGCACTCTCTGCAAACTCCATTCTACATAATTGTGATTAAGTAGGAACCATCTCACTCTTTTAATCATCTAAATTTCATATCGCCTCGACGTACGTCCATTTTCATCAATCTCTTTGGCATGCTAGCAGATCGATTTCCTCCAACATTGCCATACGTCTCTTTGGTACAACTTTCTCGCAACAACTTTAGCTTTGAATAGGGATGGCGCATCACTCATAAGGTATTTCTAAGCTGCAACACCTTTATAGCCAAAACAAGTTACTGTTATCTTATGTATAACCAAACATGCAATTATTTGTTTTATGATGCCGACAAATCATCCCAACCGAAATTTTTTGACATTAATATTTGTTTATTAATGTTTGTTGCGCTTTCAAAAATGAATGAACGAAAAATATTTTCATTATTTATGAAAGTATTTAGATATAAATTATTATTAATGATGAATTTTTTTGATTAATTATTTCAGATTATATAAGCAATTATTTTTAAAATATATATATTTCATATAATTTACTTTCCGCAAGGTTGTTGGAGTTTTTCTTTGGAGTACGGCGCGGGTAAACCAACGAGCCTAGCGCTCTTATAACACCATTGATTGCGGATTGTACATCTTGCAGAAGAATCTACGCTCTTTCCCTCCCAAAGAGAAGATTCTTTTGGTCAATTAGCGTTGACTTCATACCTATATGTTTTACGTTAGTTGAATGTAAATAATTATTTGATCTTCCATTTAACATTTACAATAATATTCCAATTTTTTTTTTAAAAAACTATAGAATATTATATGTGGATTTGGGCATCAATAGTTTCATTTTGTGAAAGTTTCAAGTGCTTCGGTATTATATAAAATAATTAAAGCGTGTGAACTACCGATCAATTCTTTGAAAAAAGTAAAAAGCAACACCCTATTCATATTGACCCTTAGAAAATTTAGAGGCATGATAAATAGTAAGAGAAGTAAACTGCGTGAGTCATATATAGTACTAATATGAATATATCACATCACTAAGTATTTTAATATTGTAAATCTCAACTATAATAAATATGGCATTATTACAATTTGGGTTACATTAAGGAGTGTGAAAATACTAGTTAAGGACGTATTCGGGAAAAGCAAAATAAAAATAAAAATAAAATCACTCTTTATTTTTACTTAATCCTAAACGTACAGATCCTAAAATTTTCAAGTTAGTTACTTAACAAATATACTATAGGCTGGTTAACAAAATTCTCATTATCTCATATACGTGGGTGTCGCTACCTGCCATTTTTTCTTGGAGATTAGATAATTTCTGAAACGGGGAAAGAAAACAACCGTAGGAGTTACAACAGAAGCTCAAAATGCAACAGCAATCCAAGGATGCATTACATCGATGGATACTTGAAAAGAAAACATTATATAACTTAGGTTCTGATTATTTCATGAAAAATAAATAATTTGAAAATCATTTATCTAAAAACGATAGTTTGTATCATTTAAAATAATTAGTCAATAAAAAATTATATTAACATCTTTGTGGAAGATGGATAAAATTTTAGCTCATTCATTTCACAAGTGATAAAAGCAATTGCTATTTGGAAAATATTATCTAAATCATCATTTTTCGGGAAATAAATGGATTCTTAATTTTCAATATTCCCACCTTGACTAGACTAACCTATTTGGAACAAAAATTTCTTATTCTCAAAGAGGAAAGACTTTGGTAAAAACCAAGAAAATCTCAAGATACTTCGTGCAACTTTTATTTAAGATTGAAGGTGACAGATTCACACTCGAAGGACCCGCTACGTTCTTGGAAATCAACCCTACCATTCACACTCAAAGGACCTGTTTTATTCCTCAAGTTGACTAAACGTGGATGACAAGCCAATTTAATTCGTTGCTAGCTGGATATTGAAGTAAATTGAACGCCGTTCGTAGCATGACATTATGAAATTACATATGAGGCCACATCCAAGGCCATATCCGGACCTTGGGATCCCTCATAAGTAAAGCAAGTAGTGGGTAGAGTTCAGTACAAGACTTTAAAAAGATAATGTGCCAATGAGGACGGAGGGCGTGTAGATACGTGCACGTTAAAATAATGAATGTAATTAGACAGCTTACCGAATTGGCGGAAAGGCACAAATAGCCCAACAGAGTGCAACTCAACATGTCATGAAAAGAAAAGTTGAAATATGTGTCATTTATTGATATAAGAATTACCAAGATGATTTTGAAAATTTTAAAAAAAGCACGAGAATTGTCAGTTTCACCTTAGCATGACAGAGACAAAGAGAACTTGTTCTATCCCATATGATCCTTCTCGAAATTTTGGCGACAATGCCAATGTCCTCATTCAATATTTACGCTTGACAAAAACATTAATAAAATGTTAATGTAGGACGTTTCTGTATGGTCCTCACATCAATCCAAATTGTACTTTGACAAAGACAAAACCAATGGAGTAATATCTACTATGATATTCATTCATAGGAGTATCATCAACGCAAGGATTTGGAATCTTTAAAGTGAATCTCTTGAGCATCTTGCTCGTTCCAAATGTTGAAAGGCCGAACTAGCAAAATTTATTAGACAGTGCACACACCATGTTATGTAGTTTGAATGTGTACTTAAAATAATTGAGATTTTTTTCCCTTTTCTTTTCTTTCTTTTTTTAAATTTTTTCCCTTTTTCTCATTTCCTTCTACCAATCCGCAGCCTTGGCAACAGCTAGCAGAGGTTACCAACCACAAGCAAGGATTGGAATGCCCTCACCTCACCTGGATTTAGTTAGGGTCTCACGGTCGTCAACCCACAATAATAAAAGGTAAGAAAACAAAAAAAAAATCAGAAAAATTATTAAAAAATTAGAAAAATTGTCTATGTCAATGCTGGTGTACCGGCTGTGCCACACAAGACTAGGTGTTCACATCACTATTTTTGACTAAAATTGGCCAAAATAACTACATTGGCAAATCGGAAGTTTAAAACTAAATTAACCAAATTGAATGATTTAGAACTGAATTGACATTCATACAATAGATTTAGAACTTCTTTTAATGATTATCCCTATATATGATGTAAGACATGATGGCATGGCATATTAAATCAAATAGTCTATGTCTTCTTTTTCTTTAGTGCTTTTGATAGAGAAATGAAATAATAATAAATATGATTTGGGAAGACTTTCAAAATAAATATGACTTCCAAAACACCACTCAACTACTTCACCAGCACGTTACTTAGACTTCGGGTTTAGAATATGAGACGGGTTACATATGACTCACGGTTTTTCCCCTTCCTTTGTGACTTTTGACGTCCTCTATCACCTTAAATTGACCACAATATATCTTGTACGTTCCAGATTTAATACCATTTCTGACCTCTTTTTTCCTTCTCTTTCTTTGGAAATTCTGATGCATTTAGGATTGACAAAAACTATGTATCTACAAATGGTTTGAATGGAGTGTCTTATAATGCAATCACAATTGTTATAATTTTCTTGTCAACAGCAAATTATTCCATCTAATCAAGGCAAAGATAATATTCCATATAATGGTTTAAGGAGCATTTTCTTTTGAACTTGCACGATAATAAGGGATGTTTAAAATTTTGAATGTAGTTATTTTTGTCATATTCTTAAATTTGTTTGAAAATCTGTAGAAAAAACCATGTAGTGATGTTATGAAAAATAAATAAAAGTTGGAATATTAGATTCATCAAATAAAACAAGATTCGAGTAGTTAAAATACACGGATTATGACGTAATCATACATGTTTAAGTTATAATTAAACCAAATGCATCTATTAAAATTAGTAAACTATATTTTTCACTTTTACTTGTACTTTGGTTATTTTTTAACTAATGGTTTCCTAGCAAAAGAAAAAAAACCCATACAACTTATTTGACACAACAACTCGATGGTCATTTGCCAATTAAACTATATTTTTTTCCAAAAGAGGGACGCCAATTTCAATCTAGGTTGGAGAAAAAGAAAAAAAGAGAAAACCAAAAAGAATAAAGAAACGTAAGAAATAATCTTAAATCAAGAGTAAACCCCATATTCAACCTTAATCTTCATTGTTTGAGTTGAACATAGTAGATTTGTCTCTTAGTAAATTTGAAGGAAAAGAAATGAAGGAAAAAAAGGTAAATAATCTTAACTGAAGAGGGGGACTCACAATGGATAATTGGGTCAATTCGACATGGTATGGCTGTTAAAAGCCAAAAAGGGATGGAAACAATGCAAGCATATATGAATTATTAATGGCGTTCGAGATGGAACCCCAATATATGATTTTTAGGACACGCCTAATAATCATTCTATTTCTCTATTTTTCTATTTTTCTATTCCCGGAAACACGTTTAAAACAAAAATCTATTTGGTGATGCAATTTCATTTTTTTTATTTGTGGAACAAGTTTTTACTCTAGAATAGAAATCATAAGTAATTTTTTTTTACTTTTCTATATCTGAAATAAAATTAGAAATAAAAATTCTTCTCATTGTTCGCCCTCGCTACTAGTTAGCCACCCACCCACTACTAGCCTCCGGGCACTCGGGAAGAAGAAATTTTGTGTCATTATCAAACAAATTTTTATTCCAAGAACAAAAATTTTGTATCGTTATCAAAGGAATATTTTTTTGCTAGACAGAATTAGTAGAGCAAGCGACTCAACCAAGCGCAAAACACTGTTCATTTTCTCTCCAGATTTGCCCCCGACGCTCTGTTCCTCTGCTGCTTCGCGGAGCTGCACGGACCGCTCCAAGGCTCCTTTGGAGCTGCTTTTCGGAGGTATTGACCCTAATCCGGCGGGCTTCATCCTCCTCAAAGCATTCGCCCAAGGTATGTCTACATCTCTCGGATTCTCAGATTTGGGATAGGGTTCTATCTGCAATTTTGAGCTGCTTCGACCTACTGTAATGGCTTCCGAAAGGGGTCATATGGACAATAGGCAAACCCATCCAGCTTGGTCGGCCTCTAGAGGAGAGAGTAGCACTAGACGAGGGAGGAGTCACCCCCCATTACACCGTTCTAGGTCGCGCACCCCTCGGCCCCGAACAGGCGACGGTGCCGACGGCCTACGATTTGGGACAATCTTCGGACTTACCTCAAGGTCTTCGGACCAATGTGGCTAGATATCCGTCTAAAAATCATATGGACGGCAACTTGCGTCCGCGGGATGGCTCTGTCCTCCCCGGTAAAGGTACCGAAACACTCAAAACCCAGTTTGCTCGGGAGCAATCCGGGAAAAAGGGAAGCAGCCCCTCGTTCGTGGGCTAACGTTGCTCGAACTGCTTTGATGGGATACGATTTGGATTACTTTGAACCTGTGAAGATGGATGATGAACTTAATGCTTATTTCCCTGATGAAACACTTCAGGCGGTTGATCCAATGTGGCCGGATTGCCTGGTTGGCTATTTCATTGGCAAGAAACTACCATTTAAATTGGTGGAAATGGCGCTGAAACATGCTTGGGGAACCAAGCTCGTGGAGGTGAAGGCAGATGACCGGGGCTTCTTCTTCCTACGAATACCAGACTCGAACTACAGAAGATCGCTACTAGAAAGGGGACCGTTGACAGTAGCTAGAGTTCCTCTAATACTGAAGCAATGGGATCCGCTCCTAGAACTTAAGAAGGACGACCACACTAAAATTCCGGTGTGGATAAGATTAAGGAACATTCCCTTCGTGCTATGGTCTGCCCGAGGTATTGGGGGTATAGCCAGCTTGATCGGGAAACCCCTTTACGTCGATCAGAATATTGAGCAACTTAAGTTACTCTCCTATGCCCGCGTCTGTGTAGAGATAAAGGCTACTGATGCCAGACATGATTCTGTCAAAGTGTACATGAAGGGCACCACTAGAGAGGTATCAGTTGAGTATGAGTGGCGGCCTACCTCCTATCCGCGTTGTGGGATCTTCGGACATAAATGCAGCACACCTGCAAATCCCCTTGATCAGGAGCAACCTGCTGCAAATGATCGCCTTCCTCAAGACCAGGCGCGACTTGCTGCAGATGGTCCTCCTCCATCTGGATGTGTGGGGGAAATTAGGAGACCAACCACTGATCAGATTGAAGCTACTGAAAAGGCTAAGGCCCCCCTGAATGAGAATGTTAGCCATGCTCGGTCACCCCAAAGATCACCAGACAAGGCTGAACAATGGCAGCTCCAACCTGCTGCCCGACGAGCGCTTCGTCGGAATGCAAAAAAGAATGCGTCCAGACATAAATCTGTTCCTCCTAAGAAACCAGTTATCTCGCCTTCCTCTCCTTCTAGGAGGACGCCTGGCATTAAGAATAAGGAACATGCCTGCTTTGATGATGCCATTAGACTGCTGGTTGAACCTAGCAAAACTGATGTTGAGGCTTCCCAGGACTCTATCTCTTCTGCTGATGATCTGGAAGAGTCTCGAGGGAGGTGGCGCCTACGAGGAGGAATCGCATGAAGAGGGCCTGAGGATACTCCCGGAGAACATAAGCGGCCGACGTCGCCCGAGGACCCGAACGCTTTATCACGGGCACTAGGACTCTCAACCTTCCCAGCCACTGTGCAAAAACCGAAAGCTACTCGGGAAAGCCCTACTCGAGAAGAATCTCCCCCGCCTCGAGATCTTTTAGGAGGCGGGCAAACACAGGTAGGTCTCTCCTGTCAATCTTTGCAAATATGTCTATACTCCCATATTAATAGTGATATATGAACTTCGGCTTTTGGAATATTCGAGGAGTTGTGGACCCGGTTAGGCAAAGTGAAGTGCGGCATTTTGTAAGATCGAATAACATCCGTTGCCTTGGTCTTTTTGAAACCAAAGTCCGCTGAGAATCTTTTTGATCATATCTCTTCCGCCTTAATTCGGTTGGAATTGGATAGCGAACTATGAGTTTTCTACTAGGGGCCGCGTATGGGTTGGCTGGGATCGGATGTTGTGGACTTCTCATGTGTCTTTATGTCGAGCCAAATGATTCATGGGAAGATTAAAATGTCAAATATGGGCTCTAATCTCCACTTTGCGGCGGTTTATGGTGAACACACCTTTACTGCTAGGAGACCCTTGTGGATGGATATGATTAGAATTAGTTCCTCTCTACTAAGCAGCCCATGGATTGTTGGAGGGGACTTCAATGCAATACGTGACCCCTCTAACCGTCTAGGAAGCCCGGATATATGGTACCCATCATTTGATGAATTCGTGGACTCTATTCCAAGCTGAAATTGAAGATCTTCGTTATGTAGGCTTCCGATATACTTGGTCATCCTACTCGGGGTGAATAGGAAGCGAGAGGAAGATTGACCAGGGTATTAGTAAACAATCGTGGAGTATGCAATACTCCTTTTCGAGGCGATATTTCTTCCCCGGTATATCGGATCATACTCCAATTTTGGTCCGGTACTAGCTCCATGTCCCGGAAGAAAACCCTTCAAGTTCTTCAACTTTTGGATGTCCCATCCGGATTTTGCTGCCATAGTATCTCGGATATGGGATGATCATGTGGTAGGCACTCCGTGTTTAAATTGTGCTCTAAGGCGAAAACTTTGAAAGGCGGGTTGAAGCAACTTAATAGGGAAACTTACTCGATATCGGTATGCGTGCTTTAGCTGCAAAACATTCTCTCCACTCGTCCAAGAGGAGCTTTCATGGGACCCTCGAGTACGATCCGGCGAAGCGGGAAAGGCCAAAGCACGGGAATATTATGATGCGCGATCTGGCGAGGAATCTTTCTTCAAGCGAAATCCAGGATCGATGGTTGAGGAAGGAGACCGAGAACACAAAATTTTTCCACCACACGATGAACTATCATCATTTGCGTAATCGCATTATTTCAATCAAGATGACACGGGGTCTCTTATAACCGATCCCGGAGATATCCAACGGGCATTCATTTCCCATTTTACGAACTTTGTTGGCGCCGGCCACCGGGCCGCCCCTCCCTCACCCGACGAGATCAAGCAATTCATCCGCCGGCCTCTCACGGAAGAACGAGGTAAGTATGCTCTCGACCCTGTCATGGCTCGGGATGTTAGAGATGCTATGTTCTCTTTGGCCGGGGCAAAGCCCGAGAGCCGGATGGATTTAGTGCAGATTTTTCAAGAAAAATTGGACCATAATTGGCCCATACGTTGTGGAGCATCTTGGATTTCTTCCGGAATGGGCGACTTCTTCGGGAGATAAATTGCACGATCATAGCTTTGGTCCCTAAAATACCAAATGCCTCATCTCGTGAATGACTTTCGACCCATAGCGTGTTGCAACACCATTTATAAATGCATCACCAAGATAATGGCTAACGAGAATGGCCAAGGTCCTAGGATATAATTAGCCCTAGCCAAACCGCCTTTGTCGAGGGCGGACGTATTGCGATAATATCCTATTGGCTCAAGAATTATTTTGCGGGTTCTACTCACCCAACTATTCTCCAAAGTGGGTAATCAAGGTTGATTTCCGCAAGGCATATGACACGATAGATTGGGAGTTCCTAGAATCTACTCTTCGGCTTTTGGATTTCAGGACCACCTTGTATGCTTAATCATGGTATGTGTTCGAACCCCAAAATTTTCCATTTCTATTAATGGGGAGATACATGGTTTCTTTAGTAGTGGCGAGAGGACTTAGACGGGGAGACCCTGTCTCGCCCTACTTATTCACGCCGGTGATGGAAATTCTTTCGAGTATCTTGGAAGCTCGGTCTCGTTGCCCGAATTTAGATTCTATTGGAGATGCAAGAACACTTGCACTGTCGCACCTTTTCTTTGCGAGATGATGTCTTTATTTTCAGTGAGGCTAAGGAATCTTCGGTTACTGTATGAAGGACGGACTTGATCGTTCTCTAAGTGGAGCGGTCTTACTCCAAATAACAACAAAAGTGAAGTTTTTATCTCGGGTGGTTCGGAGATCTTACGGGACCGCATCCCGGAAGTGCTCAATTTCCGTGTGGGCTCTCTTCTGTCAAATACCCGGGTGTCCCAATTATCTTGCAAGACTTAGCAAAGCGGACTGCAATGCCCCGGTATGCTTACTAAGCTGCGAGAATTCGAGTCTTGGACTCTCGAGATTTCTCTCCTTTGCGGGTAGACTACAATTGATTAAATCTGTCTTACATGCCATACAAGTTTATTGGGCCTCTATCTTTTGGCTTCCATCGTCCATCGTTAGTAAGATAGAATAGATATGCCGCCAGTTTCTATGGAAAGGCCCGGCCCTAAGAGTAGGTGGTGCGAAAGTATCCTGGAAGGATGTGTGTCTCCCCAAAAAAGAGAGAGGACTTGGGATCCGAAGAATTCGTGATAATAACATTGCCGCGATGATCAAACATATATGGTTCCTCTTTACTGAAAAGGAATCCCTCTGGTGTAAATGGGTACATTCAAATCACCTTAAAAATGCATACTTCCGGGTGCATACGCCCGACGTTTTGTTCATGGGCATGGCGGAAGCTATTGGCCTTGAGGGACGTTGTTATTAGCTTCTTTACCCGGAAGATAGGGGATGGAAAGTCTGCTTCATTGTGGTTCGATCCCTGGTTGGAAATAGGCCTCCTCGGCCGGATATACTCGACATCGACATCTACCGTTCGCCTCTCCGGCGTGAAGCACGAGTTGCGGATTTATTCTCACGCAATGGCACTACCATTCACCAGGAACTGCAGTCCCTCCAGGTGACGTTCCCCACTCTCTCTCATTCTCCAGATTCCTTTTTTTGCAAATTGCACCCGGCGGGACAGTTCTCGATTGCTTTCGCCTGGGACGCAATTAGAAGGAAAACATCACCGGTCCCATGGGCTACACTTGTTTGGGACAAAGCGATCACTCCTCGACATCAGTTTTTGCTCTGGCTTATTACTCGCCAACGCCTTCCTACACGAGGTTTATTTGATGTCCTATGGAAGAATTTCAGGTGGCCGGTGTGCCTTACGTAAGGCAAGACCGGATTCAATAGACCATTTGTTTTTTGAATGTACAATCCCCAACTTTGGGCGAATTTTTGGGCTGGAAAATGCAATCTCCCATGGTCTAACCGACCTCGGACTCAAAACATCCTACGGATCGGCAAGCACTTAGCTGGAAGTGACTTTTACTTCGACATTGCCAAGTTCTCATTTGGAGCGTTATGTTATGTGATCCGGAAAACCAGAAACAACCTCATATTCCAGTCTTCGAGATCTATTTGTACCATCGATGCAACAACACCTCACCAAAGGTTGTCAAAGACAAAGCACTTACTTTTCGAGAGTTGCTGATTCACCTAGGAATAGGAGATTGCAACGCTGTTGGGGCCTCGACCCTAGTATTTTTGGTTAGTTCTTAGTAGGAGGGTTGTCATGTACTACTCCTTCTTTGATGTATTTTCTTCCTTTGTGATTCCGGCCCCCCCTCACTCGGGTAACAGTTGGTTCCATTGAGTGTTGATGGTGCCGGTCTCCTCTTGTAAATTGCTTGGTTGAAAATCATATATATACTTACCCTTTACCAAAAAAAAAAAAATTTTTTTTTGCTAGACACTCCTTCGGGGATTAAAAATATATAAATCAATTTCTAGAACAAAATAGTTATCATTCGCATCCTTAATGGTCCGTCATTCATTATTAGACCCATCTATTTTCCTTTTCTGGTAATATTGACTAACCCAATAACATTTGAAAGAAAATTAGAGTATACATAGTTAGTAAAAAAAAATATTTTAGTAGTCTTATCTATTATTGATTCGAGGGGTTTAACTTCTTAATCTCTTACCAATCATCAAATCAAGGGTAAGAAAAGTTGTTTCACAAGATTTCTTACTGCATCAACAATTTATGCTATAAATGGCCTAATACTATATAAAACCTTCAACTTTAAATCCAATCCCAATTCTATCGTCAATTTTGTTTATCCCATAGAAACTCCAACTTTAGAGGTAGTCAATTCTACCTTAAACTCTTTTTCATCACCAACTTTACGCTTATTGTCAATTCTACTCCAAATTTATTTTTCTTATAAAAAATTATCAACTTTAACTTGAGTCCCAAAGCTACCCCCGTGGACTCTTCGTTCAAAATTTCTCTTGACAACCTAGAGATGGAAAACTCCCAAGCAAGCTGTTCGAGCATAAGAGCCAAGTGTCTTGAGCGCAAGCT
Source organism: Corymbia calophylla (assembly GCA_014182845.1). NCBI lineage: Eukaryota > Viridiplantae > Streptophyta > Magnoliopsida > Myrtales > Myrtaceae > Corymbia > Corymbia calophylla. Next base: position 23,647,600 of record CM024698.1, on the reverse strand, counting down.
CTTCGACCACGAGAGATTGAAAATTGAGCGCAAAATCACAGATTCCTTAGTGAGATAGGATGAAGACTCACTTAAAAGTAAGAACAATCGAAAAAAGCTAACCCTAATTGTTCTAATTTTAACTCAAATTTCAGATCCAATAAGATGTCGTTTGGACTTACATAGAAATTCATCTCCAAAAGACGTTTTCTTTGATATGAAATTTGGGGAAAAAAACTAGAGTAATGATGTCCAAATGTCGCGTGACTAAAAGCGATTTTGAATGCAAAGTTAACAGGGGCTAATATGAGACTTTAGTAAAGGTCAATGTTTTTTTATGAGAAAAAAAAGTTGAAAATAGAATTAAGACTTGATCTAAAATTTTAGGTTTCTTATACGATAAAAAAAGAGAGGGTAGAATTGGAACTAAGCTAAAATTAGGGGTTTTTTTAGGATATTAGGCTTGCTATATATACTCTATTTTAATTGGGGAAAATTTCAAAAAAGGACCCGAAGTAAGCCTATTTTCTCAAATAAGGACCCAAAGTGACCGTTGTCTCAAATGAGAACCCTAAGTAGCTAAACTAATCTCAAATAAGGACCTCAAATCGCCGGCTAGCCAAATGTTCGCCGGCTAGCAAGCGTGTGGCATTTCCGGTAGTCGGAATAAGGCCAATTTTGTCAAAAAAAAAATATTTATAGAAATTAACAAACCCTAAAAACAAAACCTCCATACTCTTCACGTTCTTCTTCTTCTGCACTTCATCTTTTAGGTTCCTTGTCCCCTCTTGCTTGGAGAACCCAAATTCTTTGTTAATGGAGCAAGATCCCAGCACTCCCCTCAGCTCTCTCTCTCTCTCTCTCTCTCTCTCTCTCTCTCTCTCTCTCTCTCTCTCTCTGGAAGTGGATTCGAATTGTGCCCAAAATGTGGGTCCTCAACATCGAGATGTTCTCAGTCTGTCGGTTGGGAAAAGATGATGAAGAATCAAGGCTCTCGCGTTACATACGAGTATCTGAATAACAAAGAGATGGCTTTACTCGAGATCGATCTTCTTCGTTGGAAAGAAATGAAGACAAAAAAAGAAAAGAAGAAAACGTGAAAAAACGAAGGTAGGGGTTTCTTGTTGTGCTTCAATTTGTGCTCCATTAACAGAAAATTTGGGTGCTCCAAGCGAGAGAGGACAGAGAACGGAGAAGACGAAGAGCATAAGAAGAAAACGTGAGAACGTGAAGAGTTTGGGAGTTTTGTTTTTAGGGTTTGTTAATTTCTATCAATATTTTTTTGACAAAATTGCCCTCATTTTGGCCACTGGAAATGCCACACGCTCGCCGGCTGGTGAATATTTGGCTGGCCGGCGATTTGAGGTCCTTATTTGAGACTGCTTTAGCCACTTTGGGTCCTTATTTGAGAAAATAGACTCACTTCGGGTCCTTTTTTGAAATTTTCCCTTTTAATTGTAAAATTCATTTTTTTCATTGCATGACACGCAAGCTAAAATTAGGGGTTTTTTTTTAGGATATTAGGCCTGCTATAAATACTCTATTTAATTGTAAAATTCAGTTTTTCATTGCATGACACGCCATCATCTTAAAGCAATTCGATTAGTTTGCAGTTTTGCTTGCACTCATATACGCGAGTCAATTCATACGCCAAAATTACTGTCCAATCTTTTAATCACGAAATGTTTGATCCACGTCCTTAAGTAGTCGCACTTGTTTTTTTGGCCATAACGTGCTTTCTCTAGAAAAATCATAGTCTAAGAAAAGAAGCAACACCTATAATATAACAATCTACAAACATCGTGTACAACAAGTCATTGGGAGTTGCACTTTCTAATAAGTAAATAAATTTGAATATAGTCGGAAAAGAAGGAAATGAATCTTTGGAGTTGGTTCAGACAAGGAGAAAATTAGGTGGGTTTGATGCAGTACCTTCAATATGAACACAACTAGAAATTTCTAACGCGGTTCTTATCATCCTATCATCGCAATGCTGAAGACTTGACCGGCTCCAACGGCATGACCAATTTCGAACATAGTTCTTATCTTCCTATCATCGGAAAGAAAGAAGAAACGCATATTGCAGAACTGGTAATATGACCGGCTCCACAATGACTTGAACAATTGAAGTCTTTGTTTAATGCTTTCTTTTAGCTAACTTCCGTGCGGTAAATTGGGGTCCATTAATAAATTCAGCCAAGAAAAAAGAGTCTTGGTAATTCGGTGGCCATTAAACAAATTCTGAGTGTTTTCTTAACTCGGTGGTCATAGCCATTTCATGAATTCGACTTTAACGTTTTTAATTCCATAATGCTTTTAAATTCGGTGGTCATAGCCATTAAATAAATTTCACTATAATATTTTAAAGAAAAATTACCTAAAAAGTCCTAAATATATTATACATATCACTATTTAGTTCTAGCTTTTCGATTTGATTAATATGGTCATAAAACTTTTGAGGATTTTCAAATGTAGTTTATCTGGCTAAAATCGTTTACATGAAAAACTAATCAACATCCATTTACATGGAGAACTAATCAGTATCGCTCGTACTACGTGATACGGCCGGTGTTATGATGCAGATAAATTTATCTTTTATCTCCTTCTTTTTAAACTTTTCATAGTCTCCTAGTGATGAACTGAAGTGCTCCATTGACTTCTCTTCTTCGTCGTCGCATCTTCCCTCCACCCTCCTCTATTTGCCGTCGAGCCCGGCGACGCTGAGATCTAGGCCACGTTGGACGCCCTTGAGCTCCGCCGCAGAGTCAAAACTAAGCTCAAGATCTGGGTTTTGGTTTCAAAGGCACACGGTAGTGCGAGCTCCAATAATTCACGGGCATTGAGATTTCTTTTTCATTTTACAATAATTCATGGGGTTGAAACTTCTTTCTCATGGGGTTCGAAGTTTTTCATTAATAACTTTTTCCTTAGAAATTAATAAGATACATTTCACCAAAAGTTGATCTTTAGTTCTTTTGTGAATTGGATTCCGTGGTAATTCAGATACAAATTAAATTGAGTAACAAGGATCAGGAATAATAAAGGAAAAGAAATACAAATACCAAAAACTAAAATAAATTGATAAACTAAAACTGAGAAATATATAAGTTTTTGCTGATAATCATGAATGCTCTACAATACGCGCTCTCTAACTTTTATAGTCTACACAACATGATTGCTAATAAGCAGTTAATATTTTTCATGCCGTTACAAATGGTTACAATTGCAATCAATAAACTTTAGGCTCCATATTCGCAAGTTACCATATCCACAAGCAGTTACAACTCCTTCAATGTCACTGAGTTAACCAGCAATCATATATTCAAATTCGATTGGCCTCCTCAGTTTGTCTCCTTTCATTTTGTGTCCATCACAATAAAATAACAATCTGACAATTGCCAACGTACATCGACAACTATATATCATGATTATCAATAATCATCCTGATCACCAACAAGTGTTTTTGTGTGTATAGTTTACCATTTACACAGCCAACACTTGGCTAAATTTGTCAAGTGGTTATGGTCAATCAATCGGCATCATATGTCGACAGCTATTTATTACAATCATCGATAATTATCCAGGTCATCAATAAGTATTTCCATGTCAATAACTTATGGATAGCCAAATCATATTTGACATCGAGCTCTACACTCACCTAGATCAGCACTATATCGATTTCAAAAACTTTAGTCATTTTTTGCGTAAATATATATCCATTTAATTCTTTTAAACATTTAGAAAGGTACTAATGATTACCTCCCCAAAGCATGATAAGGTATGAGTTAGATCTCTAATGGGCCGTACTCCATAATTTGACAATTACTTAATCCTTACCCTGTAAAGTTTGGACACATCATCATGATCGACTTGTTTCACAAACTATCAATAGGTGAATATAGGGAAAATTATTTAAAAAATCTTAAATCTATTACACTATTGCCAATTCAATGTTAAACCTTTTAATTTTGCCAATTGAATTCGAAATATTTTCACATTTTACTAATTGAGTCCATCTAGCTAATTTTGACGCTAACGTGAATCTTGACTGTCCTACGTGGTACAGTCCGAGTTGACGTTGATAATTTTTAATAATATTTTAATAATTTATAGATATTTGTTTATTTTTTCCTTCTTTTCTTTTTTTTTTTTTTTTTTTTTTTCCTCTACCATCTGCCATTGAGCCTCGTCGATGGCTGGCAGATGTCAGCTACCCACACTCACCCAAGCGAGGGCACCCCAATGATGAGGCTTGGCGGTGGCCGGCGAAGGAAAAAAGAAAAAAAGAAAAGAAGAAAAAGAGAAAAAAGAAAAGGAAAAGTATAAAAATTAATTTAAAAAATTGAAAATTTGGTCATTTAGAATCTAAATAACGTGAGAACGAAATAAAGTAATAAACAAATTCAGGAGTTGTCCCAGATCAGTCAAATGTTACCTTTTTCAGCATAACCAACTAATCCTTAATTAATCTCATTATAAAGAAGCGCCTAAGCCCTTTTAAGTTAAAAAAGCACCCCGTGTGTGAGTTGTCCTTTCCCTCTATAGCCCTTACAATTAGGGGTGTGCAAAAGACCCGGGACCCGCCCGAACCACCCGGAACCAGACCGGACCGGCCCAGAACCGGTGGTTCCTAAGTGGACCTTGGAACCGGTGGGTACCGGTCCGGTTCCCGGTTCCATGGGCGGATCTACCCACTCGGACCGGACTTGTATTATAATAATATATTAATTTTTATTATAAAATAATTAAAATTCTAAAGCCTCATATTTAGAATTAGTTCAACATTTCTTTATCCATTCTTGTGTGCATGAAACTTTTCTTTCTCTCCACTTTTGAGTTCCTTTTTACCTTTGTCACTCTGTTGATTTGAGGGGCTTGTCCAAAAAGGAAAATTGAACAAGTTCGAGAGATGGGTTCGAAGGATGAGATCAAAAAGTATAGAGAGAATGAGAGTTTTTTTAATGTGTAGATTTTACTCAAGCAGGGATGATTGACAAACTTGTGATTTGTGAGCAGAACTGATTTGAAAATTCAAACTACTTGCTTCTTACTTCATTTAAACTCATTTATCCGAGCATTTAGCATATTGCATCCATCAAAATCTTATCATAGTAAATATGAGCAGAGCCAATTGCCGTTGCACCATGAGAGACCGAGAGGCAAAGAAAATTCAAGAGGCGATGAAGTCTCAATAGGGGAGATAGAAGAAGACCATCACCATCACAAAGGCATTCCCACCAATGTAATCTTTTTATCGATTCTTAAATTTCCGAAATATAACTACATTTGAATCATTATTTCATTCCTGAGTTTGCATCCTCTAAGACTCTATCACTACACATTTAGAATAAACAAGGACGCTTAAAAAGGGCGGCTTGGCACGATTCTCTTGCCATTAGGCATGATCGTTTGTGAGACCGGTTCCATGGATCCACTCGGGAACCAAACCGCCGCCGCCATAGTTCTCTCGCCATTAGGCATGATTGCTCATGAGACTTGTTCCATGGATCAACTCGGGAACCGGACTGGACCGGCGGTCCGTCCGGTCCAGTTTCCGGGTGGATCCTTGGAACCAACGAACTGTTCCCGGATCCAATTTTTCAAAACTGGTCCTTAATGGGTGGTTCCCGATTCTAGGGTGAGAATCGCCTACCCGGACCATGCACACCCCTATTTACAATTCTATGGTGGTTGCATTATTATTTTAATATGAGATCAACAGAGAAACTATATTACTCAAAATCCATCCTCATTGTGGACTCAAGTATTGAAAGGGTTTTACTTTCCTGATTGTGACTTCTGGCATGCTGGGAAAGGGAATCGACCATCATGGGGTGGCAAAGTGTACTAATGGGAGAGCATCCATCCATCCTTCCATTATGTGGTATGTGGGCAACAATGAAAAGATAAATATTAAAGAGTGGCTATAACCGGAATAGAGACCTTTTAGAGAAACCAAACCCAAATCAAGCCTCCTCCTCATGTCAAACCCCTAGAGCTTTGTGGACTAAAATTTGGAAGACTAACACACTACCAAAAGTTCGATTTTTTCCATGGGCGATATGTCAAAATGCCTTACCAACAAAGGAAAATCTATTCAGGAGGAGCATTGTACTAGAACTGAAGTGTGAATTATGTCAGCAACATCCCCAAATAATTGAGCATGTCTTTCTTCTCCGCCCGTGGACAGAACAGGTCCAATACACTCCTTCGCTACAAATCAAAATTCCCAAGCAAGGTCTTTCAAGAATTGAAGAATGGCTTTTGAACTTTAGCGTCACATCTGTACCATTTGAGCTACTTGTGACTATCCTTTGGCTTATTTGGAAATCAAGAAACAATTTTATATTTCGAAGACTAAAACCAAATCCACAACAACTACTGAACTCCGCTCAGGTGGCGCATAATGAAGCAAGAGGAAGCAAATCTGGAAAAGGGAAAGCTATTAAAGGTCAAGACTTACCTCAGATTTGGCGAAACCCCAAATAGGGAGTATAAAATATCAATATTAGTGCTTCCTTTACTAAAGGTTCAACGACCGGAGCGGTTACCGGTGTGTTGTGAGATAGCCTCGGAAGAATTATAGATGGATTTGCCAAAACAGTGAGGGTCAGCTCTAAAGCTCAAGCCGAGGTTAATACTCTTGTAGAGACATTAATTTTTTTCTCTGAATGTGCCAAGGATTGTCTTCAACTAGAACCTGATTTTTTAGATATGGTAAGAGCTCTCACAAGTGTTGATCATTTCAAGTGGGATATACTTGTGCTTATCTTGAAAGCTCAAGACTTTTCAAAAAAAAAATTCTAATATCAAGCTGGCCTACTGTAATAGAGAGTCCAACAAAGTGGTAGATTGGGTACTATGGCTCAAAGAAAAAATTCCCTGCCTCAAAATTGGACTATCCGCCCCCCTCCCTATCTTTTTTGAGTCTACTTCGTTTTGATGCTTTGCCGTTGTACTCGCAAACTAAGACTTAAGGAATGTCGCCCAAGTTTGTTTTTCTTTTTCTTGGTCCGAATGTTGCCGAAGTTCACAAGCCCCCGTTTAAATACTTGGACCACCGAGAACTACTTATCCAAACCATACTGCAAACCTTACCATTCAGAAGATACCATTCATTAGTATGCCGTAGCAATAACGAGCATTCTCAGACATTGTCCATAAACCAACTAGGACTTGACATGCAGCAAACCCAACTTCTTATTACTCTGCAAGATAAAAGAAATCTACAATTGTAGGAAAGTTTCACATAGCTTAATTGGCCAAGTTAAGCTTGAGGTATCTTCTTTATCCCGTTCTCGATTTCTTTCGTTTGCTTGATTTATATGTATCTTCCGTGAAGGCTGATGCTGTTTTCCAGTCTTCTTGTTTATTTGCCCCTGTTATTTTTCTACATATATGTCATCTGCACCAAAATAAAACGTTTGCATGGGAAGAAGTACTTTTCCTTGTAGAATCTGATGAAGCAAGGAATGCACGAGACCTAATTGAAAGAAGTTTGATTGGGCTGCCCCTCACACAATTGTTGATATGTCTTCTTTTCCTTAGAGAATCTGAGGAAGATAGGAACTAAAATGGGTGCTAAGATCGCTCGGAACTAAGAGTAGAGACCACAAAAACCAATTAAGGTTTGGCTATTTCGAGTGGTCTAGAAGTATAGAAGAGGGGTCAGAATTGACCCAATCACATCCTTAGGGACGGATGGACTCCTGTCGTCACCTATTGGAAGTCGGAAAAAGCAAGGGCATGATCCTCATCTTGTCGAGAGTCTCATTCCCGTTAGGATTGTTATGACTTTAACCGCCCTTCTTTCAATGATAGATAGGGAGCCAGATTAATAGGAGCACCCGTGCCAAACAAAAGATGCCTCGCGCTGGGGGATCAAAGAGCATTGCTCGCCCAACCCAATAGCCGAGAAGATAGATATTTGATTTTTCAAATAGTCTCCTTGTTATCATAAATATTTCTTTAAAAGAGGGTTTTTGAGCGTTAACTATGTGCCCTTAATTAATAACCCTTTTGTCTTTACTCATCAAAAATAGGATTTCCCTATCTCCAAATTACGTGATAATGGGTTCTGGCCATAAATGATGGAGAAATTAATAAATTAATTCAGGTCGATAACTAATGGTGCACATCTCCGTGGGCAAAGGTCCCTTGTTCGACCCACAAAAGAACAAAGTTAGTAACCGTAATGTATAACCGCCCTGACGAGGCTCGCTCGGGCTTGGCGATGGTTGTCGGCCCTCACCTGGGGCGTGCGAGGCCTCACCCGGGGGCGGCGGGCGATGGTCTCTAGGCCCCTATGAGGCCCGGCGTGCCAGATCTGGGCACCCTCGTGCTCATCACGAGGGTCGTCGACCTCCGCTTCCCCGATAGGCCGTGGTGGCAGCTGAAGCCCCTGCCCTTCTCTCTTTGTTTGTTTTTTTTTTTTCGGTTTTTGTTTTTTAATAAAATTTTAGGTTTTATTTTCCATTTTTTAATCTAATCAAAATAAGATTGAATAAAATAACAATTAAAAATGCTGATGTGGCATTAAAAAATAATTTAAAAATGCCACATCCACTTTTTCGTTAGTAAATTTGACCGTATTAACTCTAGAACTCGATTGCATCAATTTGACAAGTTTTAAGGCTTAATTGTACTTTTATGACAAGTTTTAGGACTTTTAGTAAATAAATCTCTTAATTTAAAAAAGGGAAAATTCCAATTAAGGGCCTGAAATGCCCTCATTTTCTCAAAAAAGGGCTCAAAGTAGACATGGTTTCAAATAAGCCTAAAGTGCCCAATCTTGTTTCGATTAAGGGCCTAAGCTCGCCGGCCCGGCGAAAAATAATATTTCCGATGACCAGGAACAAGGACATTTTTGTCATTTGCCACTTTTCTTCTTTTCTTTTCTTTTTTTCCGTTTTTCCTTCTTTCATCTTCTTCATCATCGCCGGTGGTGCGCGCCGGCCGGCACATCGGCGACGCCCACGAGGGCTGGGCGAGGGTCGCCCTCGCCCGATCCCAAGAAGGGACACCGTCGCCGCCTCGGGCGAGGACGGGCGAGGCCGCGCTTGCGCCATCCACGAGGTCGGCCCTCGTGGCCGCGGGCGAGGAGCCCCTCGTTGGCCGCGGGCGAGGGCGACCTCGTCCGCGGCCGGCGAGGGCCGACCTCGCGGATGGCCGCGAGACGACCTCCCGGGCGAGGACGGCCTCGCCCGTCCTCGCCCGAGCCGCGAGGGTGGCCCTTGCCGGATCGAGTGAGGGCAACCCTCGCCCAGCCCTGTGGGCGTCGCCGGCCACCGGCGATGATGAAGAAGATGAAAGAAGGAAAAAAAAAAAAAAAAAAAAAAAAAGTGGCAAATGACAAAAATGTCCTTGTTCCGATCACCGTAAATATCGATTTTTTCGCCGTGAAAGCTAGCCTTAATCAAACAAGGTTAGCACTTTCAAGCTCTTATTCAAATCATGTCCACTTTGCCTATTTTTTGAGAAAATGGCATTTCAGCCTTAATCGAATTTTCCCTTTAAAAAATTATTTAAGAAAAAATAGAAGAAGCGGGAACGGGCGGCCCCGGCCCCTTCTTCTCTTTTTTTTTTTTTCTCTTGGGCCCAGCCCAGCCCAGGCTCTTTCTTCTCTTTTTTCCTCCTGGGCCCGGCCCATCCTTCCCTCTTTCTTTTCTTTTCAGCCCGGTCCTCTTCTTTCTTTTTCCTGGATTTCCCTCACGCGAGTACGGAAGGAACAGGGAGCACAACGAAGGACTGAGAGAGGGAAGCAGAGCAGGACGTCACAGCGTGATCCTCTGGTCGGGATCAGGCCGGCCTTGGCAAGCTGGCGGTGGCAGAGGCCATGCACGCCTGCCGCTGGCCATTAAAATAAGAGAGAGGCTGTGAGAGATGGGCTCGAACGGAGAGCGAGATGGCAAATCCGAGAGAGTGAGAGTGAGGGCGGACGGAGGGAGAAATTGAGAGTCTGAGAGCGAGAGAGTCGGAATTTGCCTCGACGCTCGGCCATGCTCGACGGGAATCGCCGACCCCTAGCCTGCGCCCTCGAGCACGCGACTTCTCGTTCCCAAATCCCTGCATTATCGGTGAGTTTCTTTTAGGTTCAACCCAGTCGATTTCCCGAAGATCTCGGCTCGGAGACGTCGGGAGGCTGCCGACCGAAGTTCAATTTGTCTCGAACTCGCCCTCGCGTCGCCGTCTTCGAGCCGAGTGGGGATTTTTGTGACCGAAACTCATCCCCACGAGCCCTCTTAGCCCTGCCTTGTTTCGGTTGTAGAATAACCGAGCAAGTTTTCTTTGATTCTTGAAGTTTTCTGTGTCCAACTGAATCGATTTGTTTGATGTTGAGCATTTCCCGGTGTTTGCTCGGGTCTAGGTCTGGGCTCGAGTCCTAAGAAGCGGCCAGAGTCTTCCCATCACTTTGTGCTCACCCTGCGTTTGAATAAAATCCCGAGCCAAGTTCGCACGTGCGTGTAGATGGTTTTTTGTTGTTGTTCCGAGTATGTACAAATCTGGGTTGCGCGTAAGAGAGATTCCATCGTTAGTCGAGTTTGATTTCAGACGGATTTCTTTGTTACGGAGACCAAATCCAAACCCACGTCCTCAGTATTCTTTGTTATTGCTCTGCTTTGGCGTGTTCTATTGTGACTGTCGATGGTGATCGCCGGCGAATCATGTTCCGGAGATCGGCGGGTGGTCATTGATAAGTTGCATGATTTCTAGGGAAAATTCCAAAAAAGGTCCCCAAGTCCTCTCAATTTCTCAAATAAGCGAGTTGGCGTTAATGCCAAATAAAGGCTGAAGTGGCGCCATAATTGTTTCAAATGAGGGCCGATCTCGCCTGGCCACACCGCCGGCTAAATTTTCGGACCGATCGTGGGCATTTTTGTCATTTGCCACTTTTTCTTTCCTTTTTCTTTCCTTTTTTTTTTTTTTTCGATTTCATCTTCTTCATCTTCGCCGGTGGCCGGCCGGCCACCGGTGATGGAGAAGAAGATGATCAGAAAAAAGAAAAAATAGTAAATAACGAAAATACCCTTAATCACCGAAAGTTAGGCGCTTTATTTGAAACGAGATATAATCACTTTAATTTCTTATTTAAAACAAGATTCACACAGGCCTTTTTGGAAAAATGATAACACTTCGGTAGCTCTTATTGAAAACAAAGTCAACTTTTGTTCTTATTTAAGAAATTGAGGGGACTTGAGGCCCTTTTTTGGAATTTTCCCTGATTTCTATTAGACTCTTGTTTAAGCTTCGTTCGTTTTGAGATTGTCCCGCGGGAGGTGAAAGTTTCTGGGTTGCTGGGACCGAGAGAGGAAAAAGGGGGTAGAAAATTAGATAAGGAAAAAAAAAAGAGAGAGAGAGAGAGAGGAAGGAACAGTGAATGGGTTTTGTGGATTTAGGCTCGGTGTGGGTTTAATGAGGATGGGCTTAGTTTAGTTTAATGAACTTCGCGCTTAATTAGACTTGATGGATCTTGGGCCTAAGTGGTTTTAGTAGACTCGGGCTGGCTTTAGTCTTAGAGGTGTTTGGGCTGAGTTTTTTTAGCAAGAGGGGTTTAGTGCTTTAAATTTCAATGAAATGGGCTTAGTAATTTTCTATTCGAATGGGCTTGTTTTGAATGAGCCCGTTTGTTTCCATGGCCCAGACCCGCGAGACCAGAGCCAGCCCATATTCGGACTGAGCTCAACAGCCCAGCCCGAGTCCCTATTTTCGGATTAAAAATTTAGGAAAACATTAAAAAATTGAATAAAAATTTCTTCGGAAGAAGCTTAAAAATTAGTTTTTGAGTAGTTTTCTCTTAAAATGTGTGAAAATCCTAGATAAAAAAAATTTATACTCAAAATTGAACAAGCTTTTAAGGCTTTATAATAGGATTTGAATATTCTTAGAAACACATGCTAGATGACTGTTTGCGCAATTCTATTTTGATTATCATTGGATTGCACATGCTGATTGTGGTTTCCCTTTAGCCTAGTTACGGATGTCAATTTTCTTATTTCTTAGCATTAAAGTCTTGTTTTTCTCTTGTACTTTATTTAATACTTCCTTAGTTGCTGATTGTTATCTTAATAATTGCGTACCTACATGAATATTTCACATGTTTAGCGGATTGGTTAAAACAAATTCAAACTGCTCACCAAGCATTTTCTTAAAATGAACGAGATTAGATACCGAAATAGCACTAGTTGATTAATTAGTGTAATCAAATCCTTGATCTTAGGTTCTCTAGTTATATAGAAAGTGAGGTATACTTCCATGCCTCATTTGGTTTCCATCACTTGGGTTCTAGCTGACCTCAATAGGTTAGTAGCAATTTCTCATTTGAAAATCCTTATAGGATCAACTTGAAGCCAAAATTAAATACCCCATATCGTGCGTTTGGAAGAACGTGCGCCTAATTAAGGGCATGGAGCCCACTTTTTAGGCAATATCCTTAAACCTATTGTCCTTTCCCCTCCGAGCAGAAAGGATAGGTCGCTACAATTACCAAAATATCTTTAGTATGGAAAATTATCTTAGAGAAGTCCTTATATATCCTTTCCCCTCCGGGCAAAAAGGATAGGTCACTACAATTACCAAAATATCTTTAGTATAGAAAATCATCTTAGAGAAATCCTTATATATCTCTAACATTCCTCTCAACTCAAGATGAATAAGTTCGCCTGAGTTTGAAATCAAGTGAAACAGTGCAACAAAAAAACTTGTTTCTTCGGAAATTAGCACTTAATGGATCCAAGTTTGGGCGGCGCATGTGATGGTTCCAAGCTTCTGTTGTTGACAAGATTTTAATATGTTGCTCGTCTGACGATGGTGGTATTAGGTTCTTAAAACAATAAGTGAAAAGTCGAGAGCACCAATATTGCTATTGAAATAGTAACTCAACTAATGCAGTTGATACGACTGGCATGGTTACAGCAAGCAAAATAAGCCAGGCTTTGCCGAGTGAAAGTTGTTGTGTAAAGATGCATCTTCATGACGTTGAAAAAAACCTCCATGAAAAATAAAAGCTCGGCTTGGCAACATGTCACCAACATCAGAACATGACCACCATGGAGCTTGGTCAAACACGAATTAGGCACTCATGTGAGTAGAGAGATAGATTTATTTTGCTATGGGTGTATTGGCTGCTAGTTGCTACGGGGTGGATCAGGTGCACTGAGTGCGAAGTACACCTTGTGACTAGAGTTGCCTCAAGAAATGATTTTTTTGATACCAAGTGAAGAATAATAATGCAGAAAATAGAATTGAAAAATGTTTATATTTTGATAAGTATAGAAAAGAGTGCATGAAACCTACGTATAGGTTTTATATGATTACTATTTAGGGTAACATATGTCAATCAAACCACGTGAAATCAAAAGGAGATGTACACGTAATCTTGAGAAATACGCATAATCAACAAAAATAACAATATATCTTTAACATAGGAAATTATTCTAGAGAAATCCCTAATGATCTCTAACACAAATTACAATACAAGTATTCAAACAATTCATCCTCAATCAAACAGTCCGACCTACAAGGCAAAGATGGTCAAACCATTAGGGGTGTGCAAAACGAACCGTCTAAATTGGGAATCGCTTGGACCAAACCAAATCGGCCAAAAAATGATTGCTTGTAACTTTTGAAATAATTAGCCAATAAAAAATATTTTTATTAGTGATAATAATTTATGTATAAATGTTTTCGTAAATGATGAGAATAATGTTCTTTTATTCATTTTTGCGAGAGATCATTGTTAGAAAAATATTTTCCAAATCATTCATTTTTCGCAAAATAACTGGAGCTTAAAATTAATTAGGCTTTTTTAAGTTGCAAATGGTCATGTAATTTTGAGACTGAGGAACAAGTCAAAAGGTTTTGACATAACCATTTTTCTTCAATCATAATATTATTTTTCCTTCGGCTGTCCATTTAACTGGATTATATACTCATATATATTATCTTTTCACTGCCTTTATTTAGGAAAGATCTCCAAGAGAAAAATTTAAAACCAATGGGCCATTCACCTATCAGGTACAGTAACTTATTTTTTAACGTCCCTTCTTGATGGTGCTTCTATCGCCCACGGTAATTTTTTAGTCTCCTTTGACTTCTGATTTGTGAAACTGCCCCACGAATTACGCGTACAGCGGGACCTGTTTACTTCTCTAACGTTACTCTTTAGCTTGCGGTTGAGTCGCCGGTGTTGATTTTTCTGGTGAACGACGGTTCATAATCACGTAAGATGGGTTTACGATTATTTTTATTTTTTAATGTGTTTATGCTATACTGATTTTTTGTATGAACTAGAGTTATTCCACGACTTTTTACTGAGTCTTACAATTCAACTTTCAATCACGATTTAACAACACTGCTTTGCACCTTCAAGCTTTTTAAACAGCAACACTAATCAGCTGCCACAGCTTTTATTTGATGTGCAGTTTCAAGGCCTGATTGGAGAAATATGTGTCCTAGCAATCTTCCCGACTGCCTCCTTGCTATCCGGAAAAATTTAAGATATCGCAAATTACCCATGACCAGTCCAAACACTATGCCGCATGCGAATCCTATTTCCACGGCCTCTGGTTTGAGAAAGTCTGCAAAGAACGAGTGAACTCTACCTTCAGGAAGGGCAGGAAGCTCCACTGGCGCCCTGGAATCAGTAAAAGTGTTGGACAATGGAAACCCGCACAATCCCGGGTTACCATGATAGGATTCGGCTGGAAATGTGTTGAATTGGTTACCTCGGGGAATCGATCCTGTTAGTTGATTGGAAGAGACATTTAGGACCTCTAAAAATGTGAGATTGGTCTATTGGATTGGTATCGTCCTGCTAATGAACGTTCCTCCTTGCTTCTCATCAACCCCCTAAGCACAATCAATGCATTAGTTTGGCGACGTCTGCCATGAAAAAGTTTTAAGCCATCCAATGTGCGTGGAATCTCAATGAATCACAGTCTCGTTTCCTTTTTCTTTCTTTTTCCTAAAAGAACCAGAACCTCATTTCAATGGCTCTTACCTGATGCCCACATTGTCAGTCCGATGGCATCGACTTGTACAATAATCAGACACCTCCAATAATGTTTTGTTGACATGGGTCTCTCAAATGAAAAGTTTGATATTCTATCCGTTGCATCTAAGATTAAGTCTATTTCATGGAAAATAAATAATTTTAAAAATATTTTTCTAAAATTGATTGCTCATTTTTATAAAAAAAAAAATATGAATGAAAAATAATTTCATTGTCTATGAAAATATTTAGACATAAATTATTGTCGACTAATTATTCCAAGCAATACATGCGATTATTTTTTGAAAAATATTTTTTCAAATTATTTGTTTTTTCGAAGCAAGTTTTCTCTATTTTTCTTTTTTAACTCATTGGCACAGAAAAGATACCTAGCTACCTAAAGGCTTATGAAATACCCCAAAATTGATTAAGTCCAGATTTTTTACCATCTTTGTTATCCATGATTAGGGGTGATCATTTCCTGGTCCGGTTCGGTTCCAAGATGGAATAGGGAACCAGGGATTGGGCCGTTTTATCCTAGGATCGAGAACCGGATTGAACCGTTGGTTTCGGTTCGATCCAATGGAACCAACTACTTTTTTCTCCACTAAAAAGTGACCGTGCACAACGAGAGAGGATGAAAAATCTTAAGGTATTGACAGAAGCAATGATGAGTGAAGAGATATTATGTCGTAGCGTGTGGTACCATTGGGCTAGATAGTATTTATTGCACATTTTACTGATTTTTTTTGAAGAAATAATAAAAAAAAATGTATATGTAGTCGGTTCAGTCCGGTCTGTCTTGGAATTGAGAACCGAACTTCCTGGACACCCCACTTTTAGGAACTAGGAACCGAACTGACACACCCAAGAACCAAATTGGACCGATTCTAGGTTTAGGCGATTTGTTTTGCACACCCCTATCAATGATGTTTTATTTGGCCCTGAAGATTGGTTAATGTGCCCGGCCTTGTTGGTTGATCATTCAGCTTGGGCACCTGAACCTTTCTTTTGAAGGCCTTTGGTCTTCAACTCGAGGCTTGTTAAAGGGTTATAGGCACGTAGTGAAAAGCAGTTGAATGCCACTTCATCGGTCTATCCTCCTCCAAGGGTGTTGCCATCTATGAGGGCCACTTGCGGTAATCTCTCTAGCAAGGGCGTCCAATCAGGTTGCGTCCCTTATTTTAACATGCTAGTACCCACATGGATAATAAACTTTATTGGTAAGAAACTATTTTTCTTACCCTCTAACATGGGAATACCCTTGGATTTTATGTCCCAGAATTCATACGAAATAGTTTAAAGATTTGCTCTGATCCAACCTCACCCTTTCTTTTGTGAGGAAAGACAAAGTAAAAGAGAAGAAAGCAAAGGAAAATATTTTATGTGAAAAATCCTCTAAAATTAAAAAGAAAAAAAATCATGGCAATGCAATAGATAATTTTTGCACTATCAATATCGAGTTCTTTTATCACTAAAGATATTGTTCCAATATGTAACTTAGAGCGTATATAACTTTCAACTTTTGCCACGTGGCATGTTTTACTTCTGTTTGAAGTCTTCCTATTATTGTCACTATTAAGCAATGGAAGCTATTTCAATTAGATGTTGAAAACACATTTATCAACAGCAATCATCCTGAGTAAGTCTATATGGAGCCCCTCTTGGATACATCCGTCTATCTAACGGATTGTGACGGTTGTGTCGAGCGTTATATTGGCTTAGACAAGGGATGCGATAGTTTCGATCATGAGATACCTTGATTTCATATCCAGGCCATGTGACAATGCTCTTTTGTCTTGGCAAACCCCTCTTGGACATATTTTGGAGTTTGTTTACATGGGCGATATGATTATTATTGGTGATAATCACATTGATATTATTGACCTCATTGGGTGTCTAAATAAATATTTTTAAATGAAGGATCTCAAGTAACTTGGGGGTTGTTCCCTAGGTCGAGAGGTTTCGTTCTTATTCCTTTGGTTATTATCTTTCTCAAGCCAATTGTCCTGTTGATATCCTTTCTCAAGAAGGAATTTCTAATGGCAACATTGTCGACTATAATATTAAGACCAACACCAGATGTAGTTTTGCGAATAATACTCTTCTTCAGTATCCTACACTCTATCAATGGTTGTCATTGGTTAATAACCTTATATATCTCTTTAAGACTTCTCTTAACATCACCCATACCGTCAATATAGTCGATGGGTTCATGAATACACCGTACTAATCATTTTATGGCCTGGTGATTCCTTCGATCGTTGTTCCACCACTATAGTTTAGTGCTTCTTTCTAGGAAACTCTCTTATTTATTGGTATACCAAGAAGTAGACTGCCATACCTCTGTCTAATACAGTAGTAGAATACCGTGCTCATATCGATAAGATGTCCAATTACAATGATTGCAATGGCTACTACATGATATGGGAGTTCATCGTGGCGATGGGAGAATCCTCTAGTGCGACATCCTAAGTGCTATTCAAATAGCACATATTGATTGTTTTCAAGAGTGCACCAATATATTCAGATGGACTGTAATTTTACACGATACCATAAACATCAAGGTACTGTTCATCTCCTTTCATGTCCATTCACGAATTACTGCTGACATCTCCAACATGGCTTATTCCCTCGAGCATTTCTTAGACTGTTTCTCCAAACTCTAGTTACTGAATTAACAACTTTAATATTAAGGAGGGTGTTAGAGATATTTACGAGATATGGTGTAGCTCGTCTTGACTGTGCATATCTTGGATTAATTGTGATTAATACAAAAAATCAAGATAAGATAATCCGAACCATACTCTTCCCTTGGATATTTATGTATAAAATCTATAATCATCTCTCATACTATTTTGTATTCGATATACATAAATAAGTCATTTACATTTATCGTACACTTTACCCAAGACATGATGGTGTGGCATATTAAATGAAATAGTCTCTCAAGCACACTGTTTAACTACTTCACCAGTACGCTGCTTAGCGTTTAGCCCATAAGATTTAAAATATGAAATGAGGTAATTGACTCTTAATGGCGTTTCGAAGGAACCACAATATTAGGTTTTTTAATGGTCTGCCGTCCATAAGATTTAAAAAGTCATTCTATTGGCAATGAGATGTATCGTCATTAAATTATCAGGTTAACAATTACTGCCAACGTCATAGTTATTTAAAAAATTACTATTTGAACGGTATAACTTTTTCTCCGGCACCATTCACGGACCTAACCAACACATTTAACCGAATAATATGAAATTCTACATCTTGTAAAACAAGTCAATGGGAGTACCACTTTTCTAATAAGTAACGTCAGTCACGCATGAAATCTTTGCGTACACGTAATTCACGGGTTGGTTTAGACAGAGAAAATTAGGCATGACCTGCTGCAACGACTCGACGAGTTGAAGCCTTCGTTTAAAAGTTTTCTTTTTGGGCGAACTTCTAAGCTAACATTAAGGGTGTAGATGATAATCATCTTATTTCTACCTAAAAGTACTTTTTCTCCAAAAACAAATTTGGAATATAAATCCATTTGATAAGGCAATTTTATTTTTTATTTCTAAAATAATTTTTTAGGCAAGAACTAGGTTTCAAATAAATGGGAAGTAAATTTTTTTTACTTCTCTATTTTTGGAACAAAAATGATAAATAAAAATTCTTCTTATTGCTTGCCCTCGCACTAGCTAGCCGCCCACCTGCCTCGCCTGTCGCCGCCACCCGCCACCGCCGGTCATTGGTCGTTGCTTGCTAGCCACCACTGCCTGTGGGAAGGGAGAAATTTTGTATCATTATCAAATGAATTTTTATTTCAGAAACACAAATTTTGTATCTTTATCAAACACGTATTTTTGTTTAGAAACTCATTCAGGAATAGAAATACAAAAATCAATTCTTGATTAGAACATAATGGTTATCATTGGCGCCTTAAATGGCTCTTAAAGTAAATTTAATTGAAAAAGCCGTATTAGACGTTCTAAATACATCAAATGTTTTTCCTTTCGCTTTTACAAACTTGATTGATCAAATTCGTTACCCTGCAACCCGGGTTAGAACTCAGCAGGGTCATTTCCTTTTTGACATCTCTCTTCCTCCCGCATTGTTTCTTTTTCTGTTTTTATAGAGGAAGGAGATAATAAGATTGAGATCCTCTAGCTGAGCCGAGCCTCCGCCGCCAGCCACAGTCCGTGCCTTGCCCGGGGAGCAAGAGACATGCGGGGCTGGCGATCCTGGGCACGGGATAGGGTGTGATGGCAGTGGCAGTGCGGAGGCGCGGTTTGCAGCTCCGGGAGCAATAGCAACCCGTCTGAATCTGGTGCGGGGGAGGAGGGGCAAGGGGGTTAGAGAAGGAAATGTAAGAATTTGTTTGGTTTTTGGGCGTATTATTTTGCGTAACTTTACAAGTAAGCAAACGTAATATCACTGGATAGCCTCGGCAACTCGTCCTGTAGTTATTACATGCATCAGAAGAATCGAACGCTAAGGATCTTATGACTTTTGTCCAAATGGGAAGCTAACAGATGGCAAAGCATTCGCTGGTCTCTTAAAAAACAAATATGAGGTCCAGATCACACCGCTCACCTACTTCAGTATGCCCATTAGCACATCGTGTTCAGAATATGAGCCAAGTTGCATTAGTTGTTCACGGTGTTTTCATGAAAGAACAACACAAGGATTTTTAATGGTCTGCCAGACATACTATTAAAGTTTAAAAAGTCATTATCTCGATAATGGGAGTTTATCATCGACAAATTATCATGTGAAAACGGTATCAGTCACGAGATAGTGATGGGATAAATAATAATTTTCTTTTCTAGCACCAATGACGGACTCAACAATAATATCAATACACTATCGGTGCTATAAATAATTAAGCAAGCAGTCTTATCTCCCCTTAGTTTCAATGTTTTAACCTCTCTCTCTCTCTCTCTCTCTCTCTCTCCATATCAATTTCAAATACTCTATTTTAAAAGTTAAATTCAGTTTTATTTATTGCACGATGCGCCATCTCATAAAGGAATCCAATGATTTTGCAGCTTCACCTGCACCAATATACACGCAGGTCGATAGACTTGCCAACACATACGCCAAAAAGACTTTTCCGATTTGATAATCACAAAAATGTTCAAGCGGCAAACTCACGTAACCGCTCTATTCGTTTCTTCTATGACGTGCTTTCCCCGGAAGAAAAAAGACAAGAAATTTCTAATCGATGAGAAAGAAAACAGGGTGCAACGTGCAGCGGAGTTGGCACGAAAAGGACAGGAACGTGACTTCCAAGTTCCATCTCTTTTTCCCGGAAGCATCGGTAGGAAAGTTGAGTACGACCGGCTGCAACGACTGAAAGCGACTTAATCAATTGTAAGTCTATGTTTAATGTGTTTTTCTCTAGCCAACCGCCAAAGGGTAACGAGCATTGGATTCGAATCGATCAACCAAATTTGTTTTGGAAGCGTTTAACGTTCTATACGTTCTTTTTTTGGGACTGACTAAATCAATAAATCTAATTTGTTTCCCCGAAACCCGGATCAGCACGCGACAGGATGTTACTTCCTCATTTCCTGACGCCTCTCTTTCTTCCTTAGCAAACCCCACCTTTAATCTACGTTTTAACGTCTCCCTTCCCTCGCCATATCGTATGGAGAACAGCAAATCCAAACGGAAGTTCGATAGGGATGGAACGATACCTTTGGAGGAGGAAGGGCGAGCAGCAGCAGATTCCGGCACTGCAAACGTGACTCTGATGAACAGAAGCGGCAACGCGAGACTGAGCACCAGCAACGCATAAGGCTCGCCATCCGTACAAAATTCCTGACGGTAAAGAAAGGAATTGCGAGGGATCTGATTGATGGAGGGCATTGAAAATATAATTGAGTGCAGTGAGGAATTTCTACCTTTGGGGGGATCACGAGCCGAGTGGCAAGAAGATATGTGGAGGTTGAATGATTGAATGGATCGGCTCCATGGTCAGCCGTGTTTGGCGCAGTACTGTTCAAGCAGCTTCGGGCCTTAGGAATACAATCTCATGAGCCTTTTGGTAACCCTCCCAACTTTGAGTTTTTAGACAACCAAATGCTATTTCAAGCTTTAATGAATTTTTTCCTCTCAATTTTACCCTTCAATCTTAGACAATCTCAGCTTCTGATTCGAGTTCTCGAGACGTCCTCTTCGTCGTTGCCAGCCTGGGTATGCACCGGCAAGAGCCGCCGTCGGGCCTGTCCTCAAGCCTCCACCATCTATCATTAGTCGGATCAAGATTGGGACATTAGATCCGACGTCACGGGCAACTACATGGGAAGCGCAGACGACTTCAACGACAGCAAGGTGGCAGGGGCCTGCGTGAGTGACGGTAGATGGACCATAGAGCATGGGAAAAGATTTTGGGTTTTATTCTTTTTCTCATTTGAAAATTTGTTTTGCAATAATTGTTTAACAAGATGTTTACCAAAGTCATTTTTTTATAGGGGGAATGCCACGAAAAACCCCAAACTTTGCCCCATGTGACACATTTACCCTAAACTTTTAACACCAAAACCCCCAAACTTTGCCCTGTGTGACACATTTACCTTAAACTTTTTTTGTAACACAAAAAACCCTAAACTTTACCATGTGTGACACATTTACCCCAAACTTTTATTCTGAAGGGCATTTTCGTCTTTTACTTTTTCTTTCTTTTTCCTTTTTTTCCTTTTTCTTTCTTCCCTTTTTTTTCCTCCTCCACCGCCGCCGGCCTCAAGCGAGGGCTCCTCCGGTGGCGGCTGCCCTCCCCAGATCCGGCGGGGGCTGCCCTCGCCGGCGTCGATCGAGGGCCGCCCTCACCTGGGCGGGCGAGGGCTGGCCTCGCCCGCCTAAGTGAAGGCAGCCCTCGACCGATGCCAACGAGGGCGGCCCCCACCAGATCGGGCGAGGGTTACCCCGCCGCCGAGGGCTGGGGCGATGGCGAGGGCAACCCTTGCCGATCCGGCGGGGGCCACCCCGCCCGGGCGGGCGAGGCCGGTGGCAAGCTCGCCCGCCGTGAGAGGCGGCCCCCGCCAAATCTGGGTGAGGGTTGCCCTCGCTTGCTAGGGCCAGGGCAACGGTGAGGGCCGCCCTCGCATGGGCGGGCGAGCTCGCCCAGGCGAGGGCGGCCCCCATTGGATTTGGCAAGGGTTGCCCTCGCCCTCGCCCTCGCCCTAGCCCTCAATGGTGAGGGTGGCCCTCAATCGACGCTGGCGAGGGCAGCCCTCAACCGACGCTGGCGAGGGCGGCCCCCGTTAGATCTGGGGAGGGCAGCCACCGCCGGAGGAGCCCTCGCCTGAGGCCAGCGACTCCTCCGGCAACGGTGGAGGAGGAAAAAAAAGGGAAGAAAAAAAAAAGAAACAACAGGAAAAAAGAAAGAAAAAGTAAAAGATGAAAATGCCCTTCAAAATAAAATTTTGGGGTAAATGTGTCACAGGGCAAAGTTTGAGATTTTTTTTTGTGTCACAAAAAAAAGTTTATGGTAAATGTGTCACATGGGGCAAAGTTTAGGGTTTTTCGTGGCTCTCCCTTTTTTTGAGATAAGTGCACTGAAAAATTCTAAAATTATTAAAGTACAATTGAGTTCTAAAATAAGTGCAATAAAGTTCGACAACTAGTTGTCACAAGTGTGTAATCAAGTCTTAAAACCTTGTAATATCGGGCAAAAGAATAAGTAATGCAGAAGGGACGATACAACTGGTTGATAGGAACGGCATTAGGATATTTGTGCTAAGAGTCATGGAGTGAATTGAATACCATCTTACTGGATCTCCAAATGCAAGAATGGCTTCTTGTACGCAAACTGGTCGAGAGTTGATGCTGCCCTCTTGATAAGGCTATGGCAGGCCGAAACCAATTATTGTACCAAAGTGCTTTGTATGTTTCGCTTGAGGGACTAAATGCCTAAGCTAAACTAGGTGTAGTATGATTTGGTGTGAGGATGTGACTTGCCATACTTTCTTATGAACAATCTTTAGAAGGAAGGTTAGCATGGTATTTTGGCTCACTAGTCATTGTATGGGCTATATTGAAGCCAAAAATCTATTGATGTGTAACAAATGATAATAGAGCATAATCCCTCTAGTAGGTGGATGGGGAAAGCATGTGGTCTACCTGGTCCTATAAGGGCGGAGAGTGAATGTTGGGTCTAAGAGAGTTCAGACTTAGTGTGATTCTAATCAAGCTTTTAGGATGGCAATGGAGGAGATGGGAACAAACTGAATTACTCATCGAATAGGGAAAATGTTTCTAGATCATGGGCAAATCTCAAGAGGAAAGTATGTTCCCACATTTTCAATAAGGAGAGAAACTTCCATTGTCTAGCTTAGATAAGGAGAAGCCTAGTGCTGCCGAGGGAACACAGTTGGCTCGAAAGGCCACACTTGTCAGAGAGAGTACAAATGACAAGAGATTCGCTAATAGCTTTGATTCGGGAAGCTACCAATAGAGTGAAGTGGCTTGGTTTGTTGGGCGAGCATTTGTTGTTCATGTAAGTCTCGAGAGAGTGGCATTGATGGTTGTGGAATGCAAGAAATCTGTAATCCAGGCCACAACGAGGGCATTGCAAAATTGGGTGGAAGAGAATGTCATGAACCGAATTCTCTCGTACTCTTGTGAGCTCAAGAGTGAAATTTTGTGGCATTGAGGTAAAAAGTGAGTGATGTAGAAGGGATGATACAACTAGTTTGTAAAAGCGGCATCCGGGTGTTTGTGCTAAGAGTTCTGGAGTGGAATGAATACCATTTTAGAGGATCTATGAAGACAAGGGTCCTCCAGTGTACAAACTAATTGGAAGCTAATGCCACTCTCCTAATGAGATCATGACAAGTCAAAACAAGTTGTCGCACCAAAATGTTCTATACGTATTGCTCAAGGGATCGGATGCTGAGCTAAAGTAAAAACGATACGATCCAATGTGAAGATGCAATTTGTCATACTGTTCTTATGAACAATCTTTAAAAGGAAGGTTGGCCTGGTGTTCTGGGCTCACTCGGGCTATTCCTTGCCTAAAATCTGCTGGCACGTGACATGCGTCCACTTAGTCAGATTCATTGCCTTTTGAATTGGATTTTCTAATGGTTTCACTTGGCCTCATCCTCGTCTCTCAAATGAAAATTTGTCGTTCTCTTACAACAAATGACTTCTTTTGATATACATGTAGGTTGATGGGTAAAAGGGACCTGATCCTATCACGCAAAATGACGTCCGCACCAATCCCACCAGGTAACTTCCAACTGATTTGTTTTATGCTTGATTAGAAGATATATCTCATTGAAATGAAATTCAGGCTCTCAACAGAAAACAAAACAATAATTGTCAGTGTTTAGGCATCTGCATCGCCTCCTTTTTTCCGTGGTTTGTGTTCATCAAGTTGATTCTTGTGACTGTAGACCTGGCATTTCTATCTTCCAAAAGGTTAGTAATCGTTTAATTCTGTGTAACGAAATTTTATCGAAGTATGCATCTTGAGTAGTTCATGATGTTACCCTCACGGTAATATACAGGATTGATGATGAGATCCTTTCAATTGCTCCTCACTCAATGTGCTTATTCAAAGTAATTACGAGTTACGTTGAAAATTAGATTTTTCTTATTTGGCCAAAAACGTTGAAAAAACAGATTAAGTAGTCGCCTTTTTGGAGTGATTTTGCACTATCCCGAACTGATAAAGTATTTTATCTAAGTCTCGAAATCGAGCAGATCTTAATGCCTACAGATAAAAACTATTGCTCACTAGGCAGCGTCCCTGATGACTGCTTCTATGACTGCATAGCACCGTGGTAGGACAATAGTTAATGTTCATTTGTACTGTTTCAAACATTTTATGCAGTAGCACGGGTGTTGATTGCAATCTCTCAGAACCTAGACGGTTCGCCAAGAGGTTCGAGTTAAAAAGCATAGAGCAATATCTAGGACTAACAAGTAACAAGGAGAACCAGCGTCAACTGTCCAAATAGCCTTTCCAAAAACCCTGATTTGAAGTTCAATCATGCTGCACATAATCCTCGTTCCACCTATGTTTGTGTGTTTAATATTGACACGATACTCTCATCTTTATAATGGCATTCTTCCGTGGATAAGTGATTTTCACCGTAGAAGTACCGTAATCACTGGATGTGGTGCATTGACTCTCAGAGAAACGTAGCCCCATACCTGGCTTGCATCCAATCACAGCTCTTGAACTGTTCAATACCCTCAGATCATTTGGGCAGCTTCCCAGCTGTGCTTTGCAGCTTGCAGGCGGGCCGCAGCCAGCACAAATTCCCCAGATCTCGAGTCCGACATTATACCCGCTTTCTGCGGACATAGTGATGTAACCGTCACTGGAAATGATGTAATTTGTTGCAACCGGACTGTCCTCCCCGGTACAATCTCTTCCTTTGCAATTACCGGTGGCACAATTGCGAGTGCCCAATTCATCGGAAGTGCATTCAGTACCAAAAAGGCCAAAACCCGCCCACCCATCTGGCAATGTATATGACCGTACTTCATTTGGACCAATTGCATCGAGACTGGTGCTGTTGTTAATTTTCAGAGAACTGCCGCTAGGAATCAGTGATGGAGATATCGGTATCGGGCAAGTATTGTCATAGACTAGCGTAAATTCCGCTGAAGCAATGACAGGCATTTTTCCTACAGATCAAAAATCCGGTTGTTAAAAACATCATGACAAAGCGATTAAAGAATAAAAGGAAAAAAAAGTGGTCCAATTCCGGGTAGTTTTCCAAATGGTATTGGGATCAATCTGAGAATCAACCAAAGAAACTACAAAAGAGGAAGATGCCTCGCAAATCAGAGTCTCACCAAGTAAGGATATTAACACTGCCAATAATTTCACTAACTGAGACTTTCCTTGTCCAAATGCCATCTGAAAAATTTTGAGAGGTTACAGGCATTATGAACAGAAACATTAGTAAGGCCACATGATTTCTTTTTCCAATTGCCAAACAGAGCAAATAATGATGAGACGATACCCTTACAAACAGATTAAATTGTTTGAGAGTTTATTCACTCCATGAGTATGATTATCTCACTGATCAGGTACCACTTATGTCTTGTCTTTGCAAAATGTATGTGTTTCCCAGCAGTTCCAACTTGTATGATCAAGTAAAGCATTTTCAAATCCATATTGAGACCCCTTAATAGTTTTTTTGTGGAAGAATAAAGGTACCATTGCCATTGTAAACAGAACTTAAAAGTATGATCTTGAATACCTTATATCAAAGTCAGCAGGCTCCAGATCTGCTGGTTAACAAAAAGATTGAAGCGTGTCGTTTGATTAATACCCAAAAGTTATAACTCTTTTGAGAAAAAAATTAGACATGTCATATTCCTTGGAACTCTTTTATGTTCCACTTCCATTTGAGAACGAAAAACCAAGGCATGCTTTAATCAACTCAAAAAAAAATTCCAGAACAGGAATAAGGTAATTATTTTCCAAGTTAAAGTTACGAACTGAAAATATATTGTTGATATATCCAGTCTTCTCCTTTTCAAATGAAACATAAAGACAGTGAATACCAAAGGAAAATACTCTTTCACTATTATTTTGGAAATAAAAGATAACAGACTTTTGATTTTGATTTTCACATCCCACGGTTTTCATATACAAAAATGGAAAATGAACTTGTTTACTAAAATTAAAAGAGCCCTAAGTTTCTTCATCAGGGAAGAGTGGTGCACTGGTGAGCAGGAACCCAGAGATTCCAACCTTCTACCATCTGATCAAGTTGAGAAATCAAGTCATCTCTTCGTTTATTGCTTCAAACATCCGACTAGAAGACCAAGGTCAGTAGTGGGCCTAAGGGCCCACTTTGTCAGGATAAAGTATAAATAATTATCTGATCTTTCTCTCACTTGTGAAGAATGGACTGTTTTACTAATGATTTGACATTAGGGTAAATTCCGGATATATAATTCACAGCGAGATCCTTACATGGCAAGACTTACTCTCACTAATCTAGACATGTCTAACATCAAATAAGATTTCAATATTAAGAGTAATTATTTTTTTTATAAGTAAATTTCAATTTTTTGGTAATTTGTTCTTGATAAGTAGATTTCAATCTTTAGGGTAATTGATACAAATATCACAGCATAGCAACGCCTGACAAATCAAAGAGAAAACTCAAAAAAGGAGAATGTTTATGCATTTTCCAGTGTATAAATGAAAAGATTGGATTAATAACGTCTGACTTTTCCTTGCAACTGCCAATTTTGCTACCGTACAAAGAGGGTGGAGGAGCCTCTTTCATCTTGGGATCCTACAGACGAAACGTACAATCTTTGTATAATTTAAGTGTTGTAGACAAATATAAGTTTGATGAGATCATATATATTAAATAAGAACAAAGAGACATAGCACGACTTCTGAAGAAACAAGATTACATGGGAAGATCAAGCTAAGATTGTCAAGTGCACAGATTAAACTCCATCAAATCCAACCAGTAATAGGGGTTTAGTGTTAAAGTCTAGGCAGCACAAAATAGGACTAGAGAGCTTTTCTAGTCCTCAGAGTTTGTAATATCATCAAATAAGGAATATGACAAATCTAATTTTACTAGTGGAACATCATCACTTATGAATTTCTTAACATCCTGAGTAAAGAGTTTAGGCACTAGATATTCAATTAACGACAATCTATACTTGAACCCAAAACGGATAGGTTCTTTGGAAACAGGGTACTATGTCATACTCGTATAAACATCAATGGAAGTTCAACACAGTCCACCAAGAGAATTCTTATTTGAAGTTTGAAGTTGTGAAGAAAGAATAGATGTTAAATCCAACTATGGCAGACAAGTTCAACCCAATCAAATGTGACAGTCATCTGCTAAAGAACAAGCTATAAATACCAACCAATCTACAAGAGAACGTTGAACAAACTTCCTTTTTTATTTTTTGGGGGGTAAGTAGAAGAACGTACTTGTTGGGTTACCCGTTCTAATAAGCTAGTGAAACGAAAACATAATGAAACTCTTAGAGATATGTATGCATCTCGTCAAATCTACTAACCAATCAGATGCTTTTAGCTTCTTTTTGACAGTGCAAAGTCATTCAGAGTCAACGAAAGCAGCCAGATGGATAAGTAATGTTTTCGAATAGTGCTCATCCCATAACAATAATACCATAATCCAAGTTTAAATTCACTTGGTGGGTGAAACATAAGGATGCAGTAAATGTTGCTACAAAGAAAAGCTTGCTCGTCATGTTTTAATGATACCCCGAGACCATAACCCAAAGTGAAAAGGATGATGATAGTATCAAGTACAGAACTCTAGAGCAATTAAATAAACTGAAACATGCAATGCACCTGTAATTAATCTCAAGAAAAAATGTAATTAATCATTGGTTTGTCGAGAAAATTGTGCAGGAAGCTGGTCATTAATGTATTCTGCATAACTAAGAAAGTTTAATTCCTTTCAAATTTCAACAGCTTCACCAAATTCCCTCTCGACCTTTCTGTCCACAACGTGCTATAATCCAATAACTGTCTCTGAGTATACTTTTTCCCTGAAAATAGTCGACTTCTTGCTAAAGCAAATTGTCTGATGCAATGAATTGATAAGTTGAGCTACTATCCTTTGCAGGAAAAATTATCTCCTCATGGCCCTTTTACCCAGACTTAAAAATTATAGTTAACTTGTTAATCAACAGTAGAAAAGTCAACATTCTTTTGGTACTTGAGTAACAAGATGTCTGTATATGAAGCATGTTTTTCCATTTCTCTGAAAATAGTTCCCGATTAGTACACAGGCAAGCTTGCTTTGCAAAAAGTAACCCTTAGAAAGCATTACGACATTTTTTTGATGAATCACAACTAAATCAAGCTGAATGATTCTTGATCAATGCAATATCATGACAAAATTTCAGGAAATCGACTTTCCTTCTAGAAGCAGAAGTCATTTCCAAGCTCGTGTTACTTACCACTCCACCTGCACCACTACCATTTGCCAGACCACCAGAATGCACTGGCTGTTCGCTAATTGCCCCCTCCGATGCCGAAGCTGAAACCACAACCTTCGAGTGGCCATTCTTGCCTCTTCCGCCACCAGCCAATCCTTTCCTCAGCATGTCAATTTCCTGTCTCCCTCATGAATATCGTTAGGGAAAAAACCACAAATACACTTGAGGCAAGGGAAACAAGCAAGTCAAGAAAAACGGGCTATAGCCCAAAAAATTCCTGCTTTCCTAAAGCCTCTTCAAAATTATTAGATCTTTAGGTCATTGAACTTGAAAGAAAGGAAAGAAGGTTCCGCACTTTCTACAGTATTTTAATGTAGGTGCATTCATGCATCTTAGCTAATTCAACTAGTTCATTGATCCGAGGATGACTCTTGTTTCGTTAGCTGGTGCATAAGATGAATGTTCTCTGGTAAACCATCCTCCAAGAAAAAGTTTTCAAATGAAAACTTTCATTTGGCGAACAGTTAACTGTAGGAAAACAAATCTTGTGATCGATGGCAAGGTGAAAATCCTAATGCCAGAACCATGTCAAAAGGTACATGTACTAGTATGTACATCCCAGAAAGTAGAAGAACATTGGACAAACAAAAGACAAAGCATAAATGTATTTATTGTATTACCCATTCTAACAAACTAGTGAAATGAAAACATAATGAAACTCTTAGAGATATGAATGCATCTCATCAAATTTACTTACTAATCAAATGCCTTGCTTTTTTGACAGTGCAAAGTCATTCAGAGTCAATGAAAGCAGCCAGATGGCTAACTAATGTTGCCAAATAGTGTTCATCCCATAACAATAATACCATAATTCAAGTTTGAATTCACTTGATGGGTGAAACATAAGGACGCGGCAAATGTTGCTACAAATAAAAGCTTGCCCGTCATGTCCTAAGAATGCCCAGAGAATTACCCCAAAGTAAAAAGCACGATGACAGTATCAAGTCCAGAACTCTGAAGCAATTAAATAAACTGAAACATGCAATGCACCTGTAATTAATCTTGCAGAAGCTGGTCATTAATGTATTCTGCACTAACTAAAGAAAGTTCAATTCTTTCAAGTTTCAACAACTTCACCAAAGTCCCTCTTGACCTTTCTCTCCACAACATGCTATTATCCAATAACTGTCTCCAAGTATACTTTTTTTCCGACGATATTTGACTTCTTGCTAAAGTGAATTCTCTGATGCAATGAATTAATAGTTGCACTACTATCCTTTGCTGGGAAAAAAATCTCCTCCCTGCATGGCCCTTTTTTCCAGACTTAAGAATTTGCAGTTAACTTGTAATCAACAGTAGAAAAGTCGACATTCCTTCATTTTCAAGTAAAAAGTAGTTTGTGTATCATGCATGCTTTTCCACTTCCCCTGACAATAGTTCTTGAATTAGTACACAGGCAAGCTTGCTTTGCAAAAAGTAACCTTCAGAAAGCATTTCAGCATTTTTTTTGATGAATCACAACTTAATCAAGCTGAATGATTCTTGATCAATGCAACATCATGACAAAATTTCAGGAAAGCGACTTCCTTCTAGAAGCTGAAGTCATTTCCAAGCTTGTGTTACTTACCACTCCACCTGCACCACTACCATTTGCCAGACCACCAGAATGCACTGGCTGTTCGCCAATTGCCCCCTCTGCTGCTGATGCCAAAACCACAACCTTTGAGTTGCCATTCTTGCCTCTTCCACCACCAGCCAATCCCATCCTCAGCACATCAATTCCCTGTCACCCTCAAGAATTTCGTTAGGGAAAAAAAACTCCTAATATACTTAAGGCATGGGAAATAAGCAAGTCAAGGAGAACTGGCTTTAGGCCAAAACAATTCCTGCTTTCCTAGAGCCCCTTCAAAAATTATTTGATCTTTAGGTCATTGAACTTGAAAGAAAGGAAAGAAGGTTCCACACTTCCTACAGTATTTCAATGTAGGTGCATTCTTGCATCTTAGATAATTCAACTAGTTCATTGATCTGAGGATGATTCTTGTTTTGTTAGCTGGTGCATAAGATGAAAACGTTTCCTGGTAAACTATTCTCCACCAAAAATGTTTTCAAATGAAACCTTTCATTTCGCGAACAGTTAACTCCAGGCAAACAAATCTTGTGATTGATGGCAAGGTGAAAATATTAATGCCAGAACCATGTCAAGACCTGCATGTACGACCCAGTAAGCTGGATCTGTTTAAAATTCGATACGAGATTTTTCGTAAGTAAATAACACTAATCAAGCAATTTCCTACCGTGTCGATCATTGTCTAGACAAAACTTTCTTGTATAGAGATACCAGGAGATCGAAAAACAGAACTAACCTTCTTGTTTTGCTGGCCATCGCCACGCGAGCCATGTTTCTGCACAGGAAGGAAATCCTCTCTCTTCTTAAGGTCCTCCTTTCAATAAGCACACAGAGGGAGACAAAAGCGAGCCAAGAAAGTTAAGATCCAGCGATAAAAATATATATTTTGAGAGATAGTGCATGTCAGAAAGAAAGATAAGAAACTAAAAAGAGACTGCCCCTCGTTTCATAAAAATCAGGAAGGGAAAAAACAGAGACTGCACGACGTTCCATAAAAGTAGATTCTCTTTTTCAGTCACCAACACAGCAAGCTTTTCTTTTTCCCCAGTCGCAGTTGATAATAACCATAAAGTATCACGACCCCTCTCTCTCTCTCTCAAAGTATCACGACCCCTCTCTCTCTCTCTCTCTCTCAAGTACAGAGTCCAGAGCACAACTTAACAAGATCATCTAATCCATCGCCTCTCAAAAACCCATGGATGATCCTAAGAGTGTGATCTGTACCTGGGCATCGACCCTGGAGGCAGCCGATAGCTTCTTTCTCAAGCGCCGCCAAATTGACGGGACCTTACATTTCAATATCGCAATCACCATATCCGACATGATGGGCAAGAAAATCGCCGTTCCGATAAAGTAGCTAAAAGCCGTGATGAAGGCCTCCGGTAAAAAAGTTCCCACAGATTCTTTCCGAAAAAAGATGGTTCCCACAAAAAGTTCGAAACTGCCCATCGCTTTGAAATGGGTATTTCAGAAATCCGAAGGCGAAAATCGAAGGCGTTCCGATGAATTCAGACACCGAAGGCCGAGAGAGAGAGAGAGAGAGAGAAACGGAACACAAGCTGCCTTCTTCAGCAAGATACGTTGATATGATACTTTTACTTCCTTCTCCTCACAGCCTATCTTGCGTTATCGACTTTTCAATCTTTTATTTTTTCATTTCCCGCACCCATGAATATCTATGAGCTTAAATTTTCCTTTTCTATTTCGATTTTCGATTGCTGACATTTCCACGAAAATGTGAGATCAAATTCAAGAACGGGCAAATTGATATATATTTTGCGAGTCTAATGATATATAATGTGAAATTAAAATTTAGGACAACATAACACGTTTGATATTAGCAAGAAGGATTACATACCTACAGTATGTTATTTTTAGCATGTTTTTAACACGTCTTTACATCATCGATGCAGTGTACCCGAAAGGAAATTTTCATTTATAAGTTATAATGCATCTTTACGTCTTAACATATTAAGTTTATCTACGAGTCACATATCAATTATTCATAGTTCAACTCACAATAATAAATGGGTAAGTTCTCTTCAATTATCACTTTAATTGACGATTACAAATGCGGATATCGTCGAAATGAATTTCGGTTGAGGCAGAATGCGGATAACGTCTATAATTTGTTAACCGATGAATTAGAGGTATAATTGGAACATATTTTCTACTGTAAAGACGGAGGAAAAATCAGTGTTCATGAACGTTTTGGCAGAGCTACGGTCCTTTCCACTGTCATGTCTGCATCTTGGCATCTCAAGCGGAATTTTCGTTCATATTTTAGCCGACCCTTTTCAACTTTTCTTTTTTTTTGTTGTGATTCTGTCCAAAAGCACGACGTGGTCCGAACTCAATAAAAAAAATGTTGGGTCTTTTCGGGTCAAGTTGCTTTTCAGTTCGGATAATAAGCGAACCTAATGGATATTTGCTAATTGGTTCAGATCAATTCGATTTTTTTTTTCTTTCTTCCTTTTCTAGTCGGTCGCAAGCCTCAATGACTAATAAGAGGTGAGGGCTACTAAGGTCAACTTTGCCTAAGGGATGGCGAGGCTCGCCTGAGGCCAAATCTTACCATTTGATAATATTGATACGTTAATTCACAAATATTTTATTACAATTTCTTGAAATTTTGGTAATATTTTAAATTTCGATGGAAAGTCAACCTTTTGCTTTAATTTGATCAGAACATACGGGCCGTAAAATTTTAATTGCTAGTTACTGAACAAGTATACTAGAGTTCGGTTAACAAAATCCTCGTACACCTTCCGTTTTATCTTTGAAAAATTGCGGGCTCGCAATGATTTGGATATTATAAGAAAATCGCGAAAGGGGGCCAAAAAAGAAGAGAGGCACCCGGAAAGTAACCATCATATCAACCCCAAATTTTCTTCATCCCAAGGTTCCGTTTGATAACTTACCTATTTCTTTATTTTTTTTTTTTTTATTCTCCAAAATAAAAAAGAACACAAATCTATTTAGTAACGCCAATTAACTTTTCTACTCTCCAGAATAAAAAATTATTTCCGAAAATAGATTTGGAGTAGAAAGAAAAGTAGAAAAAAGTAATTTATTATTCTTGGGAACAATTTCTAGAAATTATTTCTTGAGTTATTACTCATGACCGATTGCTATCTGCCGACCACCATCCATTGACCTTTACCCTCCGGGTGCCAACCGCCGACCGTCGACCCTCAGAGACCGCTGATAGCCAACCACTGGAGACCGCCAGTGATTGGGGGCCAGCCGTCGCCCTTTACCCAACATCCGGTAGACGATGAACTAGCAACCGGTGACTGGTAGCCTAGCCATCGGCAACTGGTGACTGTGGACCACCATAGACCCCTGACCGGCGACCGACCACCACCCTTCGCCCGGTGTCTGGCAAACGGTAAACCAGTGACCGGCGGCCCGACAATCGACGATCGGCGACCAACGGCCCATTGACCAGCAGCCCGGCGACCAATGGGCGATGACCGGTGACTTGCCGCCGCGTGTTGATTGGCGGCCGTCGATTGCTGGTCATTGGTCACTAGTCACTAGCCATCACTAATCGCCAGTCACCCACCACCGTCACCATCGAGGTATCAAACGCATTTCTATCCTTTTTTTATTCCAAGAATATGGAATTTTTATAGTTACCAAACACCTTGTTTTACTCAGAAATTATTCCAAGAAGTAGAAATAGAAAATAACTATTTCTCACCCACCCCATGGTGGACTAGTTGGTTCGCGCTCTAACCCCTCTGCCGAAGGGTAGGAGTTCGAAACTTCTCGCCCCCATTGCGCGACTTAAGTGGGGTGCCCGGGAGGTGGGCCCCGAGCTAGTACCCCCCGGGTTTACGTCGCCGGCTGCCGGCTGTACGGCGATTCCCAGGTCATCAAAAAAAAAGAAGAAAAAAAAAGAAGAAAATAACTATTTCTCCAAAGAAATTGTTCCCAAAAGTAAAAATATTACCAAACGCACCTTAAGGATCTAAAAGCTTTTGAACCTGAGCAGGCCAGGAAAGAAGAAAGGGGGGAAAGAAAGCATAAGGAGTAAGACTCCCCGCTATTTTTTGTATTTTCTAATTGGTTGAGAAGAAACATATTTGCCACCCAATAAGGGTTACGAGACATCCAAGCCCTAGAATGTTAAAATAAGATTTGCAGCCTTGCAAGGTGCCCCATTGGGAAACTACTGCAGGCGGCCCTCGTAGGCGCCTTGCTATCCTAGAAGGGAGAGAGGCCGGCAAGTTCAACATGAACTTTGGCTTGCTATGAGCCCATAACTTCCTAACTAGCCCCCAAAGAGACAATTCATGTTATCTTGTTATAATCATTATTGTAAGAATCATCAATTTTCATTTCACAAGCTAAATAATTGCATTTTTTTGGGAACAGCGAAAAAATATTATCTTTATTAAAGTGTGTTAATGTATGGGTTAAGCATATCGTGTTATGTTGCGTTCTATTTTTTGCATTTGTATTTTACCTCCAATTGTGTGATGAGTTATGTCCAATATCACCATTATGCTGTTTTAGAGGTTATGTTCTTACTTGAAATAGATTAATTCGAATCTAGAAATGTAATAGATTTGATGGGATGACGTTGAGGTTACGCTGACCTCTCGCAATTATGATTTTCTTTGACGAAGGGATTGTACGGGACTTTGATTTTTTTCAACAATGCCACTTAGCTTTCAAATAACTTCAAGAAAAGATTGACATTGAGTAATTTTTTTGGCTATGCTGCAGTAGAGAAAAAACGCTTAATATGATTCTTGAATCATAATAGATTTACTTGAATACATTGGAGCACGAAGTTTTGGGAATTTATACATGTAAAATTGGGGAAAAGCATTAGAAAAGTCATAAAGATATGTATAGTTCAATTTTGCAAATGAGTTTTGAGTGTAATATAAATACTAAAAGCCAAAACTTTTTAGGAAATGCAAATTGTGTTTGGTGAAAACTCTTTGTAAATGGATTTTGAGTTCAAGTTATGTTTGGCATAAAAACTTTTACAATGGGCTTTGCATCTTCTTCTTTTTATATCATTTTTAAAGGGGCAAAACCCTTCGTCAGTCCGATGAAGAGCTACAGCTGCTGTCGGCTGTCGGTTACACAACCCTCGCAAAACCTAGGCAAGGGACACTTGAGGCCGCAAGACCTAGGCAGCAATCGCCTGGGTTACGCGTCAACTGGGTCGCATGACCCTCGTCGAAGGTCGCCCAAGTTGTGTGACCTCTAGCAGCCGTTACTTGGGTCGCACAATCCTTGCCAGAGGTCACCTGAGGTCAAGTGACCTCAACTGATGACCGTTAGCACAAGAATTGGCTTGCTGATGGCCATAGCCTTTCATTGATCCAATGAAAGGTTTTGTCCCCTTTTAAAAAAAAAAAAATCATATTAATGGACAAAATCGGAAATTTGAAGATTGGTGAGTGTAGTTTTGGAAGAAAAAATTTGTTTCAGCATTTAGCAAAATGTTGAAAGCCCAATGCTTGTCTCTACTAACATTGGGCTTTCAATCTTTCCCTAACTTTCACTTGAAAGCTCATTCAAAACGATTACTAAACGTTCTACCATTTTTTTAAGAGGCTTTGGAGGCCGAAAGCCCTCTGAGAAAACTGAATTAAACGCATCCTAAATTTATTATATTTATGCCAATTTAGTCATAAATCTTTTATTGATATCAATTTAGTTTTAAACTTTTTGACCAACCTTTTAATATAGTGCAATTCAGTCCTAAATCTTTTGATCTAGTACCAATTCAGTCATTTCAACTAATTTTGCCTGGATTTTATTGATGTGGACGCTGATCGATGCTATATGGACAACTTTTAATAATATTTTAATATTTATTTCGAATTTTTTTTATTTTTTATTTCCTTTATTCTTTTTTTCTCTTTCTTGTTTTCCCCTCTTTCCTTTGTTTTTCCCCTTTCCTTCCTTCCTCCTTTGGCCGGTCACCGTGGGTGAGGGCCGGCGAGGGCCAATGAGGTCAACCACAACCTCACCCACCTGTAGCAAGTGTTGTCGGCATTGGTGAGCTCACTAGGGGCTGCGAGGGTGGCCTCACACTAAGTGGGCAAGCCTTGCCCTCGTCGGATTTGACAAGGCTGGAGCCTCATTGGCCATAGGTGAGGCTCAAGCTCTCATTAGAGCTACTAGGCCAAAGGTTGCAACCTTGCAACCTCTAGCGAATTCAAGCCTCGCTAGCCTAATGTGAGGCCACCTTCGCTGCCTTCGGCAAGCTCGCCAATGGCCGGCAATGCTCACTAGGGCCCAGCAAGGTCGAGGTTGACCTTGTCGACCCTCGCCACTGGTCGGTTGTCAATTAGTGACCAGCTGGAGGAAGAAGAAGGGTAGGGAAAAAATAGGAAAGATGAAAATAAAAATATCAAAAAATTATTAAAAGTTATACAACCTAGCATCGACGTGCCACAAGCTGACTAGCGATCACGTGAGCAAAAATTCTGTCAAAATTAGTCGGAATGATTGAATTGGTACCAAATCAAAATGTTTAAGATTAAATTGGCACAAATACAATAAATTTAAAAATTTTTAAACACTTTTCCCTATAAAACTGCTTCTAACGTTATTTATTGTATTAAATTAGATAACTCCGAATCATGTAAATTCGAGAGCATCGTCCACACAAGTACCATTTCTCTTTACGAGCTCTTATAGCGTGGTTTTAATTACATCTTTTAGTTTGGTCCACGTGTGCACACCTCTTTCTCTTTCACCCACACACAGTTTGACATGGCAGCGGCGATGCGGGAGGCGGTGGTTCGTGGCACCGGAGCAATGGCAGCGCATCTGGATCTGGTGCGGCGGGGAAGGGGGTAAACGTGCGGATTTGTTTGATTTTTGGGTAGAATTTGCTGAATTGATCCAGATGTAAAATATTACAAGAAAACAAATGTAATATCACTGTAGTTTAGACGATTCGGACGCTCGCATCGTATGAATTGTGTCCAAATCGACACTATAAGAAACAAAAGTTTTTGACAAAACACACCGCTCACCTACTCTCCCAGCATTCTACGAGACAAGTTGCATTGCTTGTTAATGGCGTTTTGACGGAGCAACAGCATAAGGTTCTTTAATGGTCGGCGGACCATCCATTCTTATTAAAAGCCATTATCTCGATTGTGGAATTTATCCTAAAATTTTTTTTTTCCAGCATCATTGACGGACCTAACTATATTTAAGGGAAAACTTAAGGGTAAACATTTTTAGAGTAAATGAATGCAAGCGATGTTCTTTAACTTTGATTTGAAAGGGTTAATTGCTTGTACTCTCACTAACCCATCAAATCAAGTGTAGATGTGAAAATTTCTTTCTGTACGGACGATGTATGTCAAAAATACTCTATTTTTTTGGGCTAACAGAAATACTCTATATCAAATGTTAAATTCAATTCTTTTATTGCACAACACGCTATCATTTTAATTCAATTCAATTGTACGACCAAAAGAAAAAACTGTACTGCAATTTTTTTTTATCTATCTTATTATATTTTCAACTCATTCTCATAATTTTTTTTTGTCTGTATTATTCTAACTTTTAATTTACTCTTAAAATTTTATCATTCATTTTTGTAGAGCATAAGAGTTAAAATTTAAACCCGAAATTAATTATCCCAATTCCAACCTCCTAAAAAAAAGTTAGAATTCAAGCTCCTCACCTCTTTTTCCAATGTGCCACCTTAGTGGTTTTGTATTGTAGTTTTAAACGATTCCAAAAATTCTTGCCAATCTGATAATCACAAAATGCTTGAGCCACGTCCTTATAAATGCCAATCTAGTTTTTTTCTCTATGACGTGCTTTCTCTAGAAAAAATTATAGGCTAAGAAACTCATATGATACAAAAATCTACAATTCTACATGCTTCGGGAGTTCCACTTTTTAATAAGTAATGTCATTCACACATGAAATCTTGCGGGCGCATTTTATTAATGTAGTGGGAACAGAAGAAAACTGTCGCGACCTCCCCGAAGGTGGATCACCATGGGAAGACTAATGGATTACTAAGTCCGAAGACTTAGTGCGGACTCTCCCAAGCCCTACCAATCGCAACTTGGTACTCAAAATTTAACATTGTTAAATATGTAATTTTATTCAATTAGGAGCCGCCACTAATCAATTAGGGTTGATTAGAAACCCAAGTAAAGTATGGGAGAATACTTTACTTCTGCGAACCGTAGATTCAATAGGTTTGGGGACATGGTTACGCTAAGTTAAACTAACGCCCTTTCGGTACCCTTTCTCTTTTAGTTTCAAAAATATGTTTTTGTAAGCAATATGTAACAGATTTTTTTTGCACTTTTGTAAGTTTACTAAAAAAATCAAAACATAATACAACCGATCATATAAAGCATACAATTTTCCCGACCCAAGATAGAAAATCAAAATAATCAAAAACCCGATCCGACGTCTCGCGGCTCAATATTTTTGATTATTGAGATTTTTTAACACGATACAACGACCTCATTCAATCGGAATTCAATCGAACATGCAATACTTCAAACGAGGAAACAAAATATTCAAGAATTAAATTAGATAGGAACTTTACCTACCTTGTCTGTTCTTTCCAAGTTCGAACGAGTAACGGATTGCGGGAATCGCAATCGACGATGCTTCAAAGCGGATGGCGAGGGTAACAAGTCGCAACTAGCTAGGGCTTGCGACAGGGACGTTATCAATAATCTGGAGAGTAACGGTGGCCGAATACCTTCTCTTCAATTGCGTAGTGGAGGAAGCAAGTCAAGGAATCTTGGTCAAGATGGCGGAATGAATTATATTCCCCGCCACTTGGCCTTCTTTTGTTCCTTCTCTTTGAAGACGCGTTAGAAGTTGCTAAGGGACCTTGAAATCAGCTAGCCACCTGGACACCGGCAAGGGAAATCAGCACAGCAGCCTCGTCGTTGATAGTAAAAGTCCAGCAGAGCCGCAACAGCAGTTGGTCATCGTCACTGAAGGGAGCGGCAACGTAATCGCGGCCAAGACCGAGGAGCAGCTACGTCTTCATGGGTGTAGAAAACTACACGCTTTTACTCTCTAATCTGTGACTCTCTAGGCTCTCTCCTTTTCTCTCTCTATATTGCGCTGCCGCTCCTTTTCTCTCAATTGTGGCTGTATTTTTGTGTGTCTTTTCAGTGTTTGTGGCCCTTTTTATAGGTGAGAGGACTATGTTATTTAAGGAAAGATGATAAATCCGCACGTTGTCTATTTAGCTCTCAGTATCCCACGCGCAATATTTTTCCAATATTTCATCCGACGCTTTCCTTGAATATTGAAAGAATAATGAGAATATTCTCGAACATTCTCATATTCCCGGAATATTCTCATATTCCAACTCGTCACCCCTTAACGGGAATATTTCATCCGACACTTTCCTTGAATATTGAAAGAATAATGCGAATATTCTCGGGAACATTTCATATTCCGGGAATATTCTCATATTCCAACTCATCACCCCTTAACGGGCCCGGCCAAATTCTCTTTCATCGCGGCTTAGTCCAATTTGTTAAATTAAAGCTTAGAACTATCAATTGAAGCCCATTTGCCACATGTCCAATGCGAATGCAATAATAAATGCTCCTAAAACTATATGCTATGCAATTTAATCCTAAATTTTTGTGCATTAAATTACGAATGATTAATCAAAATTTAGGTGTCAACAGCTGCCCCTCTTTGAAGGTGAGCTCGCAGAGGTTGCATTCAAAGATAAATTGAAACCTAAATTTTGACCATGCATATGCAATATAATGTTATTTTTTGAGGGAAAATGAGTCCCATTTTAAAATGCAATATGATATGATGCATGAAAAACTAATGCAAAGTATGAAAAAAAGAAAAGAAGAAGAAGAGTGTACCCGTAGTTACTTACCAATCGATATGGTAGAGCATCCCGTGGTACGTGATGAATTCCATGAGACTTGCAAAACATCCGAAGATCTGGAATTCTCATCGATTTCAAAAGAGATTAAGCACATGGAAATCACGTCCGGTGTTTATAGGTTTAAATATCTGGAATTCACATCAGATATTTGAAAAAAAAATTCACTAGACACCTGGAAATCACATCAGGTATATAAAGGTTTGAACATCTGGAATTCACATCAGACATTCACTACACACCTGGAAATCACATCAGGTATTTAAAGGTTTGAACATCTGGAATTCACATCGACATTTGAAAAAATTCACTAAACACCTGAAATCACATCGTATTTAAAAGTTCGAACATCCGGGATTCACATCGACATTCGAAAAAATTCACTAAACACCTGGAAATCACATCGGGTATTTAAAAGTTCACGTACAAGGAATTCTCACCGAATACCGAAAAGTTTTAGGACACTGAAATTTTCGCCTGAAATTCTCATTAGGAATTTGATTGACTTGAGAACCAATACCGGAATCCTCATCGGTACTTTTGAATTATCTTGAGAACAGATACCTGGAATTCTCATAAGGTATTTTGAAGATTTAACAAGTATTTGGACAAATTCATGGCTTCAAAGAGGAGCTCTTTGGTCTCTGAAGAAACCCACATGTCAAACATGATTAGAGCAAATGTGCATTCAACAGCAAAGTGAAGAATTAAAGTCATTCTTGGACAGTAAAAACTCAAGGAGACCCATGCGTATGTTTTCATCCCCATATTCCACCAGTTAGAATCATCATCAAGACAATTTTCACTCATAGTGTGGACTTCTTGAAAATGCCAGATGAGAGACTTTTAGTCTGAAAGGGCTTTTCACTCACTCTCATTTAAGAAGGCTACTTGTCCCGATTAATGCGGGAATATCTGAATCGCTCGATCTTACCATCAAGTCAATAAGGATTCGAGCTTTCGCAAGCGGTACGATTTTACCAATCCGAGAGGTCTTTACCAGGATGTGATCTTGGTCAACGGCTTAACAAGGGGACTCTTTGAGTCAAGGCTATTGAAAGAACAATTCTGCAATCATCTCCAGGTTTACAAGTCAAGAATCTTGCAAAATGAGATAGAAATAATCTTGCTCACACTTCTTCGAGCAATGCTTAAGACATGTGAACACCTACATTAATTCAAGTGCCCTAATCAAGAGACTTTATGAGGGACGTAATGTAGACTAGGTTCACGGGTTGAGAAATGAAAGGATTATCAGGCTCAAAATGTGTGTAAATGGGTGAGAGTTGGTGATCATCTTGACATTACCACCAGTCTTCATCTTCGCCATCAAGGATTATTTCCAAAATGTGTTCTGTTGACCGCAAAAGTTTTGCATTTGACAACTTTTCACAATCGATAGTCATCTATCTCGACTCTTTTTTCGTTTTCTCTTATGGGCATTGGCCTTGCTTTTACTGTGCACACCGCTTTTCTTGCCCCTCTTTTTAACTCTTATGTCTACGGGCATCGGCCTTGCTTTTACCAGGCACACTACTTTTTCATGCCCCCTAGTTCTATTTTTACCAATGACACGTTGTCT
Organism: Corymbia calophylla; assembly: GCA_014182845.1. Taxonomy (NCBI): domain Eukaryota; kingdom Viridiplantae; phylum Streptophyta; class Magnoliopsida; order Myrtales; family Myrtaceae; genus Corymbia; species Corymbia calophylla. The sequence continues at coordinate 23,605,620 of CM024698.1, read as the reverse complement.
ATGATGTATCAATTTTCATTTGGACTTTTGAAGGTCTTCACATTTTGTTGGCACTCTAGACCTTGCTGCTTCTTGAATGATTATTTTTTTGCCCTCCCCAATGTGGGGGATGATCACCAACTAGGTTCAAAGAAATGAATTTTTAGGCTCAAAGGGCTATGCAACGGATATACGTGTGTAGGATAGAGGAAAAAAATGCTCTTCGTCATCCTAAGGCACTTGGATTATTGTTTGAGTTCATCTACAATAAGATACCCAAAGATTGATGCAAGTGAGAGCAAGAGAATTTCCATCTATTTTCGTTGCCACGTGATGCCAACTTACCTCCAATTTGCCCCGATATGGGGTGGTTCTTGACAGGGGTAATTTGAAAGAAATCTCCACAAGTGTATGAGGCTCAAAGGGGTTAAGCAATGGTCTACTTGCAGTGTTTAGGATAGAGAAATAAATTGCCTCTCGTCATTTTAGTTGTCGTCCCTTTCGCGAGAAAACCCTTCACCTTGCCGACATGGATTTTTTCACACTCATCTCACAATGTATATACAAGGGATTGTGTATAGGATAAGGCTTGCCTTTCATCATTCTAGCAAATTCAAACATTTCCACACTATTCATTGAATTGTCTATTTTGACAAATCTCGAGTGAAATTGGCAAATTATACAAACTATCATGTGAAAATGCTTCACGATGATAAAGCAACTAGGCTCCATTCATGCAAGCAACAAACATCGAATTCCAAAGTCAAAGCTAAAAGGTGGGAGCTTGAAGGGGTTTCTTGCAAAGATAAATGACACCATCCATCTTTTGCCCCCGCAAAAGTAAAACATGCATGATTATATACTCGAGGCTTCGTCTTCATTAAAGCGAGATGGTGCGGGATCATGCCTCGAGACATAAAGTAAACAATCGAGAGACAAATGGGGTGAACAAGATGCATGTTGAAAAATCTTTTTATTTTGGAAAATTTTGAGAGAACATGAAGAAGCCCGGCCTTCGTAATTAGCTCCATGCCGTTTTCTTTTTGGTAGGATTTCATCACAGGGCCAGTTTGGTGTACTTCAACATGCCCTTAAAACATGAAAATCTTCATGTATTTTATTGGATGAAAAGCAAATTACATTATTGGAATGAAAGAAATCCTAACATGCAAACTAGGAAAGCAATAAAGACTCCTACGCAGAGGAGTATGCAAACAATTAAAATTCTCCTACTCTTGAGCTTCATCAATGGCGAACATTAAATTCTCCTCAAATAATTCGATCATTCCTTCGACCTCGTCATCTTCTGCACTGGATTGAGTAGTGGACACGGCACTTGGAGTACTGATTGCCCCTTCTTCCTCATGCAACATTGTCACGGGACCGGGGAATGTGGACCTGATGTGGGGTATAGTGAGGCCAAATCGTCCTCGACCTCTTCCTCTTCCTCGGTGGGATCGTCCACCCCTACCACGATAGCCCAATCCAGTTGTGTATGAGTTTCGCCCCACTTCAATTGGTTGCCGGTGCCTTGACCATGTCGGCCCAAGCCATCACCGGGGCGAAACCACTTCCCAACATGATCTTGCCTACCATGATCGCAGATTTGGATACTTCTGGGGTTGGTGGAGTAGTGCCTCGAGAAATATGAATAGTTGAAACCAACTCAAATGCCTGATAACTGGATTCTGCTTTATGATCCGGTTCGATATAGGGGATAGCTGTCTCATGGTAGATTTTAAAGTCATCTTCCCCTTGGATTGTAATAATCTTCCCTTGCGCCACAAACTTCACCTTCTGGTGAAGGCTTGAAGGAACTGCACATGCTGCATGTATCCATGGACGACCTAATAAGAAGTTGAACGCAGTGGGTATATCCAAAACTTGGAAAACCACATTGAATATCAGCGGCCCTATTTGCATGTCTAAATCAACTTCTCCAACTGCTTCTTTCCTAGTCCCGTCAAACGCCCGAACAGAGGTCTTAGCTGCACGAATTTTCTCTAAATCATACCCTAGGCGTTTCAGAGTTGCTAGAGGGCATATGTTTAAAGCCGATCCATTATCAATGAGTACACGGGCCACTAAAGTATCTCGACACCTGACTGAGATATAAAGGGCCTTGTTATGTCCTCTTTCTTCATCTGGGAGCTCCTCATCCGAGAAGGCAATTTGATCTTTTAACAAAATGGACCCGACAAATTCCTCCAACTTCTCATGGTCAATGGATTCTGGGACGTGTATCTCACTAAGAACTTTCATCAAGGACTTTTGATGCTTATCTGATGTCTGGAGCAACTCTAACAGGGAGATCGTGCGGGCATTTTGCGAAGCCGGTCTACCACATTATACTCACTTGCCTTAATTACAGCTAAGAATTCTTTAGCTTCCTCATCGGTGACCGGCTTGACAGTTGTGAGTTGGTTTGAGCATAGGTGCGCCCGATCGAGTGACCACATCTATCTCCGCATCATAACACCATGGCACTGCTTTATCACTTGTATACGCATAGGGTTGCGTAACATCAAGAATTAACTCTTCCTCATCAGACAATGGTGTGTCGATAATGATCAATCCATCCTCATCCAACGCATCCTCCAATGGTGGCATGTCAAGAGGTAGGGGTCAATCTCATCGGCCTTTAATGTTCCGGGGTCAAGCAAACTCATCCCCTTGATCGGTAAACTCCTCTTCCAGGTCAATAAGGATTGGAGTGATGGTTGAAATTATGCCGTATGGTCTCGCATATGCAATCATGCCTTGGTTGGATATCGCCTTAACTCTTTGTTTCTTCGAGACATTGTAGGTTTTTTTGTCTCGAATAATACCCGGCACGAACCAAACTATCATAAACGTCATCCACATGTACTTTCAAGTTCTTCTTCCTATCGGCATCAAACCGAAGATGGCATTTATACCTTCCGCGTGGTCGTGGAGTGGGTTATTCGGACGTTTGGTTGTGTATCGCGGAAGGAGACCACCTTAGCATCCAAAAGATTTTGGATTTTGTGTCTCAACGTATAGCAATCATCACAGAATGCCCTCTTTCCCCCATGTGATAATCACATGTCTTGGACGAGTCGTAGTTGGGGAAACGCTCGGGATTGGTCCGCTTAGGCTCTTTGGCCAGTAACCCTTTCTTTTGGAGGATCGGCAGAATCTTGGACAAAGGTTTAGGAAGCGGCGTGAACTGACGCCTAGAAGAGTTCCTCTGTTGACCATAAAACGGTCGCGCTCCTCCTTGCTGGGTGTTCTGGGTGGAGCGAGGTGGTTGGACATAAGCTGCATTAACCTCCGTTACGGGTTCCTTATCTTTCTTGACTGAGAATCTCTTGTACGAGTTGGTCTGATCGGATGCCCATCCATCACGCAAGTGCCATTTCAATTCGTTCACCAACAGGGATTAGCTGATTGAATGACTCGGCCGGTCGAACCGAGCATCCGACTTCGATATTCAGGCGGGAGTGTCTTCATAAACAAATCCATTAACTCTTTCTCCGTCGGTTCGGGACTCGATTTGAGAAGCCACGACTCGCCACCTTGTGACATATGCCTTGAAAGATTCCGTCTTCTTCTTTTCTGTACGAATCAAATCCTCCCGGGATGGAGTAACATCGATATTATACTTATATTGCTTGACGAAGGCATCGGTCAAATCCTCCCAAGTCTCTAAGAGATTAATTCTCTTCATGATGTACCATTGCAATGCCGGCCCTGTCAAACTCGCTTGGAACAACTGAATCATTAATGGTACATTATCAACATACCGGGTCATCCCGACCAAATATGTCTGAGATGGATCTTTGGGCAAGAGGTGCCATCATACTTTTCAAAGTCAGGCATTTTGAACTTCTTCGGCACTTTGACTTTTGCATAAAGAGACAAGTACGTCGGGTTTTGGCATTTCGAACCCTGTAGTTGCTTGAGCTTTTCCTCAATTTTCGCCAAGCGTTTTTCTTGCTCGGTTTTTTGTACGACCGGGTGCATCACTTGTACCTCATCATCAGCAACAATTTGAGGCATGTCAGTGATTTTCATTGTAGAAGCATCACCAGAGTTTGACGGGTCGATTGCAGTCGTATTCTTGCCCTTATCTCTCGAATCACCAATAGGAGGTTGTTGAGGTAACACCACTTCAACTTGCGGAGCTAATGGGACAATGCTCGATTTGAGGGAATCCATTTGTTTAGACAGCTGCTCAAGGACATTCAGGACTTGCTTCATTTCTGTTTCAAGGGCAGTGACACGAGCTTGTTCAATAACACGTGCTTGTTCAATGTTATCGGCCATTGCTGCTCTAGAACGAGTACGAATAGGCGATCTCGGACGAGCCGTGTTGTATCAATGTTACCTTGTGTAAAAAAAACAACACAGTAAGCATCATGACAAATGAAATTGGTCCATGACAACGATCGATCGTGCATTTTATTAAGTGAAATTGGATTCCAAAGACATTAACCTAAGAAATGAGAATAACTCCCTAGGGAATTAAATTCCTAAAACATCAATCTGAGAAATTGAAATAACACTCTAAAGTTGGAATTGAACTCCTAGACATGAAAATAAAAACAATCTGTTCTATATACAATTGACCTTTTGTCATGGACCCAAAAAAAATGATAAAATAAATAGATTGCATAATGTAAGGTAAGAATACTTACTTCATGAAGGAAAAATGGCAACCACATAGACATACACATGAGACGTGAGGTTCGACACCTAAACTACAAGGCTTAGCAAATTAGAGCCAAGAGGAATGATTCGACTAGTCGCAGTCTCGCGTACAAAGGTCGGGTTCTCTTAGCTCCGGCTTGGTCAAAGAAAATCCTATAGTCATGCGATTTCGCAGACAAGGATAAACATTTTGACACCGAGAAAAAAAAAATTCGGAGTTGAGAAAGGCAACCTCTACATCGCAGTCTCGCGTTCAAGGTTGGATCATTTCTCAACACCATCCTAACATCCTTAATTGCGGTCCAGGTCCGACGGCAGGTAGTGTGTGCAAAGTGTAGTGCTAAAACCATTTAAAAATCATGCACAGCAATTAATAATGCAAACATCACTTCAATATAAGCAAAAAATTCAACCTCAACACCTTCCTGCAAAACAAAAGGTTAGCAAACACTACGCCTCTTATAACTCCTTTCTGCAAAAACATTTAACACTTCATGTTAGGGGTGTACCTGGTATCCATGCTGCCAAACAAAAAAATATTTTTGAAAAGAGAAAAATTAGGCCTATGTCCACTATGAGTTTTAACTCATGTCCCCAGCGGAGTCGCCAAGCTGTCGCGACCTCCCCGAAGGTGGATCACCATGGGAAGACTAATGGATTACTAAGTCCGAAGACTTAGTGCGGACTCTCCCAAGCCCTACCAATCGCAACTTGGTACTCAAAATTTAACATTGTTAAATATGTAATTTTATTCAATTAGGAGCCGCCACTAATCAATTAGGGTTGATTAGTAACCCAAGTAAAGTATGGGAGAATACTTTACTTCTGCGAACCAGAGATTCAATAGGTTCGGGGGCATGGTTACGCTAAGTTGAATTAGCGCCCTTTCGGTACCCCTTCTCTTTTAGTTTCAAAAATATTTTTTTGCAAGCGATATGTAACAGATATTTTTTGCACTTTTATAAGTTTACTAAAAAAATCAAAACATAATACAACCGATCATATAAAGCATACAATTTTCCCCGACCCAAGATAGAAAATCAAAATAATCAAAAACCTGATCCGACGTCTCGCGGCTCAATATTTTTGATTATTGAGATTTTTTAACACGACACAACGACCTCATTCAATCGGAATTCAATCAAACATGCAATACTTCAAACGAGGAAACAAAATATTCAAGAATTAAATTAGATAGGAACTTTACCTACCTTGTCTGTTCTTTCCAAGTTCGAACGAGTAACGGATTGCGGGAATCGCAATCGACGATGCTTCAAAGCGGATGGCGAGGGTAACAAGTCGCAACTAGCTAGGGCTTGCGACAGGGACGTTATCAATAATCTGGAGAGTAACGGTGGCCGAATACCTTCTCTTCAATTGCGTAGTGGAGGAAGCAAGTCAAGGAATCTTGGTCAAGATGGCGGAATGAATTATATTCCCCGCCACTTGGCCTTCTTTGTTCCTTCTCTTTGAAGACGCGTTAGAAGTTGCTAAGGGACCTTGAAATCAGCTAGCCACCTGGACACCGGCAAGGGAAATCAGCACAGCAGCCTCGTCGTTGATAGTAAAAGTCCAGCAGAGCCGCAACAGCAGTTGGTCATCGTCACTGAAGGGAGCGGCAACGTAATCGCGGCCAAGACCGAGGAGCAGCTACGTCTTCATGGGTGTAGAAAACTACACGCTTTTACTCTCTAATCTGTGACTCTCTAGGCTCTCTCCTTTCTCTCTCTCTATATTGCGCTGCCGCTCCTTTTCTCTCAATTGTGGCTGTATTTTTGTGTGTCTTTTCAGTGTTTGTGGCCTTTTTTATAGGTGAGAGGACTATGTTATTTAAGGAAAGATGATAAATCCGCACGTTGTCTATTTAGCTCTTGTATCCCACGTGCAATATTTTTCCAATATTTCATCCGACGCTTTCCTTGAATATTGAAAGAATAATGCGAATATTCTCGGGAACATTCTCATATTCCGGGAATATTCTCATATTCCAACTCATCACCCCTTAACGGGAATATTTCATCTCGACACTTTCCTTGAATATTGAAAGAATAATGCGAATATTCTCGGGAACATTCTCATATTCCGGGAATATTCTCATATTCCAACTCATCACCCCCTTAACGGCCCCGGCCAAATTCTCTTTCATCGCGGGCTTAGTCCAATTTGTTAAATTAAAGCTTAGAACTATCAATGAAGCCCATTTGCCACATGTCCAATGCGAATGCAATAATAAATGCTCCTAAAACTATATGCTATGCAATTTAATCCTAAATTTTTGTGCATTAAATTACGAATGATTAATCAAAATTTAGGTGTCAACAAAAACGAATGCTTCGAGTTGGCTTAGACCGTGTATGACCTGCTGCAAGGCGACGACTCGATCAATTAAAGTCTTTGTTTGATTTTATTTTTTATTTTTTTTATGTAATTCGATGCCGGTAGCCATATATTGTCTTTAAATTCGGTGGCCATTAAATAAACTCGACCAAAAAATGTTTTGTTTTGTTCTGTTTTGTTTTTGTTTTTGTTTTTTTTTTTTTTGTATAGCTAACTTCCATTGGATTCGAATCGTTGTTATCTTTGTCATCCGTCGACTAATCCGATCAATCACAATTGTTTCCCCGAACCCAAGAGACCACTCACCAGGGTCATTTCCCTTTTGACGTCTCTCTTCCTCTCGCAAACCTCACCTCTGAATTTTCTTTTTAACATCTCTCTTCTCTTAAAAAAGAAGAAGTTATCGACCCGATTCAACCATAATTGAGATTCTACTTGTTCAACTTAAGAGATCACGAGACAATATATTTAGACTCCATTCGTTTCACGGAAAATAACTTTTACCAAAACGTTTTTCAGATTTTCCGATGTTCATTTTACGGAAAATGAATTGGTTGGAGAAAATATCTTCCATAAAAAATAAAAGGTTTTCTAAAATAGGAGAAGATGTTTTCCACTTTTGACAATTCCATGTTTTCTTTCACCTCATTTTCTTTTACCAAACACTTTTTCTTTTTTCTTTTTTCCTTTTCTCTTTTTTTCATCTTCTTTTTCATTTGGTTGGTCAGTTGCAGGCAAGTTGGAGCCTCGCTCGATGCTGGCAAAGCTCAAGCCTTGTCGAGGGTCACTGAAGGTCAGTGAATCTTGGGCGAGGCTCGAACCCCACCTGGTTCATCAAATTTGGCGAGGTCCGAGCTCGTCGACTAGCCTCGAGCGAGCTCCCAAGTCACCGAGTCTAACGAGGCTCGAGCTCACGGCGCCTGGATGAGGCGGAGCCTTGCCACAGGCCAGTGAGGCTCGACCTCGCCTGGTGGCTGGCGATTGGCCAAATGAAGAAGAAGATGAAAAAAAGAAAAAAATTAAAAAAAAAATTAAAAAAAATTAAGAAAATTAAAAATCGATTTTAAAAATAAAATAATAATAAAATTATTAAAAAAGAGTATATGAAGGAAAATATTTTCCTTGTAGAACAGCTGACACTTTATTTTCAAGTTTCAACCGAATACTAGAAAGTAATTACATTTTCCTAGAAAATGGCTTCTTGAAAAATATTTTTCAAAAACGTTACATTTTCTGCGAAACGAACGGAGCCTTAAATTGAAATATTGTAATATTCATAAATATCAAAAAGATAAAAAGGTAATAAAAAGACAACATTTTCTTTTTGTTTTAGCAAATGGGTAAAAATAAAAAGACATACTTCCATCCAAGCAATAGTATAGTTATGAAAACTTGTGAATAGTTACAAAGACTTATTTGATTTTGCTATAGAAAGTTGAGGCTTCAGATTAAATAAATTGAGAATTTAGATACTAGAATGGATATTTAGAAATAGTTCAGAAATCATGTTAAATAATTTAAAAGTCTAAGAATTATACTGCATGTGATGTAATAATTTAGGGACTCTTAACATCATGTTCGCAAAAAACGTGTTTAAACGCATGTTTGTAGTACTAGTAATATACGGCGCATGTACTCTACGAGGATTGGGGCTTTTGTTCTTTGTGTGTCCGTGCGGGCGTCGATGAACAGAATGTACAAGAGCAGGCTGTATAAAGTGGGGGTGAACCTGCAAACAGAGAGGTAGACATAGACTTTTGAGGACAGGTGGGTCGTGCCCTCATCTGATCTCGCCAGGACAAGGAAGTCCCCCCAATTTACCCAGTTGGACCTGGTCCGGTTCATCAAGATGAACTACATAACAGGGCCAACGAATCCACCTCGCCCAAGTGCACGGGGTGATTTCTCTCTCTTCAAGGCCTCACTCTTCACTGTTCAATCATTGCTGGTAATTATATTGGCCCCCTTTCTAGAAAAAAAGAACATGAGTCAATCTAGAGTGTCTTTATCTATATAAGGCCAAACCATCAAGTGAATATGCATTCATTTGTGTACTGGGTTCCTTCAATGATGGAAGGATAATCAATTATATCACCTAAAAGGATTTGCCGGTGCTGCAGAAGTAAACGATCGAACTATATAATAAATAGAATAAGAAAATAAATAAGACATCATATTTTATGTAGTTTAATTGATGTGACCTATGTTCATAAGGAGAACATTACAAAATTTCAATATAGAACAAGCGATACAATGAAGATTACAATAATAATCAAATCACTCAAATATTCTAAGAAGAAATCTCCCTTCTTATATAAAAAATAATTTGATCTAAAATAGAAAATCCCTTTTAAGAAATCTTCTCCAATTAGGAAACCATTTAACTAGGAAATCTATTCAAATTAGAAAACTTACTTGGATTAGAAAAGTTTTCTTTTCAGCTCAAAATTGAGATATATTTTTAACCACCTATACCTTTGCTCGACGTTTGAGCCAAGTCACATTCGCTTTGTTGGGATTTGAACTTCGCCGTTACTCTTTTACAACCCCTCATGGGCTCAATTGCCACAAACATCTTATAGGCCTAAGCCTCACTTGAATTTCGCTATAATCATAGACCTCATCTTAACACAACTCTACTCGCACCTTTAACTACTCCATAATGATTTTCCAAAACAACCTCCTTAATTAGAGATAAAACAAAGCCACCACTACTTCCAAATCTGTTAGGAGAATGAACATGTACCTTGTCAAACTCAGTAGCCACGACAATGTTGGCTTTACATGTTCCACCTCTTTTCGAGCACCATTTATATCGATTATCACGCTAGTTTCCACTCCCTCCTGAGTTTTAGGTTATAACTCTATCTTGAGTTGAACACTACCTAGATTCATAAAAACATTGCCACAATCATTCACATCGAGAAATATTGGAGGTTCGTCAAGTGTAACTTCTTTATTGATAGTGAGTTTAATTCTGAGCACCACAATTGGTAGTGTTGATAACCTTGTGTATAGCCTAGAAATATGCATTTCTTGCTCTCTCATCAAGCTTGTTATCACTTACTCGAATATAATAATGACAACCAAATATTTTACGAACAAGATAGTCAGCAACTTTACCTTAACACACTTCATTGGGAGTTCGGTATGCAATCGCAATCGATGGTGATTTAATCAACAAGCAACTTACACACATTTACTAGGCACTTCTTAACCATATCAAGATTAGAAAATATTTTATGAGCCATCTCTAGTAATGTTTTGCTCTTCAACTTTACAGGCTGCTGTGGTTCGCTATCTCTATTGCGGTCTTATTATGCCTTCCTTCATGCATAATTCATTTGACAGCTCTAAGTAGATTCCATTCTACCGTTGGTTTGCACATGCTTGATTTTCTTTCTAATCTCCTTTTTTTTATCAAAGCTTTCAAGTGCCTAATCCTAACAACAACATCCAATTTGTGCCTTAGCACAAATACTAAGGTCTTACTCAAGTCATCATCTATAACTGTTAGCATAAATCTAACACCTTTTTCAAGAAATCGCTATAGTCTATGAACATAAGTGACTCAACTTTGTAATTTTTGTTGTCTCTCTCACAATTATATTAAATTGCACTTTCTGCTCCTTGTCTAAGTCATAGCACCTTCATACATTTTGCTTAGCCACATAGCCACCTAGCACATTCAATTCACTAAGGTTTCGTGTGGTCATCGCTCAATTCCTCATTATTTCTATTCTTGTTCCTTAGAACAAAAAGAGAAAAGAACAAAAATCCATTTGTTAACGTTATCTAATTTTTCTATTCTTAAGAGCAAATCAGTGGCTAGGGAATATATTTGAAGCAAAAACAAAAAGTCAAAGGAAAATCACTTCTTTGCTCTTAGGAATAATTTCTAAAATAAGTCATTTTCTTTTCTTCTTCTTTCTCCTCTAGTCGGTCATTAGGCCTTAGCGATAGTCAACAATCAGCCATAGACAACGTCCAGCGACCTCACCAGCCCTTGGTGAGGCTTGACCTCGCCTAGCCATAATGAGGCCAACCTCGCTAGGGGCTAGCGAGCCTCCCCTGAGGCTAGCGATGTCACTAGCTTTCGTTTCTAGCCAATTGCCGACCATCACCCAAGCCCGACAATCAGTTAAAGGAGAAAGAAGAAGAGAGGGGAAAAAAAGAAGAAAAATTCTTGGAAAGCTATTAGAAAATTAAAGGAAATTCTACACCAAAAAAAAAAAATGGTGGGTCGTACAAAATGCATTTTTTTTCCAATTTTAGGAATATAAATTTTGTGTAGCTACTAAATGCGTTCGAATGCTCAGAAACTTGTTTAAGGAGCATAACTAGAAAAAAAATATTTCTAAATTGTTTCCAAGAATAAAATGATTACCAAACACACTCTAAGAACCTTTAAACTTTTCTCGCTATTGTGCATCAAATATATATGCCACAATTTAGACTTTTGACTAGATGCATTTGACATATTCGTGGAAAAATTCGCCATTATCTCACCTTGGAGCTCATACAGACCACTTTGCTCGATTCCTCTCATTATCACCAAGGCACCTCAAACAACATTTGAGAGTTGACTTTTTGAAAAATACTAACACCTAGCTGAATTTAGGATACTCAAGGAAATTAGATTCTTCTCTAATATTAGAGTATGCCTCACTCATGTCAATGCCCTTATGATATCATCATGTGTTATGATTTTAAGTTTGCCAGCACCCACGATATTGCAAAGCATTGTTCCTCGACTGCGCTATAGTACATTCATGCATTGATAAGTAGTATATCATTTTTTATTTGGTATGTCGTGAAACGAAAATCATAATCCATAATTTATCAATCAAATGATGAATTCTCAGTGATAGATAAGATATAATTAGCACTATCTGAATTACAGTAAGCTACAATTACAACATCATCAATATGCTCGACTTTAATTCCCTTACATTTCTCATTCTTTAGCTTAAAGCGATCCCTTTTAAGATGCCCCATTTTGCCATAATTCTAATAGACAGTATCACTAACTCTAAATTGACGACATCTGTTCAAGTTCATACTATTTATGCTAATATGAGTATTAGTTGTTCATGTACTTTCACCTATTAAAGCAACATGCACAAGTTTACCAAATTCTCTCCTATGGATATCCTCACTTAGAATCAAATCAAAAACCTCAATAAACGTCAAGTTTATTGACCTAAAGGAATTACTAATAGTAGTAACAATAGTTTTTCAACTATTAGGCAATGATGATAATATAATCAAAGCATGTACTTTATTATCAAAGTCAATCTCAACTGAACTCAATTGATCAATGACCATATTAAATTTATTGATATCCTCAACAACCGATGCACCTTCACCTATCTTTAGGTTAAACAGGCATCACATCAAATAGATCTTGTTGATTATAGAGAGCTTCTCGTATATGTTCTACAGGGCATTCATCAAACTTACATTATTCTTCTCTTTCACAACATTAAATGCAATGTTACGATCCAACATCAACTAGATAACACTCATCACTTGTTTATCCAATAAATTCCTAACAACTTGCTTCATCGAGTTTGATTTCTCCCCAAATAAGGGTTTGTGCAAATTCCTTTAGTATAAGTAATTCTCAATGTGCATTTTCCAGAAATCAAAATCATTCCCATCATATATATTGATTCTTACTTTTCTTTTTGTTGTCGCCATTGATTCACTTCAATTTAGCCAAACTCGGCTCTAATACTAATTGTTTCGAAAATAAGAAATCGAACAATATAATAGACTGAATAAGAAAATAAATCAGATACCTGATTTTCTTGTTGATATGACATACATCTATTGGGAGAGTGGTAAAGAATTCTATTATAGATCAAACAATACAATAGATATTACAACCACACTTGAATCCCTCACACACTCTTAGTATTTCTCAACTCCCAATTATACCAAACCCAACAATTTTTCACAAAATAATCTCTAAATTTCACGAAGGAAAATTCACTAATCTTACTGCTAGATGTAATTGGTTTCAAAATAGTCAGGATGTTTTTCACAAGTACAAGCTCTTCTTAGATTTTCTTCAAGAAGAAAACCCACTTCTTGTATAGAAGAAAATTAGATCCAAAATAAGAAACTCCTTTTAGAAAACCTTCTTCGACTAAGAAATCATTCAACCAAACAATCAATTTGGAGTAGGAAATTTTCCTATTTGAGCTCAAACTTGAAATATTTTTTAAATGGGATAATTACCAAAAAAGTCTTAAACCTAGTGCCATTATGCCAATTCAGTCATTAACCTTTCAATTTGACATATTAGTCCTAACTTTTTTGACAACTTGCCAATATAAGCCATGGAGTCAATTTTGACCAGAAATCACTGATGTAGACACTAGTCATGCTATGTGGCATAACCAATGCTAATGTGGATGATTATTGTAATTTTTTTTTGAATTTGTTTTGTAATTTTTTGTTTTCTTTTTTCTTTTTTCCTTCTTCCTTTGCTGGTCACTAGGCCCCTATGATAGCCAGCGATCAGCCACAGGTGAGGGTCAGTTAGGCTTGCCCTTGTTTGGATTTGTCAAGTCACGGAAAATTTGATTGTGTGAACAACCACGTCCTTTTTTCCGTGAAAGATTTTTTACTCACTTTTTCCATGGATGAATTTTGCCCTCCCTTAACCTAAATCCTGACTCGATCACAGAAAATAGTTCCCAAATCAATTTTGTACCCGCGCATTTTCTTTTTATTGGATAAAAAATGGAGGACCGAGATAAAGGCTGGCTTTGCGTCCCAACTTGTCTACCCATTAGCTTGCCAGTCCATGGTAACTAAAGTTGGATCAGTCAATGGTGGTCCGAATCAAACCCAAAATAGGACAGGACATGACAAGTCAGCCGTAGTAAAGTCGCAATAGAGTTTATGTGATCGGCCCAAATCGATCATGATATTTAGGCCAACTTGCATGATGCAGGTGGTCAACTTTTCATTCAATTTGAGTGAGCCCAATATGACATCTTTATGCCGTACTTATCACCAAGCATGCGCGTTTATCCTAATTAATGTAGGCCGCTAGCATTGGTCGGAACAGGCCCGTCAAGATTTTGTTGGCCCATTTCCTATAAAGGGTGTTCACCATCTTAGTCGATACATATTTTTAGAACTCATATCATATAATTGCATTATATGTAGGAAAATTTCTACTTCGCGTCCTTTATTTTTATGCTTTCTAATTAATTTCTACATTCTTAATTTGTCTAATCAAATTATTCTACTTTCCATAAATTTTGTAATCAGATATCTTTGACTAAGAACTCAATCAAATCCAGCTGACGTAGCCATCGGTTGATACCATAATCATGAGTTGGATAAAATTTAGTCATCTTGCACGCTTACATGTATGCTGCCATATAAAATTTTAGCGATGTCAACAAAATTAGAGTATGATGTGAATGAAATTGAACCAATGCAGACGTCTAAGTTGGAAAAACTGTGTCCTCATCAAACGTTGATGGCCGTTGGGGAAGAAAGAAATAAAAAAATTTTGTCAGTACCAAACGCATTTCTATTCTGGGGAGAATTGCCAAAAAAGTCCTAAACCTATTGGGGTTGTGTCAATTCAATCCTAAACTTTTTTTTTTTTTACCGATTCAGTCCTAAACCTTTTGCGATTGTGCAATTGAGTCCATCCGGCCAAATTTGGCCGGCCGAGCTGACGTGGACACCGGCGCCGGCCGGCAAGAATATTTTAATTTTTTTTTTTATTTTCCGAATTTTTTAATTATTTTTTTGATTTTTAATTATTTTCCGAATTTTTTATTTTTTTAATTTTCTGTTTCTTTTCTTTTCTTTTTTTTCCCCCCCCCCGCCGGCGGCAGTGGCGGCCAGCGCCGACGAGGCCGCGGCCACCGCACGAGGGCCGCGAAGCCCTCGCCGGCGAGGGTCGCGGCCCCGGCTTTGCCCGGATCCGGGCGAGGCCGCCTTCGCCCGTAGCGGGCCATGGCGAGGCCGGCCCGCCCGGATCCGGGCGGCGGGCCGCGGCCCTCGCCGGCGGCCGGCTCGCCCGGATCCGGGCGGCCGAGGCCGCGACCCTCGCGCAGCGGGCCAGCCTCGTCGGCGCTGGCCGGCCACCGCGCCGGCCGGGGAGGGGAGGGGGAGAAAATAAAGAAAATAAAGAAACAAAAAATTTAAAAAAAAAAACAATAAAAAATTCTGAAAAATTAAAAAATTATTAAAATATTCTCGCCGGCGGCCGGTGTCCCACGTCACTCCAGCCGGCCAAATTTGGCCGGATGGACTCAATTGGCACAATTGCAAAAAGGTTTAGGACTCGAAAAAAAAAAAAAAGGTTTAGGATCGAATTGGCATAACCCCAATAATAGGTTTAGGACTTTTTTTGGCAATTCTCCTCTATTCTGAGAATAAGAAATTTTTGTAGTTACCAAATGCCCTATTTTACTCGAAATTGTTCCAGGGAGTAGAAATAGAAAAGAACTATTTCTCAAAAGAAACTATTCCTAGGAGTAGAAATGTTATCAAAGGCACCCTTACTCTTATTTTAATCTTGTAAAAATATCTATATTTAGCAGTGACCAGGAAATTAAATCTGCATCGATTTGTCCAACACTTTTAAAGTTAGCATATGTCTATGATTGAATAATCAAAACCTTTAAGATGCAAGAGTAAATTTGATTTCCATGATTCTGCGTCTTGAACTTAGCAAATTTGGCCTCCACGGCTGCACGACAATGAGGATCCTGCACAGCCTGGGAAGAAGAACTAGGCTCTACTACAGTTGAAATTGTGAAGACTTAAGTGTTTGTGATATGAGGAAAGATTTTCATAAAATATGAAATTGGACGATGGAAAGTGAGCACCTTTCATTGACGTGGTAGAAGAAGACGCATTGGAACTAGACCAGTGCACTTGGGAGTAATGAAAATCTTGGAGCTAAAAAGGAGGTCAGTCTGGACGTCGAGAACGTCATGGCTGAGGATCAAATGATATAATTCAAGAGATGGATATTGGGCGATTCATCAGAAGAAGCGGCATTAGGAGCGATGTGAGCATCATCAAAGATAAGGTATCAGGAACAGCATTTTTAAATATAAGTGAGGGATCAGGAAGGCTGCTTCTTGATGGATTTCCGAGATCAATTCAAGCTTCCTCTGCAACTGAGACTGATACTCTTGCTCTGCCCCAAATCCTAAGACACTCTTGTACCAAAAGTCCCGAAGCCTCAAAAGTTGAGTCAGACTGTTCTGATCTGACAAGAGCACTTCAAAGTAAAGATTACGTTTCTTGGGAGCTTCGGGGTCTCATCCAA
This sequence comes from Corymbia calophylla, assembly GCA_014182845.1. Classification (NCBI taxonomy): domain Eukaryota; kingdom Viridiplantae; phylum Streptophyta; class Magnoliopsida; order Myrtales; family Myrtaceae; genus Corymbia; species Corymbia calophylla. The sequence continues at coordinate 23,589,311 of CM024698.1, read as the reverse complement.
GAGCGTAATGCTTTGTTGCTCTCTTTTTGCTGGCCCATTGTTACAGGGAAGCTAACTTGGTGGCAGATTGGTCGGCCATGGCCCATAGGAGATAGGCCCCTTACAGAAATTTGCTTTTCTCTCTGCCCCAAGTTTTTTTGGACCTTCCTTGTACCGAAACCCACTTGTTGCGCTGGGCTAGCCTTTCATCTACTTTTAAATTCAATAAAAGTTTTCAGACCCAAAAAGAAACAGGGAATAATCGTATTAATGTAACTACACCGAAATGGCAAACGAGTTTTGTTCAGCAATGTGACAGGCATCACAAAGACAATCAAAGGGGCTATGAATGAAGAGAGGAGAAGGGGGGCGAGAGAGAGAGAGAGATTGACCAAACACTCTTGAAAAACAGAGGCCAATCCAGACAAGGTTAGTCCATAAACCTTCGCTATTCACAGTGAGACAGAGCCACGGATACAGGAATCGATATTTATAGAGGAAAGAAACAGAGTCGAGCAAATCAAGATCTCAGCGTCCATGGACGAATCCAGAGCTGGACTGCCATGAAAGCTAAACCACCATGACCGACGGCTCTAGTAAAGTCAGTGGTGAGCAATTCGAGTCAATCTAGAGAAGGTGCCAAGATAGAAATCCGGTGTATGGTGGCAGAGAGGGCGATAGAAGCAGACCTGCTAGTGAAGGTGAGGGGATGGAGGTGGAAGGGGTGACGGAGGAGCTAGAGGTACGGAGGGAGGAAGATGTTTAGCGTTTTAGAGTGCCTTTTCTATTTTATGTTGAATGTGTTTTGATTCGGTTCGGTACACCCCTTCTTTTTAACTCATTACCCCAACCAAATAGGACCTGAAATTTTTAGTTCGAGTATCTTTGACACCACTAGCAATATGGATCTTTCATCTAGTGTATAGTTTCAATGCCAGATCGGATAAATGTCTTTCTGTGCAATATTCCTGAAATTCCTATTTGAGTCTGGAGATAAACTCGGATATACTAGGATAAAATGCAAGATAAAAAATTCAAGTTAGTTGGTGGAAAAAACTTGGATTGGATAAAAAAATTTAAAAATACTTAATAATTTTCTTCTAATGATGGATTTATAGAGTGACGCATAGTTGGTCACCACACAAGGACCATCTCCATGACAGCCGATCGTTGTCACTTCTAACATAGTGCAATCATGATTGCCTCTGACCACCATCAATCATCATCGCCGTCCAGCCGATTGTGCTCCCCATTTGCACTAGTCTCTTCATTCGATTTGTCTTGCATCGTGGGTCGTCCATTGATATTCTTGAACCGTTCTCTAAAGCAGAAATCCCAAAAAAAATCCAGTCGGAATATGTGAGTGGACCTTTTTTTTTGGTGGACATCCATTTGCCCGTACAAAGAGTTCCGTCCAGTGTTAATTGTGTTCCGATTTTCGAAGGATCTAAACCCCCTTTTGATGTTATTTTGGGTTATTCTGATTTCGCTATTGATACGGGGAAGCTGAGCCTATCATCTGGAGATGGAGATGAAGAAGGTGATGGATCTGACGAAACTGACGGTGGCAAAGGCGGGCTCGAAATTTGGATATCGTGGGAAATTGTGCTGCGCAAGAGAGTTATATTAAAGATTTTAATCATATATTGAATTGCACCAAACATCTGATGGGATTTTTTATAATCTGAAAATTATTTGGAGGATTTCTATTCTTATGTTATCCTATTTTATCTCAATTTGACAGGAAATGAGAAAATTGAAAGGAAATGAAATTGTATTACGCTGCATATCTTGTACATGTACATGTCTACATATATAGAGCGAAGGAAAAAACAAAATAAAATCAATAAGATTACAATTCCTATTGTATCTTATGAATATTCTCAAGATATTCTATAACTAAATTAATTATCCCATGATTTCTGTAATCGCAATCAAATCTTCTTCCAACACTCTCCCTTAAGCTAGCGGCTCATATATGTCGAAGACGCTCAGCTTGCTCAAGAGATACTTGTGTTGTTTTCGAGATAAAGTTTTAGTAAAAATGTCTGTAGGCTGTTCTGTAGTTCCAATACCTCGAGTTATAACTCATCATAATCACAAAACAGCTCGCTTGCCCTCATCAACCTCTACTCCAAGATCCGACGATAGATCCCGTATCCAAACTATTTTGCAAACCGTTTTCGCCATGGCTCGATATTTCGATTCAGCAGGTGATAAAGAAACGGTTGATTGCTTCTTAGTTTTCCATGAAATCAAAGATCTTCCTAATTTTATGCAGAAACTCGTGATAGATCTTCTCGTCATTAGGCAAGTAGCATAATCCGTATCACAATAAGCTGTCATTTTCAAGTTGCAATCCTGAGATAAAAAAATTTCAAGTTATGGACTGTCTTTCAAATATTTCACAACTTGCAATACTACATTCATGTGGGATTATATTAGATCATACATGAATTGCCTAAGTATCTGTACTGCATAGCATATATCAGGTCTAGTCATAGTGAGGTAGATCAACTTCCCAACAAGCCTTTGATAACCTGATAGATCACAAAGCTATGAGTCTTCATTAGGTGATGATGATTCTTTATCAAATTCAAATATCGTGAGTTTGACATTTTGTTCGATGGGAATTACTACTGGTTTACATCTTGATAATCCTACTTTAGACATAATGTTTAAGATGAACTTTCACTAGTTAAGACATATTCTTTTGTCGAATCTGGTTATCTCAATTTCAAGAAAGTATCTGAGAGATCCCAAATCTTTGATATGGAAATTAAAATGAAAAAATTCTTTAAACTTGTTAATGGCAATAACATCGTTTCCCATAATGAGAATATGTTAACATAAATGAACAAATAAATTGATGAAGTACCTTCTGTCCACGAGAATAATGCATAGTCATGCTTGAAATGTCGGAAACTTGCACTTGGAAGAGCAGTAGTAAATTTTGCATACCACTGCCTAGAAGCCCGTTTGAGTCCGTATAAAGATTTATGTAGATGACATACCCAAGTCTCCCCCTATCTACGTTAATAAGAAGAAAGGAATGAGCTACCATGACTCCATGAGTAATATATTTTTCCTTAAGCAAATCGAACAATCATTATGCTTATTCATCACAACTCAGTTAGCCCAAATCCAGAGTATAATACACATACTAGATAAAAATAGGTTATATTGCTTTAACATAACCATATACATGTCAGAAAATACTTGTTAAATCGACAATATCATTACAAATATCAATAGTCCAATTCATTGATTAATCTCATTCATACGTCAATGGTCGATTCCATTGGTTAATCTCATATCATACAATAATAGTCTATTCCATTGATTCATCTCATATGAAATCACACGTTAATGGTCCATCCATCGACTAATTTTTTGCTCAATATCAAACTATGGTCACGACACAACGCTTGGTGATAAAGCGATTAAAATTTCCCTCTTAACAAGATCTCCACTTATTATAAGCCTGTGGCTCGGCCTACAAGAATATCCTAAACTAGTATGCGCAAGCCCACAAACACCTCATTAGGCTCACAGTGATATTGAACACCAAACCACATCCTTTAACACCAAAAATTCTATCCACAATCAATATCAGTAATTGATTCTACAAAACAAACACATAATTTTTCTAAAATTCGTTCATCAAAATGAACACATTTCACAAGACATGACATATTTCAAGCCATTTCAGAATTCCTTTCATAAACCACGTTTATGACCAAATGTGGTTCATAAAACCCTTTTCAAATCATTCGCAAATTCTAAAAAGGTAGCAATTGCCCAATTCAGATTTTTATGCAACAAATATGCTTTAATTACTTGTACGATACTCAAATCTTTATCTCTTTTAAGATATGAGTTTATAAATTAATAGAAGAAATAGTATTACTCACCTGGAAAAATCGAAGACCAACTTATGGTGGTATCAAAGTCGACTTCGCGATGGCGTGTGAGGACACATCAAGGGTGTTGTGCTGTAAGGGGTGGAAAATGTGATAATTAAGATCTTGAGAATGGCTACCATAGCCGAAATGGCAAGGGAGGCTGCGCCAACTGATGACTGTGACCCAAAGCCGAGTCCTTACATGACCAAACGTCGGCTAAGTTCTTTCAATATATGCATGATTAGTCCGAGCAAGATGCTGCATTCTAAGCCTATTTCCACAACCCTTGGCTCAAGAAAATCTATGAGGAATGAATGAACCCCACCTTCGGGAAGCAAGGGGAGTTTCCGTGGAGCCTGGTATTTAGCACAAGCTTTGGACAGTGGAAACCCGCACAATCCCAGGTTGCCATGATATGAATCGGCTTGAAATGTGTTGAATTGGTGCCCTTGAGGAATCGATCCTATTAGACGATTGGAAGAGACATTTAGGACCTCTAGAGATGTGAGATTCGTCAACTCGGTTGGTATCGTTCCGCTAAGTTCATTTGAAGAGAGATCCAACCATTCAAGCTCGGAGAGTTTCCCAAGAGGCAAAGGGATGTGGCCTTCAAGATTGTTATGAGAGAGGTTAAGCCCCTTGAGTAATTTTAACTCTCCTATCACATCAGGAATTTTTCCCTGGAACTTGTTGCTTGACAGATCAACGATTGTCAAGGTCGCTAGGATTCTACCAATCAGCATGTCCCGTCCTCTCATTGTTGCAATCATGGAATCCTGGTAGTAACCTTGGTTCATGTATTTCCACTCAGATCCATTCTGATCGATTGATATCATTGCTTTCAGGTGTGCAAAGAAGGCGCTAGGCAAAGGACCCGTGAAATCATTGGAGGAAAGGTCGAGAATGCGCAACCTTGAAAAGGAAAATTCAGTTCCCGGGCTGCTTATTGGGCCACAAAGTCTGTTGGATTGCAAGACCAAGACTTGCAAGCGGGGAAGTGTCTCCAGCCAATCGGGGAAAGTATCATTCAACCTGTTGCCCCCGAGATCCAGCGCTTCGAGTTGCTTGCAATTGATTAGAGAGCGTGGCAACGGGCCTTCAAATTGATTTCCATTAAGGTGAAGACTTCTCAGGGCTGCATCTTCAGTGAACTTTAAGGAAATTGTGCCAGAAAGTCTATTCTCTTGCATATCCAACACTAACAGGCTGTTGCTGACGTTCTCTAGACATTTCGGAATCGTGCCTGTGAAATTATTACGAGAGAGGTCAAGAACTTGTAGGCCCTTCATTTCACAAATAGAACCAGGGATATAGCCAGTCAATTGATTGCTAGCCAGCGAGAAGACAATAACGGAATTTGGGAGTGATAGAGGTGGCAACGGCCCTTGGATCAAATTCGAATGCAGGTCGAGAATTATAAGATTTTTCCAAGGAACTTGTTCAAAGCTAGTGAGAAAGTTGTGGGAGAGATTGAGGTAAGACAATGATGCGGCCCCAATATCCCACACCCATGATGGAATATCGCCGTGGATTCTGTTTCTAGACAGATCTATCCATTCTATGCTAGTTGAATTTCTCAAGAATGCGGGGATTTCCGTAACTTGGCACCTGGAAAGACTGATGGACAAGAGGCTTGGCAAGACATGCTCAGTGTTTTCGCTATTGCTCAGTAACAAATTGTTGTCTGAAAGATTGAAATTTGTTAGACTTTCCAGTCTTGAGAGCAATCGTAGGTCTAAAACACCAGTGAGGTTATTTGCTGAAATGCTCAGATAAGTGAGGTTCCCAAGCTGAAAAATTGAGCTCGGACTGAGCCACGCAACTGATTATCACTCAGGTCAACATGGTCTAAAGTGGGTGCAGCAAGGAACTCACCGATGTGGCCACTGAGCCGATTGCTACTGAGGTCTAGGCTCGTCAAGGACGGAAGAGAGAACAGTGATGACGGTATAAACCCGCCAATGAGGTTGTTGGAAATATCAAGTCGGACAAGATTGGAAAGATTCTTCATGCTTGGCGGAATGGGACCCTCGAAGAGATTATGTGAGAAATCCAGAAGAAGAAGTCGTGTCTTATTGTCAAAGACGTTGGGTATTGAACCTACGAATTTGTTTGAGGAAAGATCGAGCAAACTGAGCTGATCAAGGCTTGACAAAGTTGGAGGAACCTGCCCGCTAAACTCATTATACGAAAGTTCCAGATGGGTGAGCCGTGTTAGGTTACTAAGTGATGATGGAATAGAGCCTGTGAAGCTACACCGGTACAGCCAAAGTATCTGCAGAGAATGCAGGTAGCCGATGGACTCCGGTAATACTCCAGAGAAGCCTGAGGAGGACAAGTCCAAAACCTTCAAAGAGCTGTTCCAAGTTGATTCAGGTAAGTAACCCGAAAGCTCCTTGTTGCCTGCTAAACTGAGGCATGTTAGCTTAGGCAAATGGAAAATGTTTGCTGCTAAAGTGCCATGCAATTTACACGAACGGAGGCTGAGGACTTCCAGAGATGGAGGGAGATTACTTAAGCGAGCCACATCAATGCCAGCCAGGTCTAACCCGTTGAGAATAAGGACTCTCAATTTGGTCAGGTTTTGAAGCAGCTTGTTTGACCTCGATGGTCTTTCGGCTTCCTGGGGTGAAGGTAGATCGAGTAAACCAAGAGTAGATGGTTCACTGCTGTCTGAAGACCCTGCAGAAGAGTAGCAGCTTGGGTTCGGGGATAAGCAGCCGAGTACAAGGCGAGTCACATGACCTGTCATCAGATCGCATGTGACTCCGTCCCACGAGCAACAATCTGAGGCAGCATTCCAGGAAAGCATCTTTGGTCTCCTGAGCCAACCAATATCCAGCTGGCAGAAAACTGATGTGGAATTAGCTGATGTTAAAACATCCAGGAATTGAAGCAAGTTAGACTTTTGATCAGGGCGACAAGGAGCTCTTTCTGGGGAGAGAGGAGAGGGAGAGGGGGACAACGCGGTGCGCATTGCTTGTGCTTCAACAAGGATGGAGAGCAGAAACAAGACAGTTTGACGAGATTTTGACGAGCATTGCATTTTTAATTTAGGCTTGCAAAAGCAGTACCATTCGGTTGCAGGATCACCTTTTGCAGTAAGCCTATGTATATATGCAATTACTGATACTTCGAGGAAACTCCCTGGAAATTTCAAACCATGTTCAGAGAGACTTGGCAAGTCTTTTTTTTTTTAAGCTTTTTTTTAATTTTTTTTTTATCTGTCTTACTCTAATTTTTAACTCATTTTCAAACTTTTACCTTACTTCTTTGCAGGACGTAAAAGTCCTCTTTCCTACGTAGAAGTCCTCATTCCTATGTAGGAAGCATGGACACTGGGCAAACCCGGTTGGTTAAGCTTTTCCCCAGTCTAGACAGATAATTGTTCCAATAAAGAAATATGCATGAGCATGATACTCTTAAATGTAGGCCTGAACCCTGGTATAGCTATAGTTTCCCTTTCAGAGTTCGTCTTTTCCGTGCTTTTACATTTTCAGCGAGCACTCGCACAGCGTAAAAGATAAACTACATCATGTTCCATGCGTCAAAAGCCCAGCACGCGTGTTGATCCCGAAGATAGGAGCGTTTGATGGCATCTTCTCTCCATTTTCCAAAAGGATCATTTAAGGATGCTTTTCCATGTGGATCACAGGGAAGACGCTTCACCAATCTTTGGCTGCAATAATACTAGTTTATGCACTGGATACTGCCGTCGACATCCCGGACTTGGGTATGTTGGCACTAGTCTCATTCAAACTACTTATTTTGTTAGTAACATGAGATATATTTTCTTTCAGGCAATGAAAGTTAACAAGTTGATGAGTACTTGATGTTTGGAACAGCTATTCCTATCATCTCTGACTTTACTGGCTGCACATTTGATTGCAATTATGCTTATCAGACGCAGGTTTATGACTTACTCACCTCGCTTTGTTGACAATAGTGGTTATAATGCTTGAAGGTCTTATTCCTCAAGGAACAATTTAACCCCCCTCCCCCCACGGCGGGCTCTCTTTCTCTCTCTCTTTCTAATTGCAAAATTAAACCAAGTAAGGCGATAATCATTCCATTTGTTAAAACCAAATAGTGGAGTGGTTGTTGTCCTCTATTTTATTGTATAGCGGAGACCTGGACGCCTTCTTCGAAATTTCGAATGAAAGGGACCCGCCAATTGTAAGGTTTAGTCGGCAATGAAAGAAACTTTTGTTGACCGACTAGCAAAAGAAAAAATCGACTGGCGCTTGTCAGAAGAAAAGCCCACCGTTGACAGTGACTTTTGACGCAATTTCCGCCCTAAGTGAAGGCGACGTGGGTCAGGAACCTGTAAATTGGATACAGCTTCGTTTGTTTGACGATAAAAAAATTTCCAGAGTAAAAGTCTTCCTCATTTTTCCGGCATTTGGAACGCTAGAGAAAACGAGTCCTAACGGAGAACCTAAACTAGAATTCAGGATTATGATTTATTTTTCTTTAATAAAAACAGAAATTATTTCTAGACTATGAGCAAATATTGACCCTTGGATCAGAAATTCTGCCCTCAGACTTGGTAATCCCAACGCTTGTTCCTGAGCCCTAGGCAATCCAAAGTCCGTCCTGGCGACATTTATGATTGATCGTTATATTGTGTTTAGATAGACCCAAAGAAAAGTAATTTTTTGATGGGACCACAAGGTTGCAGTAGTCATGATATTGACAGTGACATGACATTCACATTATTCAAAATTATCAGGCGTGACTGTTACTACGCGTGATAGTTGTTGGAAGAATTATTATTTGGTCCCGCATTGGCTTTTCCCCGGACGCCACTCACGGACCTAACATTATTTGAAAGGAATCTTGTAGGACAATTCATTGGAATCTTCCAGGAACGTGGATTTGTTGATGTACTGGGTAGACAAAAAAATGAATATGTCGGGTGGGTTTTCGACAAAGAGAAAATTACGGATGACTTTGCAGCGACGACTTGACTAAGTTCCAAAAAAAAATTGAAGTCTTTGGTTTTTTTTTTCCTTTGGCTTGGAAGTCTTTGTTTAACGTTTCCTTTTTGGTCTAAGTTCCAAGCTAACGTTCGGTGGCTTTTAAAGTAAATTAGACCTTTGATAAAAAATTGGATGAGAACACTAGAATTATTATAATTTTTCTTTTCACTCTAGAGTGCGACATTTATTCAAAATCATTTAATCCCATCGATAATTTATCTCGCTGAAAAATATAATATAGCACTAATTTATTATAAATTGATCGGCGTGGCTGAATAGAAAAATCTAATCACCATACGCATGAGAAATAACGTCATTTTGGCTCCATTGATTAATAAAATAAAATAAAAACACAACATGCAGAGCAACCACGAAGCACGACGCTCAAGCGGAGCAGCCATGAAAGCCCTCAAGGTTTAATGATGTGCGCCCATCGCACCCTAACATAAGCCACGAAAACCTTCTGTCTCGAATACCACGCTTCCTCATTGGAAGCACTCCACCTGAAGCGCTTCTCTTCTCCTGCCAGAACTTCTCCTTTTAAACCCAAGCCCTACTCCCAAATTGTAAAAAACCCTAATTCCTTTAATGGGCAAATTTACCTTATGAATCGGGGCAGATGAAGATGAAGAAGTGGAAATCGATTTTGTTCTCTTACTGAAGGTCCCCCTTTCCCTGTGAATTTGATTCTAAAACTGATCACTTTGTCAAACAAAGAATGAGATAATTACAAAAAAAAAATTATAAATTTATTATAATTATATCAATTAGTCATAATTTTTTTGGTTAATTTAATTCTAAACCTTTTAAGAATTTATCAATTGAGTCTATCCACTTAATTTCGACTAAAAATTACTGACGTGAATCTTTAACGCTGGCCATATTATGTGGTACCATTGGCACTGATGTGGATAATTTTTTATAATTTTATAATTTTTATTTTTCGAATTCCTTTGTAATTTTTTGCTTTCTTTTTTCTTTCCTTCCTTCTATTTCCGCTGCGATTACCGCTGACCAACCACAGGAAGGGCCAACCTCACTACCCTCTTACGAGGCTCGCCCTCACAGATTTTGAAGCTCTGTCTCTTTCTTGGAAGCTCTAAGTCTCTCGTCCCCAGAACCCTTGCCCTAGAAAGAGAACAGCAAAGGTGGGTCTACGGTCAATTTGGCCCATTTTCTTGGATTGGGTTTTGGTTTGGTTTGCTCCAGATCGAGAATCTGAAGATCGATTTGAATTTTGGTGAAGAAGGAGAGGAGGACATGGATTTTAGAGAGGGTTTTGTGGAGTTCGAAGAAAGAGAGTCGTGGGTGTTGTGGTGAAGAAGACGATGATGATGAAGACCAGAAGAACGAGATGAGAAGACGTTGGGCTCAAAAATTTGGACTGGAATTTTGTTTCTTTTTCTACTTTGGACTTGAAAAAAAGAAGCACATCGGACTCAAATTTATTTTAAAAAGACACTTAAGATTAATTACTGAAATAGACACTTAAGTGAATGATTTTTCAACTTTGTGATGCTTAAATAATTGGAAAAAAAAGTTTTGATTTTCATATGAGTATTATATAAAGATGATGACAATTGTGATATTTTTATCTCATAAAAAAATAAATTAATCCAAAAAAGCCATATAAGATATTATAAAACTTTCTAAATATGCCAGATTTTTTTTTTACGCATTTACTATATCAAATTCTTTTACCGTGCAATCTGTGTTAGTACTTAGCAAGGTCATTTCCTTATATACATCTCTCGTCATCTCACAAACGTCACATAATCTTCATTTTAAGGTCTCTCTTCCCTCACATTGTATTTTTTTTTTTTTTTTTTTTGATAGAGTAAAGAGATATTAAGATTGAGATCCTGTAGCTAAGCCGAGCCTTCGCCGCCCAGCCACAGGAGCAAAAGAAATGGGGCCCGGCAATCTTGAGGGCAAAACAGGGTGTGACAATAGCAGCGGTGCAAAGGAGTGGTTTGCATTGTCATGAGCAATAGTAGTCCGTCTGAATCTAGTGCAGGGTAGGAGGTGAGCAGGGTAGGAGGTGAGCAATTTCATGTTTCGTACAAGTTCCACCTAGAACCTACCTGTTAGAATAAGTTTATTATGTTTTAGAACCTCAAACCTACCATGCATATTTTGAAATCTAAAATCTACCCAATCAAAGGTTCCAAGGTTGATTGTAAATTCTACCCAAGTTCCACTTATATTATTAATTGAACGATTACAGTAAATCATCATTTTTAATGACCATCACTTGTTGTTACAATCCATTGACCATAATTTATATTTAGCCACAAGTAAAAGTCCCGATCATAAAATATAAGTTGAGATTAGTGGTTCCAAATTATACATTCATCGTTGAACATTGTGAAATACCACAGGATCATGCAAAGATGTAGACTAAAAAAAACATAAAAACTTATTTAAGGTTTTAAGTTTTAGATTCTAGGCTTAAGTTTCAGGTTCTACTTGCCTAGAACCTGGAACATACCTAATCTCGAACCTAGAATTTACCCATCGAAATAGGCTCCTCAATTTTTGGAACCTAAAACTTACCCTATATACTTTGGAACTTGGGACCGATTTAGTTATTCAATTCCAAATTTTATCCATGCTTACAGGGGAGGAGGGGGAAGGGGCTAGAGAAGGAAATACAAGGATTTGTTTGGCTTTTGAGTGTATTGTTTTATGTAACCCTACAAGAAAGCAAACATAAATAATATCATTGGATAGCCTCGGTAAGCGTTGGTCCTGTATCTATTACAGGCATTAGAAGAATCAAACCCTAAATCTTATGACTTTTGTCCAAATGCTATGCTAAAAGATGGCAAAGCAGTCGCTGGTCTCTTAAAAACATATATATGTTCCAAAGTTCACCGCTCACCTACTTTACCAGTATGCTGATTAGCTCATGGTGTTCAAAATATGAGACAAGTTGCATTACTTGTTCGTGGTGTTTTCATGGAAGAGCAATACAAAGATCTTTGATGGCCCCCAGCCATTCTATTTAAGTTAAAACAAAAAAGAAGAAGAAAGTTGTCATTATCTCGATAATGGGAGTTATCATCATCAAATTACTAGGTTAAGACGGTCTCTATCACGATCTAATCTCATATATTTTTCTTTTATGGCACCGATGATGACAGACTCATCAATATTTTAAAACAAAATTAGAGTATACACTTTTGGTGTAAAAAGAAATTTACGCAAACTTTCTAATCTACTCTTGGTATGAGTGATTTTATCTCTTTTCTCTCTCGGTAACCACTAAATCAATGGTAGATAAGGTCATCTTGGAGATTTCATTTTATACCAATAGTGTATATTATAAATGCCCTATTTTAAACTTTAAATTCAATTTTTATTGCACGACACACCATCATCTAGATATTCAATTGTTTTGTAATTTTTTTTGGTCGAAAGAAAGGTGCCATTTATACATATCCTAAATAACTGCAAAACAAAGCAAAAGCATGAAGTAAATAACAAAACATAATTTATAGCTAGAAGCACACTCTTATCCCTAAATAACAAATATGATGAAAACAATGGGCAGCCGATTACTAGATTTAATGATGAGCACACACCAAGATGGCTTGCAATGTGCATCTAACTAGCAATGTAGGATAGAGACATACATTTAACCTCGCCTACTTTTGGGTCACAAATGCTCGATGGTGCGGCCTCCCTACAAAGTAGAGAACCTAAACTAGCCCAAGACTCCCCCCAAGTCCTCCTTTGTGGCTGTCGCCTAGACAAATGATCAAATTGGTCTCTACGTTCACTTGAGATCAGCTATAGAAATTTATTCACTAACACAACTCCTAGAACAAATCTAGAAAGTAAAGAAAGACAGAGAGCTTCAAAAGAGGGAAGAGGGAGTGAGAGGGACTGGGGGAGGGAGGGAGACTCTCTCAGGGACGACATTGCAGAGAGGCGGCAACTTCAAGGGAAAAAAGAGGAAATCCTAACCTAGGATTGAGAGAGAGAGAGCTGCACACTTCAATTTTTACTTGCACCAACATAGATGGGTCAAAAATACTTTAGTTCCATTTTTCTATTAAGTAAATGAGAGAGAGTTGCACACTTCAATTTTTACTTGCACCAACATAGGCGGGTCAAAAATACTTTAGTTCCATTTTTCTATTAAGTAAATGAATTATACTGTGATCGGAGGAGGAGGAAATGAGTTTCTCAAGTAGGTTGAGCTAAAGAGAAAATTAGGTGGGGTTGATGTGATACTCTCATCACAATGCTGAAGACTTTAGCTCTAATGGTTGAGAAAGAAAGCAGATGTAACGTGTTGAAGAGATGGCTCGAAAGGAGTAGGAAGGTCACTCGCAAGTTCCATCTCCTTTCATCACAATGCTGAAGACTTAAGCTCTAATGGACGAGAAAGAAAGAAGATGTTACGGATTGAAGAGTTGGCTCGGAAAGAACAGGAAGGTCACTTGCAAGTTCCATCTCCTTTATCACAAAGCTGAAGACTTAAGCTCTAATGGATGAGAAAGAATTGGCTCAAAAAGAGCAAGAAGGCCACCAGCAAGTTCCATCTCCTTTTCCCCGAAGCATCGGTAGAAACTTAATTAAGTACGACCGGCTGCAGGGTCTGTCTAATATACTTTTCTTAGCCAACGCGCAAACATTAACGTGCATTGGATTCCAATCAATCAGTCAGATTTTTTTTTCCAATTGTCGGACGTTTTATACGTTTTTTTTGACTTGACTAAATCGATAAAGCGTGTCAGCATGGAGCAGGCTGTTACTTCCTCATTTCCTGCCGCCTCTCTTCCTCCGGCAAACCTCGCCTCTTTCAAATCTTCGTTTTAACGTATCTCTTCCCTCGCGAGATCGTGTGGAGACCAACAAATCAAACGGAAGTTCAATAGGGATGTAAGATTACCGTTGGAGGAGGAAGGGCAAGCAGCAGCAGTTTCCGGCACCCCAGACGTGACTCTGATGAACAAAAGCGGCAATGCAAGACCATGCACCAGCACCGCGTGGCTTGCGATCTGTACGAAATTCTTGACAGTAAGGAAAGAAATTGCGAGGAATCGATTGACGAGGGCATTGAAAATATAATTGAGTGCACTGAGGAATCTCTACCTTTAGGAGGATCACGAGCCACCGAGTGGTGAGAAGATTTGTGGAGGTTAAATGATCGAATGCATCGGCTCCAGGATCAGCTGTGTTTGGCGGAATACTTTTCAAGCCGCTTTGGACCTTAGTAATACAATCTCATGGGCCTTTCGGTAAGGCTCCCCAACTTTTCGTTTTTAGAAAATCAAATGGCTACTCCAAGCTTTGATGAAGTTTTTCCTTCCAATTTTGCCCTCATTAATATCGGTATTCCTATTCTATCCCCTCGATCTTGCACAATCTCAGATTTTCTTATTTGAGTTCCCGATGTCCCTCGTCAAGGTTGCCACATCTAGATTTACAAGATATGCAGCTCACTCAAGCATAATATTGGTTGCCACATTGAGTTACGAGTAATTATAATATATTAAATGCTCCACATCAAATCAGTTATTCCATATTGGATTTTTCTAATATAATTCACACATGCATATTAACACATGGATGTGACATTGTCATCAACCAAAGGGAGACGCCAGCCAGCGAGATATGGGACGGATACGTGACACCAGGGGCAACGACAGGGGAACGGTAGACGACCTTAGAGATGGCACAACGGCAAGGTGGCAGAGGCGAGTGCTGACCGAGGTAGGAGGAAGATAGAGCATGGGAAAAGAGTTTGCGTTTTATTGAGAAACTGTTTTGCAATAATTATTTTACAAGATGTTTATCAAACACTATTTTCTTTCCATTAAAATCTTTTAGAGTCGATATTCTTGGCAAAAATAGAAAGTCTTTGGGCCAAAGCTGTCCCCAATGCAACCATCGACCCGGTTGGTTGATCATTCGGCCCAAGATGCCTAGGCACGCAAGCCTTTCTTTGATCTGAAGGATGTCTCCTAGCTGCCCAAACTAGATCTCCGACCATCTCACCTTTCATACGAACCTAATTTCTACAAGCCTCGTCTCAAGTTAGATTCTTCGATTTCGGCTCAGACTCAAGATACCAAAATAATGGGAAATTATAAAATCAGACCTAAATCTGTTTTATGAATTTAAATTCAATTCAAAATATTTTAATTGAACTAGTGTAGCCATAACCTTTGACTGAAGATGCAATCAAGTTATCTAATGCAAGTTTCACGTGAAATTTCTAACATAACAGTTTATCGCTAGCCATCCTAAGTATAATGATAACGATGTAACTTGATTGCCACATCGGATTTTCATCATTTCGTTGAAATATCTCGTATTACTTGGCAATGAATCTTATATGCTTTATATATATATGTGATTTCTTTTCACTTAAACGAATAAAAAACTTTTGGGTTGGACTTCTTATCTAAGTACTAGAGCCAGATTCTACCCCTTTCTCACATGTAACCACCCCTTTAGTCAGTTGGCCAAAACTCCTCCAACACTGTTTTGTCATGGGCTCGACCTCCGACATAGTCGATGTCCTCAAGTTGTCTCATCAGCATATATTCTCTTAGCTCATCATCTTCCCGCGTTGACGCCAGCCATGGAAGTTCAGAGGGAACGGTGACTGCGTAGGGATGTACTCGGAAGTGTTCAAAGGGCTCTCTATGCAAACGTCTCATATCCCTCATCGTACGAAATCAGTCTGATTCATGTTGTGCTGGACCGTCTTAAACGCTGTTCTAATAGTGCACACTGATAAGGACACCAACGACTCGGGACTCCGTCGAGGCCGAGACGTCTCGGAGAAGGACACCAACCACATGCAGAGCAAGACGATGAAAATCCCTCCTCTCAAAATTCCGGAGCTTCCGCATTTTGATGTACCCGATTTGATTCCATGCCCCCAGAGGATAAGATGGCAATAAGCAACAATGGACGAGTGCCAGAGGAGTTATGGCCAAGCGATTGAAGATGATGAACAGTAAGAGCTAAAGTTATAATAATAATAATAAGAATAATAATCAGAAAATCTGACATAGCAACCCAATCACACAGTCACTATTATAGGTAGGACCACCAACAATAACTGGACCACCACATAAAATTTTTTTGGTGAAACTCGGGTTGGAGGACTTGATCGCATTTTCACTCAAAAGTTTAAAACTACCGTTTTCTTAGGTTCAACTTATATTGGCTGGAATTGCCCTTGTTGGTTTTGTTCTCGGTCGGTTTTATGAAGAACAATGGGTCCATTGTAAAAAACTTGAGATATGACTGATTTTTATTCTTGGTTTGTGTATACAACTTGCTAGTCCTATGTAGGAACTAGGGGTGATCGATTCTAAAATGGTTAATTCTCAAGATCAAAACCAAGAACCTTCCTTAGGTCCTAGTTTTGCAAATGTTGATCCGGCCGGTCTCAGTTCTACCCGAAGACTAGGTTAATTTTGTAAAAATCTTATATTACTTGCTTAATATTATTATGATTATTTAAAATTACGTATTTTTACATAATAATTTGTTAAATGTGATTAGTAACTTAGTTTCTAATTATACCAATTAATTTTTTAATTTAGCTATATAATTAGTAGTACGGTCATATTATTGATAATGCATCAATGCAAGACATAATGGTCCATGTCCTCCAAAGAAAGGCTACATTGTCTGACTGGTTGCATGAGATAATTACTATTGCAGTCATATATTAACAATTATTACAGTCATATTAGTGATAACACAATGATATAAGACAACATACATTGTTTTGTAAGAGTCACACCACTGATGGTGTATATTAACACGGGCAGGAGCACATTACCAACTGCAGCACCAGTCTTGAAGAACTAGCAAGACCATCGGAGCTGAGCGTCTCTCTTCCTGTAAGTAATGAGGATAAAGTCCGAAAGAAGATGTCGTGCAACTGTCCTAGTCAGGATGGAAAGTCATCTGGCATGTTTATGGGGAGAACTATGGGAAGTCATCTGCCGTGTTTAAAAGGGAGAACTTCTCATTTCTCCAAAACCTTTCCCGAAGAAAGGGGCAGTTACAGAGCTACACTTTCCATTAATTAGGCATAAAATTAAAGCGTCCCAACTTTCTCGGAAATGCCAGTTGTAGCATATGATAATTCAACGATGGTTTTCCTATATACTGTAGCATGGCATTAAATTTTCATACGATAGAACAGATTATTGCTGCGTCTGGTAGATTCCCCGTCCCCCCCACACCCCCAAAGCCCCTTGGTCTTCGCATTGGCCCCAGAAGGGAGTTTAAAAACCATTGCCTGAAAAAATTTCTTGTTGCCTCAAAACCCTGGTCCAAGTGCGAAGATTTTCCTAAAAACCATTTTAACAACCGCTCTTTTCTGACCCGAATTATTTTCTTCACATAAGTGATCTTATTAGCGCCACACTGCAGAGAGCCTTTAACATGGTTTGCTTGTGTATCGCAGGCATGTGAATTCCTAAGCAGTTGATCTTGAGTTTTGAGACTTCTGCATGAAGGAACCGTGAAAGGCTGCATGGGTCAGATATTTTCTTCGTAATGCTCAGGCCTTGATGCATACCCCTAGGTTGAGTGGTCCTACTTCTTAGTGTCTAACATTATATTCAATGCATACCGAAGATTCAATTTCCAAATTTCTCTAACTGTATTAGACAAGCCCATTTTGTGACATTGGGTTGCTTTTCAATCTAGTTACTACTCTAGACGACTAATCTATATTTGGTCTTGCCCCTTACAGAGAGGACCCCTGCCACGATCGTTGATTCTTTTATGATGTATGATAAGAAGATTGATTTGCAATGATGCAATCAAGATACGTGAGTTCTTGCTCCCCCACTTCCTTTTTCCCTTTGGGATTAGTCGCCTTGATCTAATCCTCGGACTTTCTTGCCCCACATATGATTGCAAGATTGTTTTCCTCCCATAGAGGATTCTCTGTTCAAGTTACTTGTTTAACTTTTTTCATGAATCTGATACTGATTGTGTTTTCTGTTTGTATGTTCAAGTTACCTGTTTAACTTTTTCCGTGAATCTAACACTGATTGTGTATTCTGTTTGTATGTTACACGAGTACATGATTCTTATTGTTGTAAATCTTGGAATGCTTATCTTATCCAACGAGATGAAATTATTGAAATGTGGTTGTGGGTGGTCATGAAAGCCAGAGTGTTCATTTCTCATCGAGTGGGATGGTGAGACAATAATGTTTCTTCAAATTCTCTTTTTGTTTATCAAACAAAGGATGTTTCGCTATTTTGTTATTTTTGTTTTGGGACAGATGGAGAGTATATAACTTTGACTTGGATCAATGTTCTCTAGATCAGATATTAAGCACCCTAACTAAAAGATGATCTTAAAATTAGGTGAATATGGTTTATGTTACAGAACAACACCAAAAGATACTCCAATTTTGGCACAAATAGCATAAGATGAAAACAAAATTGAAACCACACGAAACCCAAATTATACTTGGAAACCCAAGATGGGAAAAATTACTGAGAGAAAGAAGTTTCACTATGTTCAACAATAAGTATAATAGTACAATCCAAAAGCTCAAAAAGCACTTGATGAGCCATAAGATCTTAAGATCTAATAAAAAAAATAGGAAGAACAAAGAAGAGAGATAATGAAAAGATTAGAATTAGAGATGTGATCTCTTTTATAATCTCCCTTCAAAATACCTTAAAAAAGTGCATGATCCAAAATGCCTTTGTCACAAATTTGAAAGTCAAAACTCGACAATTAATGGCAATAGTTTTTAACTAGTGATGCATTCTAATGCAACACTAGCTATGCCGTTGTGAGGGCATGCAATGTATTTTCATCTCTCTCTAATCCTTAGGTAAGGACCATTTTATGCAACTTCTCTTTCTCTTCACCCCAACCAAGGACACAAGTTCGGGGATTGAGCTCAAATCTTCTGTCATAGTGTAGCTTCCTCGTACAGGAAAAAGAAAGAAAGAAGAATTGAAACCCAATGAAGTTCATGCATTCTTCCTTTTGTATTGTTTATACAATGTCATAATTATCCTGATATAGAACAGATCTTTATCTGTTAATGAACCTTCCCTATAAAAAGTGAAAATTTTCTATTGAAGAACTCGGAAGTAGTCATTTTCTCATAAGAGAGTTAAAGTAAGCCTTACCTAAAATAAGGGCCGAACTCCCTGGCTGGCCAAATCTTCACTGGCCGGCTTGTTCTAGCAGCTAGAGCATTGGCAATTTTGAGAAAACAAATTCTGGACCAGTTTGAACAAACTCCAAATGAAGCCTCAAGTTGAAGATGCTAGAGCTCTTCTGATCAAAATTTTCCTCCAAAAAATTCACGTGCGACTCGTAGCTTTCTCAACCCAAAAGCCTCTTGAATTGAAGGATTCATTTGCTGCAGTTAGCTTCTCAACTCTTAAAGTCAAAATTTTTGTGGGTGGTCGATCTCTTTCTTGATCATTGGCGGGGGGTCCAATGATGTTACGAAATCTTTGAGACCTGATTGTTCTTGTGACATGAAGAAAATTACAAGCATTTTTTGGCTGAGATGCCAACTGTTTAACACCTCTTTTTGAAGTGAAAAAGAAGGATTGTTGGACGATTTTGTTGTCGGATTTCCCCGGGTTTTTGGGATTCAAATGATGCATTGTGCACTGGGCTTGAAGGCAGTTCCTAAACGGCCTATCTTGATGGACACTTGGCAGTCTAGAGAGCTCCATCTTATGATTTCTGCCTTTGAATTATTGTGTTGTCGAGTTTTAATGGCTTTTTCCTCAAAAATTGTCTCAGTTGTAATGGCTTGTAGTTGTTTTTAACTGACAAATGAACTTGATGTGCTCCGTCAACATTATTCAAGGTTGTCTCGACTAGTTTTGGAATGAATGCAATGTGAGCGCTGAGCAACTGAGTGACTAATTGCAGCAAAGGAGTTCTTCAATTCAGGAGACTCCAATTGGGGTGTGTTAAAAACTGGGTCAAATTAGAAACTTTTTTTTTTTTGACGAAGTTATCCCTATTGTAGCCTCCGAAACATGCCAACGAGTAAAGATTGGTTAGCCAACGAGTATGGACTCTTATTTGGGACCAACTTAATCACACCAAGCTCTTTTTTGAAACAAATTCCGTTTTAAACTCTCTTTTGATAAAACGGCCATCCTTCACTTTTATGATCAGTTTCTTAGCAGATCAAGCTTATACCTTGTGAGCAATTTTGCCAAAAAGAAGTTTCTAAACAAGAAGCAGATTATGAGCTATGGCTGAGTTTCCTTCGCAGATTGTCCAAACAATATGTGGAGATTATCCGTTATACTTCATAAGTTCCAAGTCAATCTCAAGACTCGAGAATTACTGGAAAAAACAAAACATAGACGAGTTCTCTTGGCTGAAGTAAGTGACAACTCAAATTCCAGTGAAAAGGCAAGAGTCACTCCTAATTATGCACCCAAAGATCTGTGCTCATCTAGAGAACATCTTAGTTACCCTATCAGCAGCAGTGTTGTTACTTGTCTCTCAAATTCAATATGGCGTTTCAGTTCTCCTTTATCCACGCATCCAGCTATATGACCATCTTACAATAAATGACTTGTTTTGAAATACGTATAGTTTGGTCGCTAAAAACGACATGGTCCTAGTACACCAAAGTGACTTCCGCACGGAGCCCATCAGGTGATTACAACTGATTTTGTTTTATGCTCAATAAGAAGACATATCTCATTGAAATGAAATTCAGGCTCTAACAGAAAAAATTTTAAAAAAACAATAATCGTCATTTGTTTAGACATCTGCATCACCTCCTTTTTTACATGATTTGTATGCATCAAGTTGATTCTTGTGACGGTAGACCTGGTATTTCTATCTTCCAAAAAGGTTAGTAATCAGTTAATTCTGTGTTACCAATTTTTTATCAAAGTATGCATTTTGAGTAGTTGATGATGTTACTCTCGCCATAATATGCAGGATTAATGATGAGATCCTTTCAATTGCTCCACTTAACTCTTTAATTCAAAATTAACACTGTGTTAGGTTGAAAAATAGATTCTTCTTTATTGGCCAAATACCTTGAATAGAAAAAGATAAGTAGTCGACTTATCTGAGTGATTTTGCACTACCCCAACTGATAAAATCTAAGTCTCTAAATCGAGTTGATCTTAATTCCAACAGAAAAAATTATTGCTCCCGAGGCTGTGTCCTTAGTGACTGCTCGTATGACTGCATTGTGCCGTGGTGGGACAACCGTCAATGTTGTCACTCAGTTCATCTGTACTGTTACAAACATTTTTTGCAGTAGCACAGATGTTGATTGCAATTCTCTCGGAAACTAGACGTTTCACCAAGAGGTTCAAGTTCAAAAGCATAAAGCAAATCCAGGACTAAGTAACCAGGAGCCCTGGCGTCAACTGTCCAAGAAGTATTTCTGAACAACCTTTGTCACAACTTCAAGTATGCTGCACATAGTCCTCATTCAACCTATGTGTGTTTAATATTGGCACGATATGCTAATCTTTATAATGGCATTCTTCAGTTGACAACTGATTCTCACCGTGGAAGTACTGTAATTACTGGGTATGGGGCATTGACTCTCAGAGAAATGTAGCCCCCTACCTGGCTTGCATCCAACCACAGCTCTTAAACTGTTAAATACCCTCAAATCATGAGCGTAACTTATTTGGACCAATTGCACTGAGACTGGTCCTACTGTTAATTTTCAGAGAACCGTCAGTGGGAATCAGCGATGGAAATATTAGTATCAGGCAAGTATATTCATAGACTAGCGTAGAACTCATTGAAGCAATGGCAGGCATTATATTTACTTAGTAGTTAATACTCTTAGCTGTTTTCTGGAGGAGTTGCCCTAAGATAATCACCATAAATGCAGAGGCAATTATCTTCAACTCAAATGCAAATGGAGGACTAGCAACGAAATTACATGCCTGATGTATTTGAAGACAAAAAGGAGAGGTAATGTAGAATGCTATGTTTTAATTCTAGTCCTCGTGCATACTAAAGTCAAGACCCTTTCTCATCAGTTGCTTCATTGCACTTCAAACCTACAATCGCACTTTGACCAAAGTTGAAAGGTAAGTCGAAACAAAGCCATCATCAATGCTCCAAATTGAAATGAGATCTGATTAGGCATACAAAACTCCTGCCTTGCATCGTCTCCCTTGTTACATGGTTTATATGCATCAAGTTGCTTCTCGTGATGGTAGGTAGACTTGGTATCTATCTTCTAACAAGTTCAGTAATCGGTTAATTCTGTGTCGTGAAATCTTTGTCGAAGCATGCATCTGAAGTAGTAAATGATGTTACTCTTGCAATAATATGCAGGAATAAAGTTGAGATCCTTTCAATCACTCCACTCCATCCCCTTAGTTAAGAGGCTTTTTGGCCAAGTACCTAGAAAAATAGGTAAGTAGTCGACTTTTACGAGTGATTTTTTGCACTATCTCCAACTGATAAAAGTAGTTAATCTAAATCTCTAAATCTAGTGGATCTTAATTCTGAAAGTAAAAGCTATTGCTCACCTACTGACTGCTTCCATCAGTGCTTTGTACCGTGGTGGGACAATCCATGATGTTCTCCCACCTTATTTCATCTGTCCTGGTATAGCCATTTCGCACAGAAGCACAAACATAGTAGAGGTATCCACAGGGTTAAGAAAAGACTACCAACAAAAGGTTCACCTTCAAGGGCATAGAGGTTTCCAGGACTAACAAGGAACCGTGGCGTTAACCGACCAAAAAGTAGTTATGTAAATCCTTCACTAGCAGTCTAGCATACATTGGCATGCTTAAAATATATTAGCATGATATTATAATCATTATAACAAGATCCTTCACTGGACAAGTGACCCTTGGCTTGACAGTACTGTAATCACCAGGGAAAATGCATTGATTTTCCGCCTCAGAGAAACGCAGCTTGCTACCTGGCGATGGCATGCACGCAGCCACAGCTCCGGAACTGTTGAATACCCTGAGATCATTTGGGCAGCTCTCCAACTTTGCTTTGCAACTTGCGGAGGGGCAGCCGCAGCCATCACACATGAAGTCCATAGCAAGCCCAACATTGTACCCCCTTTGTACTGATATAGTGTAACCGTCATTGGAAATGCTGAAAATTGTGGCGACAAGACTGTCCTGTGCAATACAATCCCTTCCTTCGCAATTAGCGGGGGTGCAATTGCAAAAGCCCATTGCAGTCGAGATGCACCCAGTCCTGATAAAGCCAAAGCCGAACCAATCGTCTGGCAAAAGAACTCGCAGTTCCCCATCTGGAGCAATTGCCCCGAGGTTGGTGCCATTGTTAAAAATTTCAAGAGAATCACCGGTCGGAATCAGTGATGGAAATACTGGTACTGGGCAAGTGTTTCTATAGACCAGCGTAGAGCTCCCTGAAGCAACATCAGTTCCTACAGATTCAAAAAAACAGACGCATGAGTCTGATAAGTAAATGGGGTTTTCTTGAGAAGAATAGACTAACAGCCATTAATGATGAAAGTGCTATGCAACCATACGAGGTGAACAAGTTCATAAAAACAAAAAAAGCGAAGTAAATTAGCACCATGAGACCACACCATTTGATCAGATAGGGCAAACTCAGAATAACTAGAAATGTCGGCGAAATCGCTAGACGCATAGGTATGACCGAAATCTAAAACGGGATTTATAGGGCGCTACTGAGAACTAGGGGTAGGCCCTCATGGGGACATCCCATCAGAGGGAAACAACGAAGCTCGGTGTTCAAATCATCACATCAAGCACCTCAGAAAGAAGATATGAAGCTGGGATCCAGGAACTACGCGTAGAGCTTAGAGGCCGGTGTTCATGCTGCTCTTTTCTATCCGGAAATTGGTCGCGAGGACACAAGAAGAATTCACTGCAACGAATCTCAATGTCGCCACTTGATCGGGGTCTATTAATGGGACCAGGTGAGAAGATCGAGAACTAGAAACCGCAGATCGGTAGCCTCACCGAGTAGGAAGAGCAACACTCCCGCGAATATCATGGCCCAAATCCTTCCTTCGCCGGTTTCCATCTGCAGTAACATTGAGAGGAGAGTTACAGGCAAACAACGATGAGACGATGCCCTTGTCTGCAGATTAGATGGATAAAGAGTCTACCGCCGGTTCCGCTGCATGTCTGACGTGATGTGACTTGTCATGCCACTGTGCATGTTTTCCCATATACAAAAAAAGTAAAAAAAGAAAAGAAAAGGAGAGAGTGAAATTGCTTTCGCTCCATTTTCTAACATTCTCTCTAGACAACAGTCGCCGCACTAATTATTGATTGTCCGGCTTGGCGGTCAAAATCTGTGGCCGGCCACGTCCTGCGTTCCAGCGTACACGTTCTGGAGTTTGTCTCATCCGCTGACGACTGACGTCGAATAGAAGCGCAATTAGAATTTCTGTGCCGTGCCTAGATCTTGACACATTCACGTGGAAATTAAGAAGGAAAAATTTGACTTTTTCCTCCTCCATCTTCGACCTCCGCTCCGCCTGGCCTTGGCTATCTCCACCGCCCAAGCCTCCACCGCCGCCGCCTCCTTTGAGAATGACGAGATGAAGAAAACAGGCTCAGCTTGAACGCCGCGGCGGTCGGCGGCAATGATGGAGGAGGAAGAGAGAGCAAGGGTGAAGAGAGAGAAGATTTTCACTTGGAACTCCAAGTCAAGTGAACAAATGTCTAGATATCATTGGATTCGAGAAAAAATATATATCAAGTGAGATATTAATGCGACGGTATGATAATTTCTCAAAATTAAGATATATTTTAATGTGAGTAAATATTTAAAAAGCTCAAAAAAAAAAAAAACAGACGAGAGATGTGGGAGACCCACAACGTCATTTTCCATATTTCCAAAAAAAGGAAGAAAAATTTTCTCCTCAATTGGGCAAAGCGTGCGTGTCTGTGCACGTTAAAATGACGTCGCATTGAGATTGAGCGCCGGGTTATCGGGGGTCACCGGGCTACCATTGATAAAACCTCATTGGGAGCTTGGTCCCTGTTGGCAGACCTGTGCGAGCACAGGAGACCAACGCTCGCACAGGTCTACCAACGTGTTGGACCACAACCCTGGTTCAAATCATTGTCGACAAGGACGACAACGCGCCCATTTTCTCCAGAAAAAGTAATAATAAAATAATCATATGATCGTTATTTATCTTCTTTAGTATTATTATTTTGGAACAGATTAAAAGCCTCCATGTGAAGCCTTCTGACGCGGTTCTTGTCCGGTTTCACCAGGACCGTGTTTGCCGGGGTATGGGACGGGCCATCTCGCCGGCTGAACCACCCGTTCAAATTGAAAATTTGGGGTGCTATGGGTCTTTTGGGGAAGAAAATTATGAATCATCTCTCCATTCTGGTGCAGATTTTGTTTAGGGTTTAGTTTACGGCACAAATCTAACCTGATTTCTCTATTCCAAGCAAATCTGTGTTGCCTCGTTCAATTTATATGGCGAGTGATGACGTCTCCGGTGTGATACATCAGATTACTTTTTCGCAGATCATCGTGCCCTAGCACATAGACACGTTTCTTGTGAATTCGGCTTTGTGAGAATTTCAAGCGAAAACATATTATGAAGGAGGGTTTTGCTGGTGTTGGTGAGCACATCGATAACCTCATACTTATTGAATTAAAGAATAAATATATTGAAACAAAATATAATTTAGTTTTAAAACTTTTAAAAATACAATTAAATCATAAAATTTATTATGAAAATATAATTAAATCCGAAAACTTTCAAAAAGTATAAATTGAGAATACCAAGGGAGGACTATTCCTATGTTAGCATAAGTATGCATGAGATCTCCTAGGAAAGTTTGAGATACTTGATTGCAAACCTATATCTACTTCAATGGATGGAAATGTAATAAATCATGAAACTTGTCAAATTGATCAAATTAAAATTTTTTATTAATAATATTTTTTGAAATTTTTGTGACAAATTTTTATATTTTATTATACTTTGTAAAAATTTTAGGGTTTGATTATATTTTTATCATAAATTTTAAGATGAAATTATATGTTTTGAACATTTATAATTTAAAAATATTTTTATAATAAATTTTAAACGCATACCCCGTCACTCTCTCTCTCTCTCTCTCTCTCTCTCGATTTTTCTTCGTCCTTCCAGCCACTTTCTTTGACCAGAGAGCCACATGCGAGCTGGCAAGTTCGCTGCACTCCGCGTTTTCTGAGCAGGTTGCTATATAAAATAATAAAACAAATGTGCAAACAGATGGCAAGATGCAATATATTCTCTGGGAAGACTGGTTAACGCATAGACTGTGCAGCTAGCCTATAAGTAGGAGCTAAGCTCCATGTGAAGCCTATTACTTAAGAAGGAGCTATGCTCTATGTGGTGTGATGTTGTCTAGTGTGGGGCGTTGCGAGCGTAGGGAGTTGTGCGGAGCGGCGCGCGAGTGTAGTGGGTCAGTAAGTGTGAGCGCGAGGGGTGCTGTGTACTCGTTCTTGAAATTATAAAAGGCGGGGCTCGTTGTGAGTGGCAACCACTTGATTTTCCACGAGTAGTGGCTAAGTCCAGAGGCCGGGAACCGTATCAGGGCAAGCGGTCACCAAGTGGAGGGAGCAAGCGGTCTGGAAACGGAGTACGCCGGAGTTATGCTTGGTAGGGTTCCAGGCATTATACTGAAGTCACGATGGCAAATTTTTCAAGCTTGATGAATGGCATTCAGAAGCTCAATAGCTCCAATTATAATAATTGGAGTAGTCGAATGCAGTATTACTTGTTGCATCAAGACAAATATCGTTGGCGACAGCAACACCACACCACCCACAAACAATGATGAGTTAAGAAAATGGAACATCAAAATAGGTAAAGCTCTTTATGTTCTTGTTATGACTATTGAAGATGAATTATTGTAGCATATTAAGAGTGCGAAGAGCCCAAAGGAGGCGTGGGATAACTTGGTGGCGTAAACAATGCCAAAAGGTTGGAGGATAGCTATTATCGATGTAACAGCCAAATATAATGGTGAGTCAATACTACTCCAAAATTAAATCTATTTGAAAGAAATTTTAAAGTTAGATTCTTAAAATGCCATCTTCGAAACAAGAATGAGAAGAATTATTATTCACAGATTATGATTAGAGCACAACGATATCGTTACGGCCACCCGTGGATGGACAAACGAGCCAACTCTAATTGAGTTGGAGAATATATTGGCCAACCAAGAGACTATAGATTAACAAATGTCTTAGACCTCAGTTAAGGAAGATTAAAGTGCCATCTTCAGTAATGGAAGAGGATTCAAGGTTCAGAGGAGAAAAGGCTCATGCATTATAGATGGCAAACATAGGAGAAGTCATGGGGAATGGCACAAGCAACCAAAAGGGACGCGCCCTCAGCTAGGGGAGCTCACCGAGATCTTGATAAAGATGATAATGAAGATAAGACTAATAGAAGACGTAATGGGTGGTGTTACACCTAAGGCAAAGTAGATCACTTTGCTAGAGACGAGAGACTCAAGAGAGTTGAAGGAGACGTCCCAGTACCTAAAGAGAATGATAGAAGAGAGGAGTGAGATTTCCAAGCATCTCTTGCAATGGAGGAACAAGAAAAGCCCGCAGCCTCCTCCATCACCGAGTTAGAAAGACGCTATGGCCCTTATGACGGTAAGTGATAAATTGATCAATTATGATGGTGATAAGATAGTTGATTTGAAGTGTCCGGAGATTAAGGCAAGCTATCAAACATGTCTGAGTACACTAGTGGACAAGTAGTTGTCACCAAAAACAACTTTTGCCAATTACCCATGTTAGCCAAAAAGTGATAACACCTCAATTCAATTTCACATTAGGTTGAATTGAAAAACATGTATCATATGCCAGGAATGAAGAAAAATCTATTGTCCCCAACCTCTCTGTCACTTGGCATGGTCCACCTTGCCCCACCATTATTGGGTTGGCGAGATTGACCTCATCAGTGGCTGGTGAGTTCGAGCCTCTCTCGAGGTGAGTAAGGCTCGCTTGACGCAAGTAAGTCTAGTCATTGACCATCGCCGAGGCCAGAGGACTAGCTAGAGGAAGAAAAAAAAAAGAAAGGAAAGAAAAAAAGAAAAAACCAAAATAAGAAAAATATTAAAATATCATTAAAAATTATTTACATTAATGATGTCTACGTCATGGAGAATGGTTAATATCCATATTAGCGATTTTTGGTCAAAATGGCCTAAATTGACTCAATTAATAAAATATGAAAATGTTTAAGATTTAATTAGTACAATTATGATTGAATTGACAAAAGTATAATATATTTATGATTTTTTTTAACAGTTTTCCCATGGCAAGACAAAGTGAGCAAGTCAAAAACCTATTTATAATAAGTATTACAGCAGTCAAATGTGCAGCTAGTAAAGTGTTCCTAACGTCAACCGCTCATCAGCTTGTTATTGTAATTAAAGACGCATACGTCGTTTAACACTCATTTCCCCAAGAAAATAATTCACATTATTGCCACAATATGTTGTTTGAATGAGACTTTGCACACAAAATCACGCAAATTCGTTATTGCGTTAAAGCGTCTGATTCGATTCGTAAGTAAGATATGCTTAGACCACAAAAAGTCAACATACATTTAGAAGAGAGATCGTAGAAGAATAGAAGGATTGATATATATGTAGGAATACTTATTTGGTTTTCCTTTTCAAAAATTCTTAAATTTATAGTTTTCATTGATATATTAGATGTATTAATCTAAAATTTTAAAACAAATGAGGGAAAACCGAAAAAAAAAAAGGGAGAATAAAACAAATCTCGACCTCCCTTTAAATATTTGAGGAATATTGCCAAAAAGTCGTAAACTTATTATATGTCGACAATTCGGTGCTGAACTTTTTAATTATGTCAATTAGTCATAAAGTTTTTGAGAATTTGCCAATTTAGTCCTAAAACCTTTCAAACGTACAATTTTTTGGAAAAAAAATTCTTAAAATTAAATTGGGAAATCATACAAAGCTGTAGAATACAAAGCTTTAGAACTAAATTGGTACTCTTGAAATGTTTCGGATTAAATTGGCATAATTAAAAGTTTTATAACTGAATTGATCGTCATATAATAATTTTAGGACTTTTTAGACAATTTTTCATATATTAGTATCCATGTCTTGAATTAGTTCAAGTAAAAAGGATTGGAGACATAAAACAATGATAGGTCAAGAAGACGGACTGACCAACAATTTTTTGTACGAGTCCATGAAGATTATTCCTTCGAATTTTAATAGTTGGCGTGACTTTTGAAGGGAAAATTAGGAAAACATGTCCTAAACTTATTGTATCTACATGTCAATTCAATCATAAACATTTTAATAATTTGTCAATGTAATATATCATCCCAATTTTGGCTAGAAATCATTAACATAAACATTAGCCGCCTTACGTAAGACAATCAACACTAATGTGTATAATTCTATATAATTTGTATTATTTTATTAATTGATTCTTTTCTTTTCTTTTCTTTCCTTTCTTTTGTTTTCCCCAACTGTGGGCTAGTGAGGTCACCGACCAACCTTTGCCAGTCACAAACAATGTTTGGGCGAGGGCCTCCACCCATTGCTAGCCACGACAAAGGCAAATAGCCCTCACCCAAATCCAAGAGAGAGGCCACAGCCATTGCCGCAATCCTTATATTTGTTAACATCTAAATTTTGGTGCATCATTTAATCATTCATTAATTGCATAGTAAATGAATGATTAATTTTTAACCAGTAAACAAAATTAATTATCATTAAATTGCATAAAATACGGATATTAGGAGAATTTGATCAATAGTAATAGGATTCATCAAAAAAATTTAAATAACAAAAAAATAAAATTACTATTGTTATAATAAAAAAGCGGAGTCGGGCCGGTCGACCCGGCCCCCACTTGTTTTCTCGGCTGGACCCGGCCCAACCCTCTCCCTGCCTTTTTTTCCCCATTTTGCCCTTTCCCCAGCCCGGCCAGTGCGCTGGTCTTCTTCTCCGCGTCGCTCCCAGAGCAGGTCGCAGCGCGATCCGAGGATCGGGGATCAGCCGGCCACGGCAGGCTGGCGGTGGCAGAAGCCATGCGCGCCTGCCGGAGGCCCTTAAAAGAGAGAGAGAGGCGGACGGTGCCAGGGGGGTCGGACACAGAGAGAGAAACCGTGGATATTTTAATAACGGGAGGATTCGAGAGAGAGAGAGAGAGAGAGTGAGAGATCCTCAGGGAAAGACGGGTGAGTTCTGGTCCATTCCGGCGGGTTCCCGCTCGACGTTCTCCAGAGGAGACCTCCATTAGTGGCCCCACAAGCCGCGTCCGGCCGCACCTACGCTCGACCTGGCCCCGGCCGATCGGAGAAGCCGAGAAGCTGTGCGTTCTCCCGCTTCCTTTCCTCCAAAGCTACGTGTTTCTCGGCGACGCCTCACCCCACAAGGTAAGCCTGTGTCTCCCCGTTCGCCCATCTTGCTCGAACCGTCGGAGCGAGAGGCTTGCTGGCCTGGGCTTGTTCATGCGCATGCCTTTCTCTGTTTATGCAGAGTGTTGCTTGCTTATTGGGGGTCGGTTTCGGTTTTGGTTTTGGTTTGAGTTCGTGTCCCGATCGGTTTTCTGGTTCCCCCCTCGGTCGACGGCCCCCAAATCTTGGGTTCCGATGAAACGACCCTGACGCGTGTCTAGCCAAAATCCGAAGGTCTACTCGCTTGTCGGGCACGTTATTAATTGAATCGCTCTAGTGATCGAGTGTGATGAGTCCAACAGACGAATCTCAAGGACCATACGCGCCAAAGACAAATCTCGACAATTCATCCACCGTCGCCCAAAGTTAACCAATCAGAGATTGGAAACAAGAGATTTAAGGACAATTTTTACTTGAATCAAATGGTCCTCTTTCCTTTACTACATGAACTAGTCCTCCATTAATAGTGACTAGCCTTCTAAAACGTTCAAGGGCTGAGTCCCATATTTTGATCACAAATTTTGTAGAAAATTACCCCATTAGTCCTAACCTTATTTTGTACATATGTTAATCCAATCTTAAAATTTTCAATTTTGCTAATTTAATCATAAATATTTCTCGAAATTTCACTATAGAATGGACTGTAATGACCGAACCGCCATGTTGGCAATTTCTAACAACAAAATTGACCAAAATGATAATGTTTAAATTTTGCACAAAAGCTTAAGGCTCATTTCGCAAAATTAATCATCTGTGCAATAAATTTAGAATTGATTGGGTAATGTCCCCCCAATTCTTTTTACGTTTAAGGGATGGATCTGCTTTTTCCATAGTTAACCTTTTGGACATGCTCGTGAGAAAACAGCTCGGTCTACTTTCCCATGAATTCAATGACTCAATAACACGTATGTAACACGGAGTACAACATTTGTCTGTTTTTCAACACTTGGGACAATTTTACACCAAACTTTTTTTTGTGCCACCAAAAACCCCAAACTATGTACTTTGAACAATTTTACCTTGAACTTTTTTTTGTGTCACAAAAAATCTTAAACTATGCTATTTAGGACATATTTACCCGAAACTTTTTAACTAAAGGGGATTTTCATCTTTTTTCTTTTTCTTTTTTTTCCCTTTCTTCCCCCTCTACCATGGCTGGCCAGGGCCACCCTCGCCAGCGGCGGTGTCCGGCAAGGGTGGCCCTCGCTGGGGAGGGTCGCCCTTGACTGGGCGAGGGTCGCCCTCTCCTGCCAAGGGAGAGGGTCGCCCTTGTCAGATGCTGCCACCGGCGAGGGTGGCCCTCGCCAATTTCCCTATGCCAAGAAGAGGAAGAGAAAAAAAAAAAGTAAAAAAACGAAAATGCCCTTCAATTAAAAAGTTTGGGATAAATGTATCACAGATGACATAGTTTAAGGTTTTTTGTGGCACGAGAAAAAGTTCAGGCTAAAATTATCCCGAGTAGCATAGTTTAGGGTTTTTGGTGACAAAAAAAAGTTTAGGGTAAAATTATCCCAAATGGCATAATTTGGGGTTTTTGGTGGCATTTTCCCTTAAAACATTATTAAAGTTGTCCACGTCAACGATGTAGTGCCACGTAGGCCAGCTGGGGTCCGCGTCAGTAATATTTGACCAAAATTAGCGGGAATGATTGAATTGGCAATTGTTAAAAGGTTTGGCCCTTAGATCAAATTCGAATGCAGGTAGAGAATTATAAGATTTTTCCAAGGAACTTGTTCAAAGCTAGTGAGAAAGTTGTGGGAGGGATTGAGGTAAGACAATGATGTGGCCCAATATCCCACACCCATGATGGAATATTACCGTCGATTCTATTTCCAGACAGATCTATCCATTCTATGCTAGTTGAATTTCTCAAGAATGCGGGGATTTCCGTAACTTGGCACCCGGAAAGACTGGTGGACAAGAGGCTTGGCAGAACATGCTCAGTGACAAATTGTTGTCTGAATCAGTCTTGAGAGCAATTGAAGGTCTAAAACACCGGTGAGGTTATTTGCTGAGATGCTCAGATAAGTGAGGTTCCCAAGCTGAAATATTGAGCTCGGGACTGAGCCACGCAACTGATTACCACTCAGGTCAACATGGTCTAAAGTGGGTGGCGCAAGGAACTCACCGATGTGGCCCCTGAGCCGGTTGCTACTGAGGTCTAGGCTCGTCAAGGACGGAAGAGAGAACAGTGATGACGGTATAAACCCGCCAATGAGGTTGTTGGAAATATCAAGTCGGACAAGATTGGAAAGATTCTTCATGCTTGGCGGAATAGGACCCTTGAAGAGATTATGTGAGAAATCCAGAAGAAGAAGTGTCTTATTGTCAAAGACGTTGGGTATTGGACCTACGAATTTGTTTGAGGAAAGGTCGAGCAAACTGAGCTGATCAAGGTTTGACAAAGTTGGAGGAACCTGCCCACTAAACTCATTATGCGAAAGTTCCAGATGGGTGAGCCGTGTTAGGTTACTAAGTGATGATGGAATAGAGCCTGTGAAGCTACACCGGTACAGCCAAAGTATCTGCAGAGAATGCAGGTCACTGATGGACTCTGGTAATACTCCAGAGAAGCCGGAGGAGGACAAATCCAAAACCTTCAAAGAGCTGTTCCAAGTTGATTCAGGTAAGTAACCCAAAAGCTCTTTGTTGCCTGCTAAATTGAGGCATGTTAGCTTAGGCAAATGGAAAATGTTTGCTGCTAAAGTGCCATGCAATTTACACGAACGGAGGCTGAGGACTTCCAGAGATGGAGGGAGATTACTTAAGCGAGCCACATCAACGCTAGACAGATCTAACCCGTCGAGAATAAGGACTCTCAACTCTGTCAAGTTTTGAAGCAGCTTGTTTGACCTCGACGGTCTTTCAGCTTCCTGGGGTGAAGGAAGATTGAGTAAACCAAGAGCAGATGGTTCACTGCCGTTTGAAGACCGTGGAAGAGTGGCAGCTTGGGTTCGGGGGTAAGCAGCCGAGTACAAGGCGAGTCACATGACCTGTCATCAGATCGCATGTGACTCCGTCCCACAAGCAACAATCTGAGGCAGCATTCCAGGAAAGCATCTTTGGTCTCCTGAGCCAACCAATATCCAGTTGGCAGAAAACTGATGTGGAAGTTTCTGATGTTAAAGCATTCAGGAAGTGAAGAAAGTCGGACTTTTGATCAGGGCGACAGGGAGCACTTTCTAGGGAGAGAGGAGAGGGAGAGGGGGACGACGCGGGGCGCATTGCTTGTGCTTCGATGAGGATTGAGAGCAGAAACAGGACAGTTTGACGAGATTTTGACAAGCATTGCATTTTCAATTTAGGGATGCAAAAGCATTACCATTCGGTTGCAGGATCACCTTTCGGAGTTAGCCCATGTATATCTGCGCATAGAAAAATGCTCGGCTAACTGTACCGTTAGCTAGGAAATGGTCAATCCGGTGCTACACATTTTCCATGAGAGAGAGCGATCTGTGTTTTGCTTGAAAACTTCCATGTGCTTGTCTTTGAGAAAGGAAATTTTTGTGGTCAATCCTGAGCCACACATTTTTCATGAGAGAGAGAGAGAGAGAGGGAGGGAGGGAGATCCGTGTTTTGCTTGGAAATTTCCATGTGATGCTAGCACAACTCTATGCGAATAGAAAAATATGGAGTTCTTAATGATGGTACGAGGAAACCATGTGGAAATTGGAAACTATGGTTCGGCAGAGATTTGCCAAGTTTTTCTTTAAGCTTTTCCTGAGTCTAGAAAGATAATTGTTCCAATAAAGAAATATGCATAAGCATGATACTCTCCCCACATCTAGAAATGACTAGGTAAATGCCCGCCTAGACCCCGGTATAGCTATAGTTTCCCTTTCAGAGTTCGTCTCTTCCGTGCTTTTTACATTTTCTGCAAGCACGCGCACAGCATAAAGATGAACTACCTCACGGTCCATGCGTCGAAAGCTCAGCATGCGTGCTAATCCTGAAAATAGGACCATACGCTTCAGTGTGGACCACAAGGAAGGCGCTTCACCAAAATCATTGGCTGCAATTGGACTAGTTTATGCATCGAAGATTGCCGTCGACATCCCTGAGTAATATATGCGCGCAATTGTCTCATTCAAGCAGTGTATTTTATTAGTAACATGATATGTATTTTCTTTCCGGCCGTGAAAGTTGATAACAAGCTGATGAGCGATTGATGTTTGGAACAGATATTCCTATCATCTCTGACTTTACTGGCTGCACATTTGATTGGAATTATGCCCCATTAAATGCAGGTTTATGACTTCCTCACCACGTTTTGTTGACAACAGTGGTTATTATGCTGGTAGGTGTTATTCCTCAAGGAACACTTTACCTCTCTCTTTTTTGAATTGCAAAATTTAACCAAATAAGACGATAATCATTCCATTTGCTAAAGCCAAATAATGGAGTAGCTGTTGTCCTCTAATTTATTATGCAGCGGAGACTTTGACGACTTCTTCGAATGCAAGGGGACCGCCTCGGGCAAAGTGGTCCGAAAATTTTTTATTATTGACCTTAGACGGCCAGACTGGACCCACTCTATAGGAAATTAATATTGACTTGACTTGGGCTAAGACTTAGTTAGCAATAAAAGAAAGGGAAAATACCAACAAAAATTTCAAATTATATCATTTGGAACAATTTTACCCTAAATTTTTTTCATATCATCAAAAACGTC
The DNA here is from genome assembly GCA_014182845.1 of Corymbia calophylla. Lineage (NCBI taxonomy): Eukaryota > Viridiplantae > Streptophyta > Magnoliopsida > Myrtales > Myrtaceae > Corymbia > Corymbia calophylla. Next base: position 23,554,346 of record CM024698.1, on the reverse strand, counting down.
AAATTATGTCACTTGAAATAATTTTGCCATAAATTTTTTTTCGTGCCATCAAAAACCCCCCAAACTATACCACTTTGGACAATTTTACTTTAAACTTTTTTCTTGTGCCACAAAAAATCCTAAACTATGTCACTTGGAATACATTTACCCCAAACTTTTTAATTAAATGGCATTTTCACCTTTTTACTTTTGTACTTTTTTTCTTTTTCCTTCTTCCCTCTCTGCCATGGCCGGTAGAGGGAAGTCGATGAGGGCCACCCTCGCCGGGGAGGGTCGCCCTCGCCGATCTAGCGAGGGCCGCCCCCGATCGAGCAAGGACACCCCCGCCAGACTCAGGTGAGGGACGCCCCCGACGGATTTGGTGGGCGCGACCCTCACTTGAGTCGAGCAAGGGCCGCTTGATTCGGGCGAGGGCCGCCCTTGCTAGACGCCATCGTCGGCAAGGGTGGCCCTCGCCGCTTCCCTCTACTAGCCATAGCAAAGGAAAGAGGAAGAAAAGAAATAAAGTTAAAAAGACAAAAATGCCCTTCGGTTAAAAAGTTTGGGGTAAAATGCCTTTTGTGGCGTGGTTTAAGATTTTTGTGGCATAAATAAAAGTTCAAAGTAAAATTATCCTAAGTAACATAATTTGGGATTTTTTGTGACACAAAAAAAAGTTAAGGGTAAAATTGTCACAAGTGGTATAATTTAGGATTTTTGATGCACGAAAAAAAATTCAAAGTAAAATTGTCCCAAGTAGTATAGTTTGGGATTTTTTTTGTGTAAGAAAAAAATTTAGGGTAAAATTATCCAAGTGGCGTAATTTGAGGTTTTTTGAAGCGCGAAAAAATTTAGGATAAAATTATTTTAAGTGGTATAATTTGAGATTTTTAGTGACATTTTTCCTAAAAGAAACTTTTGTTGGCCGACTAGCTATAGAAGAAATTGACAGGGGCTTGCTAGTAGTCATATATCAATTTGAAAGTTTTGAAAGTAGAAAGGCCCACCGTTGATAGTGACTTTTGATCTAATTTTCGCGCTAAGGGAAAGGCGACGTGGGCCAGCTTCCTTGATTGAGTTGTAAGTTGCATATAGCTGCTCATTTTCTAAAGAAAATATCTTCCACATTTTCCGACGTTTAAATAACTTAAGAAAATTAATTGACGAAAATATAAATTTAAATTCAAAAAATAATTTTTCTTAAAAAATAAAATTATTTTCTAAAATATGAGCAAATATTGGTCTTTAAATCAGAAATTCTGCACTTAAGCATAAGAATCCCAACGCTCGTTCCCAAGTCCTTAGTAATAGACCTGTGTCTAGAGGCTAGGGCCAAAGCTTGTCGAGATTAGTTCACAAAGGTTGGGTTAGGGAAATTGGTGCCGACGCTTGAGACTTAAGTGCCTATGCCTATAATCTCGCGCCTAGGCCTAGGTCCATTGAGGCCAAGCTCAACACCTATGCTCGAGTCCAACATGGCCAAGCTTGGAACCCCGATGTCCGTGCCCATGTCTTTGGCACCCAAGACTAAGTCCTTGACATCTTTGTACGGGTCCAGCAAGACTAGGCCCGGGACATCGTTGCCCTTACTCAAGTCCATCGAGGCAAGGCTTGAGACCCCAATGCTCATGCTCAAGCTCTCGACAACTAAGATCAGATCCTCAACCATCTATGTCGAGCCCGAGCCCCTGATGTTCTCACCCAAGTCCCCAGAACTCACACCCACACTTGAGTCCATTGAGGTGGACCCAAGACCTCAGTGCGCATGCTCGAGTCCGTCAAGGCCGAACCCAGGGCATCGGTGCCAATGTCTATGTCCATAGAAACCATGCCTAGATCACCGAGGCCTGGGGCTCGAGTGCCGGGATCTGGGCATTGGCACCGCGGTCCCAACCTCAGCTTCTATGGACCCAAACCGGGCATTGAACTTGGCCTCGATGGACTAAAGCCTAAATTACACTTGTGCTACGTAAGACATGACGTCACTGCAAATTAAACCATATAGTCTTTGACAGGACACCGCTCAGCGACTTCAACGACTTCACCAGTACGCTCCCTAGTCAATAGGATTCGGAACACGAGGCAAGTTTGATTGATTGTTGATGCGGTTTTTCCATTGTCCGCCGTCCATAAGTTCTAAAAAGTCATAATAATCAGGCGCGATAATTACTCCACGAGATAAGTTATTGGAAAAATTGTTATCTGGTCCCGTATGGTGGCGCCATTCACGGACCCAACATTATTTCAAAGGATTCTTGGATGACAAGTCGTTGGGGGAGTTCTGCTTTTCTAAAAAGTAATGTCACTCACCCTTGAAACGTAGCGGGCACGTGATTTTGATGATGTCCTCGGAAGAGAAAGAAATGAATATTTCTGGTTGGTTTAGACAGAGAAAATCACGGACAACTTGCGGCAGCGACTTGACCACGTGAAGTCTTTGTTTAGGTTTACGTTTGATAATCATTCCATTCTTGAGTATAATTTTTATTCGAAAATAGATTTTTATATTTTATATTCTAGATGAGTTTTGGAATATTTGAAAACGTTTGATAAATGTATAAAATTTTTATTTCAAAAATAGAAAAAGAACAGATATACGTATCAATATTTGATACGAACTTTACATTTTTTGGGGCTAAGCATTTCTTTTAATTTTTTAATAATTTTATGTAATTTTTCTTTTCTTTTTCTTCTCTTCTTCCTTCTTCTTCCTTCTTCTTCTTCTTCATCCTCCTCCTCCTCTAGCTAGTCGTCCACCCCCTGCAAGGTTGCTAGACCTCATATGCCCTATGACTGGTTAGAGGGCCAAACGAAGAAGAAGAGGAAGAGAAAAAAAGAAAATATTTTGGCCTTTATTCTTAAGTTGTTCTTGGCAATAAAGAAACAACTTTTTTAAACTTTTTTATTATGTTCCAAATCTATTCACGAAAATAAAAAAGTTATCAAATGAATTTCCATTCTTTTTTTTTTATTCTGGGGAATAAAAGAATAGAAATAGATAGTATTTGGTACATTACCAAATAAGCCCTTAATGTTTTCTTTTGGGCTAACTTCCAAGCTAATGTTAAGTTCCTTTTAAAGTAAACTAGACCTTTGATCAAAAAAAGATAAAGATGGTAGAAGTGTCATAACTAACTTGAGTGCTATAATTTTTTTTGCTCACTGGAGAGTCACATTTATTAAAAATCATTCACTTAAGTACCATCAACGATTTGTCTCACTAGAAAATATGATGTGGCATTAATCTATTATAAATCGGCCAGCGTGGCTCGGTAGAAAAATCTAATTAGCATATACATAAGAAACAATGTCGTTTTGGCTTTATTTACTAAAAAAACCCTAACAGGCAAAGCAACCACGAAACACCGTCCTCAAGCTAAGCAGCAGAGCAGCCATGGAAGCCCCCAAGTTTTTGTTGACGTGCGCGCGTTGCACCCTAATATGAGCCATGAAAACCTTGTCTGAGTCAAATACCACGCTTCCTCAATGGAAGCACTCGGCCTGAAAGCGCTTCTCTTTTCCTCTCTGAACTTCCCCTTTTAAATCCAAGCCTTATTTCCCATATTGCAGAAAACCCTAATTCCTTTAATTTTGGGCAAATTTACCTCATGAATTGTGACAAATGAAGATGAAGATTTTGATCGGCCGCTATCATGAAACCATGAGCATATTTGAAGGAGAGAGAGAGAGAGAGAGAGTTGTGGATGTTGTGGTGAAGAAGATGATCATGAAGACCAGAAGAGCAAGACGAGAACATGTTTGAACTCAAAATTTGGACTTGAATTTTGTTTCATTTTTCACTTTGGACTCGATTTAGGGGGGGAACAAATTTATTTTAAAGAGACACGTAACATATATTACCTTTCAGACATCACTCATCATCTTACAAACTTCACATTTAAATATTCATTATAACGTCTCTCTTCTCTCTCACATTTAAATATTTTATGTGGTCAAAATATTAGTTTGAGATAAATTTATTATAGATATACTAGACTCAATTTAATATTTTTTATAATATTAATTATTTTTAATAAATAACGTCACTCACGCGTGAAATCTTGCATGTATTTTATTAATGTTCTCGGAAGAGAGAGAAATGAATATTTTGGGTTTGCTTGGATAGAGAAAACGACGGATGACCAGCGGCAACGGCCTGACCAAGTAAATTAGACTAGAAAGGCCGTTTGAGACGTTCTAAATACCCCAGACTATTTTTACGCATTTATGAATTCGATCAATCAAATTTTGTTACCTTGCAGCTCGGGTTAGCACTCAGCAGGGTCATTTCCTTTTTAGCATCTCTCATAATTCACAAATGTTAAATTTAAATCTTCATTCTAACGTCTCTTTTCTCTCACATTTAAATATTTTTTATGATCAAAATATGACTTTGAGGTAAAATTGTTATATATATACTAGACTTAATTTGAAATTTTTTGTACTATTAACTCTTCAAATAAGTAACGTCACCCACGCATGAAAACCTGCGTGCACGTATTTTATCAATGCACTGAGAAGAGAAAGCAGTGAATTTTTCGGGCTTGTCTAGTCAGAGAAATTTACGTGTGACATGCGGCAACGACTTGACCAATTAAAGTCTTTGTTTATTGTTTTCTTTTTGGACTAACTGGCAAGCTAACGTTCCGTGACTTCTAAAGTAAATTAGACCTTTTGACCAAAGAAATAAATAAATTAGACCGAAAAAGCCGTTCCAGACGTTCTAAATACACCAGAAGTTTTTTTAGAATTCAATCAATCAAATTTTGTTGCCTTGCAACCCGGGTTAGCACTCAGCAGAGTCATTTCCCCTTTGCTTTTCATCATCTCACCGACGTCACTTTAAATCTTCATTTTAACGTGTCTCTTCTCTCATATTGTTTTTTTTAATACCATGAAATACCCTAAACTATTATATTTGTGATAACTGAACCACAAACTAATTTTTTAACTATAAAAAATCATAAATTAATATACTTTTGATAAATTTACGTTTTATCACAGTCCGTGCCTTGCCACGTGAGCAAGAGACATGGGGGCTTGGCAATCTCAAGCACACGACAGGGTGTGATAGCAACGGCAATGCAGAGGCGTGGCTTGCAGCATCGTGAGCAATAGCAGTCCGTTTGAATCCGGTGCGGGGGAGGAGGGGGAAGGGGTTACAGAAGGAAATGCAAGGATTTGTTTGGTTTTTGGGTGTATTATTTTATGTAACTTTACAAGAAAGCAAACATAGTTAATATCATTGGATAGACTTACAAGGGTTCTTCCTGTAGTTATTACAGACATTAGAATAATCGGACGCTAAGGATCTTATGACTTTTGTCCAAAAGATGGCAAAGCAGTCGCTGGTCTCTTAAAAACAAATATATGTTCCAAAGCACACCGTTCACCTACTTTACCAGGATGCTGATTAGCATATCGTGTTCGGAATATGAGACAAGTTGCATTACTTATTCATGGCGTTTTCATTGAAGAGCAATACAAAGATCTTTAATGGTCCCCAGGCATACTATTTCAGTCGAAAAAAGTCATTATCTCGACAATGGGAGTTATCATCATCAAATTACCGGGTTAAGATGGTCTCTGTTACTTTTTATTTCTGGCACCGATGATGGCTCAACAATATTTTAAAAGAAAATTTGAGTATACACTTTTGGTGTAAAAAGAAATTGATGCAAACCATCTAATCTGCCCATGGTTTGAGTGGTTTTATACGTTTTCTTTCTCACTAACCTTCAAATCGATGACATGTAAAGTTTCTCGAGATTTCTTTTTATACTATTAGTGTATATTATATATGCTCTATTTTAAACTTTCAATTCAATTTTAATTGCATGACTCACCATAATCATTAAGCAATTCAATTGTTTTGCAATTTTTTTTTGAAAGAAAGATGCCATTCATATATTAGAATAATACTTGAAAAGCTGCATAGAAGTTTTCTAAGCCTAGTACATCCCAAATTAATGTACAATAAAGCAAAAAAAAAGAAAAAGGACACGGTCTACAACTAGAATCACACTTTCATCCTAAAGAATGGATCTGATGCCGTAAACGATTGGCAACGGAAAAAAAAAGAAAAGATCACCAAATTTAGTGATGAGTCTACAGCAAGATCTTTCTATTTGCAACGGCTTGTGGTGGGCATCTAGGTTCAGCACCTTCGTCACCATCGTTTTGTAGAGATATCAACATCAAAATGTTGGAAAAACACAGATCAAATACATGCGAGGAGCTCCCAGATCTATATCCGGATCTACTTCGAAAGAGAAAACTCCTAAAATTTGACCAAAATTTAAATAAAGAGAGGAGAGCCACCTAATCTCAGAGAGGTTATGGAGCTACATTACGAATATCCTCGTTAGTGGTTGTCGGCTGAATGAATGGCCGAGCTGGTCTCCGCGTTCACGCGAGAGATCAGAACTTTATTCACACACGATTTCAAGATACAGAGAGGGAGAGGGGGAGGGACCCTCAGGGACGGCACCGCTTAGAGGCAGCAGCTTCCAGAGGAAACGGAGGAAACCTTAACTTGGGGTTTAGAGAGAGAACTGCACGCTTCAATTTTCACTTGCACCAACATAGACGGGTCAAAAATACTTTCTCCAGAAAACGCAAAGGCTAAAGAAAAAAGCAACACAAATTCGATATCCTGTACAACAAGTCATCGGGAGCTCCAATTCCTAATAAGAAAATGAATTTTGCTGTGGTCGGAGAAAAAGGAAATGAGTTTCTCAAGTTGGTTCAACCAAAGAGAAAATTAGGTGGGTTCGATGCGATGCATTCTAAATTAATTCAATTTGAAATTTCGTGCTTGGTGTTTTTCGTACTTTTTTATCACAATACTGAAGATTTGAAAGAGCTCTAATGGATGAGAAGGACAACGAACGTTACAATGTTGAATAGTTGGCACGAAAAGGACAGAAACGTGACTTCCAAGTTCCATCTCTTTTCCTCGAAAGAGGTGGCTACCAAGTCCTTGTCTAATTTCTTTTTCTTAGCCAATTGCCAAAGGGTAACGTGAATTGGATTCGAACTGATCAATCAGATTTGTTTCGAAAGTGTCGAACGTTTTATACGTTTTTTTTGACTTGACGAAATCGATCAACCATATCAGCACGCAGCAGGCCGGTACTTCCTCATTTCCTAACGCCTCTCTTCCTCTGGCAAACCTCACCTCTTTCAAATCTTCGTTTTGACTTCTCTCTTCCCTCGCGAGATCGTGCGGAGAGCAGCAAATCAAACGGAGGTTCGATAAGGATGGAAGAACAACGTTGGAGGAGGAAGGGCAAGCAGCGGCAGTTTCCAGCACCACAAACGCGACTGCGATGAACAGAAGTGGCAACGCGAGACCGCGCTCTGGCAACGCGAGGCTCGCGATCCTGTGCAAAATTCCTGACGGTAAAGAAAGAAATTGCGAGGCATCGATTGATGGAGGGCATTGAAAATTTAATTGAGCGACACTGAGGAATTTCTACCTTTTGGAGGATCACGAACCGCTGAGTGGTGAGAAGATATGTGGAGGTCGAATGATTGAATGGATCGGCTCCATGGTCAGTTGGGTTCGACGCGATACTTTTCCTTCCAACTTAAAAGTGGAGCTTTATGGCATGGGGTGAAAAGTGAATCATGTAGAAGGCATGATACAACTAGCTTGTAAGAGTGGCATCAAGGTATTTCTACTAAGAGTCCTAGAGCAAAATGAATACCAATTTAAAAGGTTTCTAAACGCAGGGCTGGCTTCTGATGCACAAATTGATAGGGAGAATATCGCTCTCCTGGTGAAGCCTTGACAAGTAAAAACCAACTTTTATACCCAAGTGTTTTGTATATCTTGCTCGAAGAATTGGATTCTCTATCTAAACTAGACGTGATACAATCCGGTGTGAAGATGTGGTTTATCATACTATTCTTAGGAATAATATTTAGAAGGAAGGTTGATCCAATATTCTCGGCTCATCAAGTGCTGCATGGGCTATCATGTGACCAAAAATCTGTCGGCTCGTGACATGCATCCACTTTGTTAGTCGAATTCTTTTTTTTTTTTTTGAATTGGTCTTTCTAAGATTTTCACTTGGCCTCATCCTCGTCTCTCAAATCAAATTTGGTCGTTCTATTACAACAAATCACTTCTTTTGATATACATATAGGTTGGTGGCTAAAAGGGACCTGATCCTATTGCACAAAAATGACTTCCGCACGAAGCCCATCAGGTAAGTGCAACTGATTTTGTCTTATGCTTGCTAAGAAGACAAATATCTAGTGTAATTCAGGCTCTAACAGCAAACAAAACAATAATTGTTAGTGTTTAGACATCTACATCACCTCCTTTTTCATGTGGTTTGTATGCATCAAGTTGATTCTTGTGACTGGACCAGGTATTTCTATCGCTCAAAAAGGTTAGAAATCGTTTAATTCTATAACGAAATTTTTATCGAAGTATTCATCTTGAGTAGTTCATGATGTTACTCTCGCGATAATATGCATGATTAATGATTAGATCCTTTCAATTGCTCCACTCAATTCGCTTATTCAAAATGATCACAGGTGACGGTGGAAAATAGACTTTTCCAATTTGGCCAAATACCTTGGGTGAAAAAACGTCAGGAGTCGACTTTTCTGAGTGATTTTGCACTATCTCCAACTGATGAAGTCTCTAAATCGAGTGGATCTTAAGTCCAACAGTCAAAACCATTACTCGCTAGGCTGCGTCCCTAATGACTGATTCATGACTGCATCGTACCGTGTTGGGACAATCGTTAATATACGCCAAGAGGTTCGAGTTCAAAAGCATAGAACGAATCAAAGGCTAAGTTCAACATGTGTTTGTGTGTTTAGTATTGACACGATACCCTAATCTTTATAATGCAATTCTTCCGGGAACAAGTAATTCCCTCCGTGGAAGTACTGTAATCCCCGGGGACGGTGCATTGACTCTCAGAGAAATGTAGCCCCCTGCCTGGCTTGCATCCAATTACGGCTCTTGAGCTGTTTAATACCTTCAGATCATTTGGGCAGCTCTCCAACTGTGCTTTGCAGATTGCAGGTGGGCCGCAGTCAGCACACATTTCCATAATCTTAAGTTCGAGATTATACCCCCTTTCCGCAGACATAGTGATGTAACCGTCACCGGAAATGACATAAATTGTGGCAACCAGACTGTCCTCTGCAGTACACTCTCTTCCTTCGCAATTACCGGTGGCGCAATTGCGAGCAGCCAATCGATCTGAAGTGCATCCAGTACTGAAGAAGCCAAAGCCTGCCCACCCATCCGGCAGAGTACACGAATGTACTGTACTTGGATCAATTGCACTGAGACTGGTGCTATTGTTAATCATAGAAGGGCAACCGGTGCTATTGTTAATTTTCATAGAACCGCCGGTAGGAATCAGTGATGGAAATATTGGTATCGGGCAAGTGTTGTCATAGACTAGTGTAAAACTCGCTGAAGCAAAGATGGGCACTCCTCCTACAAATTGAAAGAACAGATAGCTAAAAACATCATAAAGCGATTAAAGAATAAAAATGACAGCTAAAAAAGCGGTCCAATTCCAGGTAGCTACCCAAATGGGTATTGGGATCAATTCAGTGAGAAACAACCAAAAAAAAAAAAAAAAAAAAAAAAAACTAAGCAAAGAGGAAGATGCCTCGCAAATCAGAGTCTCACCAAGTAGGAATAACACTGCCGAGGATTTCACTAGCAAAGACCTTCCTTCTCCAAATGCCATCTGTAATATTTTGAGAGGTTGCAGGCATTATGAACAGAAAAAATAGCAACTCCACAGATTTTTTTCTTCAATTGCCAAACAGAGCAAATAATGATGAGACAATTCCCTTACAACAGATTAAATTGTTCAAGAGTTTAATCACTCCGCAAGAATGAATATCTCACTAATGAGGTACAATTATGTCTCATCTTCACAAATTTTCTATGTCCTCTCCAAGCAGTTCCGAGTTGTATGATCAAGTAAAGCATTTCCAAATTCATATTAAGACCTTAACAGCTTTCTGTAAAAGAATAAAGGTGTACTACTGTAGAAAACTTAAAACTATGATTTTCATTACCATATATCAAAGTCAGCTCTGGATCTGTTGGTTAGAAAAAGATGGAGGTGTGTCATTTGGTGATAACCCGAAAGTTATAACTCCTCAAAAAGAAAAAAGGGCACATTAAAATCCTTTGAACTCTTGAAGTTTTATGTTTTCGCTTCCATTTGAGAATGAAAACCAAGATATGATTTAGTCACACTCAAAAAACAATTCCTAAATGGTAATAAGGTAATTGTTTTCCAAGTCAACGTTACAAACTGAAAATATATTGTTGATATCTCCAGTTTCTCCTTTCCGAATGAAACACAAAGATAGTGAATACCAAAGGAAAAGACACTTTCACTATTATTTTGGAGACTTTTGATTTTGATTTTCATACCATTGATGTTTTCATATACAAAAATGGACACTGTAATTGTTTTCTAAAATCAAATGAGCCCTAAGTTTCTGAATCAGGGAAATGAGCAGCACTGATGAGCAGGAAGCCATGCCAACCATTTACTATCTGACGGAGTTAAGAGAGTCTTACGATGTCTATTGATCAAGTATAGAAATCAAGCCATCTATTCCTTTGTTTATCAATGCACAAGCGGAAGATTTTATTGTTTTAAACATCATTCTGGATGACCAAGGTCAGTAGCGGGCCTAAGGCCCAATTTATCGGGAAAAAGTACAAATAATCATCAGATCATTCTTTGACTTGTGAGGGAAGGACTGCATTACTAATGATTCAACATTTAGGGTGTTTGTTTCACGGAAAACTCTAGATTTGAAAAATATTTTCTAAAAACCAATTACTTGTATTGCTTAAAAAAAATGGAAATATTGGCATCATTCACGAAAAACAGTTAGGCATAAATTATTATTGATAAAGAAAACATTTACCATTGAGTAATTTTTCCAAGTGATATAACCACCAATCATTTTTTGAAATTTTTTTTTCCAAATCTTGAGTTTTTGGGTAAACAATCACGCCTGAAGGTAAATTTTCGATACAGGATTTGCAAGAAGATCCTTACATGGCAAGACTTGCTCTCACTAATCTAGACATGTATAACTTTTAATGAGATTTCAATTTTTAGGGTAATTGATACTATTTGTGGACCAACTTTCTCAGATATTATAAATTAGCTATATTTACATATCAAAGAGAGAAGTCAAAAAGGAGAATGTTTATGCATTTTCTAGTGTATAAATATGGAAAGATTGGAATAATAACCTCTTCCTTTCTCTTACAACTGCCAAATTTGCGACCGCACAAAAAGGGTGGAACCACCTTTTTCATCTTAGGATCCTACAAACGAAAAGTACAATCATATATATAATTTACAGTGTTGCTGAATATATCAAATAAGAAAAAAGAGACATAGCACAACTGAAGAAACAAGATTACATGGGAAGATCAAGCTACGATTGTCAAGTGGACAGATTAAACTCTATCAAATACAATAATAGGGGTTTAGTGTTGCAGTCTAGGCAGCACAAAAGGAGCCTTAAGGGCTTTTCTAGTTCTCAGAGTTTGCAATATCATCAAATATGGAACATGACAAAACTAATTTTACTAGTAAAACGTCAGTGCCTGAAGTTTCTTCACATCCCATGTAGAAGAGATCAGGCACTGGATATTCAGACAATGACAATCTAGATTTGTTCCCAAACGAATACATTGTTTGAAATTGTTTTCAATGTTGCAAACAAAAACAAGTTTTGAGAGATCATATATATCAAATAACAACAAAGAGACATAGCACAACTTCTGAAGAAACTAGATTACATGAGAAGACCAAGCTACGATCGTCAAGTGATCAGGCTAAACTCCATCAATCTAGTGTTAAAATCTAGGCAGCACAAAGGGGACTCAAGGGCTTTTCTAGTCCTCAGAGTTTGCAATATCATCAAACATGGAACACCACAAGTCTAATTTTACTAGTGGAACATCGGCACTTATAATTTCTTGACATCCTGTGTAAAAGAGATCAAGCGCTAGATATCCAGATAATGACAATCCAGACTTGTACCCAAACAGATAGGTTCTTTGAAAATATGTTGCTATATAATAACTCATAATTGCTCATATAAACATCAATGGAAGTTCAACAAAGTCGTCCAAGAGAATTCTTATTTGACGTTTAAACTTGTGAAGAAAGAATAGATGTTAAATCCAAGTACCAAAGACAAGTTCAACCCAATCAAATGCAACAGTTATTAGCTAAAGAACAAGCAATAAATACCAACCAAGCTACAAGAGATTGAACAAACTCACTTCTTTTATTCTTGGCTAAGTAGAAGAACATTGTATAAACAAAAGACAAAGCATAAACTTATTTGTTGTATTACCCATCCTAATACTGGTGAAATGAAAACATAATGGAACTTGCAGAGATATGCAAGCATCTCGTCAAATCTACTTAGAAATCAGATGCTTTTAGCTGCTTTTTTGACAGTGCAAAGTCATTCAGAGTCGACAAAAGAAGCAAGAAGGCTAACAAATGTTTCCAAATAGTGTTCATCCCATAACAATAATACCATAATCCAAGTTTGATTTCACTTGATGGGGGAAACATAATGATGCGATAAATGTTGCTACAAAGAAAAGCTTGCCCGTCATGTCCTAATGATACCCCGAGAATATCCCCCAAAGTGAAAAGCATGACGAGAGTATCAAGTACAGAACTGTTAAGCATTTAAATAAACTGAAACATGCAATGCACCTGCGATTAATCTCAAGGAAAAAAATGCAACTAATCATTGGTTTATTGAGAAAATTGTGCAGGAAACTGGTCGTTAACGTATTCTGCACTAACAAAAGAAAGTTTAATTCCTTTCAAGTTTCAACGACTTCACAAAATTCCCTCTCGACCTTTCTGTCTACAACGTGCTATTATCCAATAGCTGTCTCTAAGTATACTTTTTTCCTGAAAATAGTCGACTTCTTGCTAAAGCGAATTCTCTGATGTAATGAATTATTAAGTTGTGCGAATTTTCTTTGCGGAAAGGAAAAATATTCTCCTAGCAGGGCCCTTTTTCCCGGACTTACAAATTACGGTTAAATTGTCAATCATCAGTAGAAAAGTCGACATTCTTTGGTATTTGAGTAACAAGAAGTTCGTCTATCAAGCATGCCTTTTCATTTCCCCTGACCATATTTCTCGATTCAGTACAGAGGCAAGCAAATCATTTTGGCATTCTTGTCATGAACAACTAAATCAAGCTGAATGATTCTTGATCAATGCAATGTCATGACAAAATTTCAGGAAAGCAACTTTCCTTCTAGAGGCTGAAGTCATTCCCACACTCATGTTACTTACCACTCCACCTGCACAACCACCATTCGCCAGAGCACCAGAATGCACTGGCTGCTCACTGATCACTCCCTCTGATGCCGATGCTGAAACCACAACCTTCAAGTGGCCGTTCTTGCCTCTTCCACAACCAGCCGATCCCGACCTCAGCACATCAATTCCCTGTTACCCTCAAGAATTTCATCAGGGAAAAAAACTCCTAATATACTAAAGGCACGGGAAATAAGCAAGTCAAGGAGGACTGGCTTTAGTCCAAAAAATTCCTGCTTTCGTAGAGCCTCTTCAAAATTATTAGATCTTTAGGTCATTGAACTAGAAAGAAAGGAAAGAAGGTTCTGCACTTCCTACGATATTTCAATGTAGGTGCATTTTAGCTAATTCAACTTGTTCACTGATCGAGGATGACTCTTGTTTCGTTAGCTGGTGCATACGATGAATAAAATTTCAGGTAAACTATTCTCCAAGAGAAGTTTTCAAATGAAAACTTTCAATTGGCGAAAAGTTAACTCTAGGCAAACAAATCTTGTGAATGATGGCAAGGTGAAAATCTGAATGCCAGAACCATGTCAAGACCTACATGTACTAACATGTACATCTCAGTAAGTAGAAGAACATTGTATAAACAAAAGACAAAGCATAAACTTATTTGTTGTATTGCTCATTCTAATAAACTCATGAAATGAAAACATAATGGAACTTGCAGAGATATGCATGCATCTCATCAAATCTACTTAGCAATCAGATGCTTTTAGCTGCTTTTTTGACAGTGCAAAGTCATTCAGAGTCGACAAAAGAAGCAAGAAGGCTAACAAATGTTTCCGAATAGCGTTCATCCCATAACAATAATACCACAATCCAAGTTTGATTTCACTTGATGGGGGGAAACATAAGGATGCGATAAATGTTGCTACAAAGAAAAGCTTGCCCGTCATGTCCTAATGATACCCCGAGAATATCCCCCAAAGTGAAAAGCATGACAAGAGTATCAAGTACAGAACTCTTAAGCATTTAAATAAACTGAAACATGCAATGCAACTGTCATTAATCTCGAGAAAAAAACGCAACTAATCATTGGTTTATCGAGCAAATCGTGCAGGAAACTGGTCGTTAACGTATTCTGCACTAACAAAAGAAAGTTTAATTCCTTTCAAGTTTCAACGACTTCACAAAATTCCCTCTCAACCTTTCTGTCCACAGCGTGCTATTGTCCAATAGCTGTCTCTAAGTATACTTTTTCCCTGAAAATAGTCGACTTCTTGCTAAAGCGAATTCTCTGATGCAATGAATTATTAAGTTGTGCAAATTTTCTTTGCGGAAAGAAAAGAATCTTCTCCTGGCATGGCCCTTTTTTCCAGACTTACAAATTACGGTTAACTTGTTAATTATCAGTAGAAAAGTCGACATCCTTTGGTATTCGAGAAACAAGAAGTTTGCATATCAAGCATGCCTTTTCATTTCCCCTGACCATATTTCTCAATTCAGTACAAAGGCAAGCATGCTAACCTTCAGAAATCATTTTGGCATTCTTGTTATGAACCACAACTAAATCAAGCTGAATGATTCTTGATCAATGCAATGTCATGACAAAATTTCAGGAAAGCAACTTTCCTTCTAGAAGCTGAAGTCATTTCCAAGCTCATGTTACTTACCGCTTTACCTGCACGACCACCATTTGCCAAAGCACCAGAATGCACTGGCTGTTCGCCGACTGCCCCCTCTGATGCCGATGCTGAAACGACAACCTCCAAGTGGCCATTCTTGCCTCTTCCACCATCAGCCGATCCTGTCCTCAGCACATCAATTCCCTGTCACCCTCAAGGATTTCGTTAGGGAAAAAATCTCCTAATATACTTAAGGCATGGGAAATAAGCAAGTCAAGGAGAAGTGGGTTCAGGCCAAAAAATCCCTGCTTTCCTAGAGCCTCTATAAAATTATGAGATCTTTAGGTCATTGAGCTTGAAAGAGCAGAAAGAAGGTTCCACTCTTCCTACAGTATTTCAATGGAGGTGGATTCTTGCATCTTAGATAATTCAGCCAGTTCATTGATCTGAGGATGACTCTTGTTTCGTTAGCTGGTGCATAAGATGAAAATGTTTTCTGGCAAACCATTCTCCACCAAAAAGGTTTTCAAGTGAAAACTTTCATTTGGCAAAAAGTTAACTCCAGGCAAACAAATCTTGTGATCGATGGCAAGGTGAATATATTAATGCTAGAACCATGTGAAGACCTACATGTACTAGTATGTACGACCCAGTAAGTTGGATCCGTTCAAAATTCAATACGAAATTTTTCGTAACTGGATAGCACCAACCAAGCAATTTCCAACTGTATCGATCATTGTCTAGACAAAACCTTATTGTGTAGATATACCAGGAGATTAAAAAACAGAACTAACCTTCTTGTTTTGCTGGCCATCGCCACCCAAGCAATGTTTCTGCACAGGAAGGAAATCCTGTCTCTTCTTAAGGTCCTAATATACACACGCAGAGGAAGACAAAAGGGAGCCAAGAATGTTAAGATCCAGCTAAAAATATATATTTTGAGAGATAATACATGTCACGAAGAAAGAAAAGAAACAAAAGAGACAGCCCCTCGTTTTATAAAAATCAGAAAGGTAAAAACAAAGACTGCTATAAAAGTAGTTCTCCTTTTCGATCACGAGCAACACACAAAGCTTTCTTTTTTCCCCTATCGCAGCTAATAATAACAACAAAGTACCAGACCCATCTCTCAAGCTTTCCTTTTTCACCTGTCGCAGCTAATAATAACCAAAAAGTACCATGACCCATCTCTCTCTCTCTCTCTCTCTCTCTCTCTCTCTCTCTCTCATACAGAGTCCACAGCACTACTTAACAAGATAATCTAATCCATCACCTCTCAAAAACTCATAGATGATCGTAAGAGTGTGATCTGTACCTGGGCATCGGCAGCGATTCTGCAAGCAGCCGCTAGCTTCCTTCTCAAGCACTCCACCATGTCCGACGAAGCCCAGAAAAAGGCCTCCGGTGAAAAGGTTCCCTCAGATTCATTCCAGAAAAAACGTGGTACCCACATCCAAAATGCCGATTGCCTTAAAATGGCCATTTCAGATGTCCGAAGACGAAAACCGAAGGATGAACTCAGATACGAAAGGATCAGAGAGAGAGAGGAGAGAGGAGAGAGAAAGGCGAGAGAGGTAGACGAAGAATGACAATGTGTTGCAAAACTAGACAGCAGTCAATGGAAATTATGAGTTTATATTTTTCTTTTCTATTTCGATTTTAGGTTGCTGATATTTCCAAAAAAATGTGCGATCATTATCCAAGAACGAGTAAGTTACTAAATTTTTCACAAATCCAATTATCATGTGAAAGTAAAATTTAGGATAACATAACTTGTTTGATATTAGTGCGAAGGATAACGTATCTATAGTTGTTATTTTTAACACATCTTTACATCATTAATGTAATGTACCCAAAAAAAAAATTCATTTATAAGTTATCACACATCTTTACATCTTGATACCATTATACATCGATTTCATTTATCTTTGTGGCATATGTCAATTTTTCATTTATTCATAGTCCACCTCACAATAATAAATAGGTATGTTTTCTCCATCCCTATTGAGACAAAGTTCCCTCCAATCATGTCTCTAATTGATTATTACAACTATGGATATTATCTAAATGAATTTCAGTTGAGGCATAATGCAGATAATGTCTATAACTTGTCAATCCATGAATTAGGGGTATAATTAGTATTTTCTACTATCAAAGACAGAGGAAATATTATCGTTCATGAACGTTTTGGCTGAGCTATGGTCCTTTTCACCATCATATCTACATCTTAGCGTCTTAAGCAAGGGTGTCAGAATCGAATTGGGAAATCAAACCAAATCGAATGGGAATTTTGTGCATTTTCTTTTGAGTACTGATTTTTGTTCAAAAAATGAAAAAATAACCGTTTTTGGGGCTCCTGTGGCTCTGGCAGTGCAAAGATCAAGTGAGAGGAAGAAGAATAAGGATGATTCCTCCATTGTAAATGTATCATCCTCCTCCGCAGAATCCAAACACGTAAAGTATCTGCAAGATTTGTGATTTTGTCCATGAAGGCTATTTGATCCTTTCTTCGCTGTTGTCATCATTATCCCATCCTTCTGCGTTTCTTCATACTCGTACTCGAGCTTGAGCCGTCGTCATGCCTTCTCTGCATGCTTCAACCGAAGAGGACTCAAACGGGACAAGAACAAATGTGTTTAATTCTTGATTTCACGTAACATTATTGAGATGATTTCCATTATATAAAAATACTACGGAGTGTTACACTTCATGAGCATACAATACAATAATATAATCATAAATAAAAATATTTTTACATTACAAAAGGTGTTTAGCATTTTAGCATTTCCAAGAACTTATTTGTGATTTTGATTGATATATCTAGATTCTTCTCGATTGATAGATATATCAATTCTTGCCCATAAGTTTTCAATTGTATTTTTGTATAATGGCCTTGTGAAGAAATCAACAATTTGATGTGTCGACAATACATACTTAATCACAAGTGTTTTAAGAGCCACTTTTTTCTCACACATAATAAGCTAATTCCATATGCTTAGTTATTGCATAAAATAAAGGATTAATTGACATATAAAGTGCACTGATTTTTTGTGACGCCCTTGAATGTCACGCGTGACACGTGCCATTACTAATTAAAATTTTCTTTTGATTAATCGCAAGCGGAAGCAGCATAAATACATCACTATATAATCTACAAGAAGATCATCGCATGAATTAAAATGATACACATGTGTCTTATTATGTTAACTTTATATTTACAACCTTTAATAGTATCTCATATAACACACAAAGTATGAAAGCCTTTAGAAAGGGTCGGGTCAATTAGCATCACTATTCCTATAGTATCTTATAAGTAAGCCACCATCCAACTTAGGGATTGATGATTTTAAGTATCAACCTGTCCCTTCCACCATCATACCTTAAGGGACTCTCCTACACTCTTAAAATAAGGGGTGAGCTGAAACTCGGTAGATAAAATCCTTAGATTTAAGGTGATAGATCATCTTAAAACTCAACCTAGCGTAACAATCACAAGTATTTAAGACAACATAATCAATACATTAGCATATACCTTACCTTCTTTGCAAGTGCCTTACACGAATGCATGGTATAATTTACCACGTATGGTATGTAATTTCTTAATGCATGAATATCATTTGGTACTTTATCGATATGCACATATGTATAATCATGAGTATGCATCATGTTTATCATCACTCCTCCTCCTAGAATACTCCTCAAGGCATCCCGATCCCACAGTAGGGCATCCCAACTTCTAGGGCATCATCACACACCACTATGTGGATAATTGGATTACATTACATTTTAATTTAATCATATGATGGCATACATATGTTATTAATACTGCATCATTTTCCGTGCATAAAAAATGAAAACCCAACACGCATTTCAATAATTGACATCCAATACACAATATCTTTTCATACATATCATTATCTTGCCCTTTAATTGAAACATATTTGGGTAATGATAATCGCATGTATACTTACTTTCATTTCTCATGCAAGTAATATTAACACATTTAGCAAATTAACCAAATGAGTGCACTCTCAAGTGGATATGATCAACGACCAATAAACTAAAATTACAAAATAACATCCCAATCCTAACTTTTGTCATTTTCACATTTTTAACTTTTAACATATTATCACACCTCACGGAAATCGCTTAAACACCTTTTTGGCATAAAAGATCACAACAAAAACATTATATATCACCATGCCCAAAAGAAACAATCAAACACCCCTAAGAAATCCATCAAACACCTCTAGGCACGGAACAAGCTTAACAACCTAAATCAAATGAACACAAAATTTTACATAACATCGTTAAGACTTACCTACACATGCCAACAAAGGCCAAAACAAATTAACAACCAACCAAGTCAAGAGCACCAAGTGGATCGACACAACTTAACGCTTAGGGTTTTCACTTACCTCAAATAGAATACATGAGTAAAATCAATGCTTTAATCACATTGTAAGCTCTTGAAAAATGGAATTTTGAAGTTGCAACACAAGAATAGAACCTTTCCTTTTACACGAAAGATTGGAATGTCAAAATAAAAGAGGAAAGTGACAGAAGATCTCTCTCTTTCTTTTCTTTCAAGAACAAGTTGGAATTCTTTTTTTTCTTTTAAAACTCAAAAACATATGAAGACTGATTTATAGGCTAGAAAGGTAAGAATAACCAGAAAGGTAAGAATAAGTAACTTAAGATAAATGATGACTTGAAATTAAAGAACATGTTAGATGGAAGTGCAAGAGAGATGATCAAGTTAAATAATCACAAGTAGCATGATTATATAATTCAATCCAATGATAAAGCAAGGAGAATGAACAAAGTAATAATGACCTCAAGTTAAAATCATGATGTCTAAAGGTAGAGAGGATTTGTATTCCAAATGAAACGCTTCAAGTGGCCCTAAGTGAATAACTTAGGCATGTGACATAATCTCATAAGCTAAGAGAAGAAATATTTAGGAATGATTCATCTTCTCTTGCCAAGTAAAGAGGTGAGACATGCCTTGCATTAATGAACTAGAGGTTAACATAGATGAAATAGGCATGATATCGACAAAGGCTAAGTTCAATGTTTCAACTTACAGATAGAGTAAAGAAAGAAATATAGGTTCAAAGCCTTACTTGCAAAAGGAGAAAAAAGCCAGAGAATTGAAAGTGAGACATGCGGATGGAAGAGGGAGTCAAGAGAACCACTTTCTAAAATCTCATTATTTTAATTGAAACACTAAAGATTCAAGGGAAACGGTACGTAAATAAGAAAATTAGTGTCCGTTTTAAATTATTGATAAATCTGAAAACAAAATTTGAGCTTATCAAAATGTCTAGCAAAACTTTCCAAACACAATAAATAGTTAACTTAGAAAATTTCTAATCAATTGCTCAAACATAAAAGTCATAATAATCGATCACATCAAATTCCCCACGCGTGACATTGATTGCAACTAAATTCTTACGTACTAATAAATGTAGGAATTTTCTGGATGTCATGTTTTATCATTAATAAACTTGGTGGACTTGAGATACAAATACCTAAATCTCTCAAAAGGAATGAAATCCAAGTATTATTTGCAATTGTCAACACAACTTCACGGCACTCTATCTTAGCACTAAATCAAGCAACCGTTTGTTGCTTCTTAGCACTCTGCAGTATACAATTTCTACCTAAGAAGGTACAAAATCCCGTAGCCACTCCTTGAATCAAGCAGTGATCGGTGCAATTTACATCGCCAAAAACATATTAGTTCAAAGTTGACTTGGACAAGATTTGCAATTACTGATCTTCTATGCCATTGACATAACATAAAATGGGCTTAGCAATTTGAAAATAACTCATGGTAAGTTGATGGATAAATTGATAAACAAAATTGGCTACAAATGAAATATTAACCTTCTGATGGTAAGACCACGAAGGGTTTCAATAATATTTTGATATAGCGTAGGATTCAAAGATAGTTTTGCATTTATATTTAAATTAGAGATATCGATAGGCGTGAAAACTAACTTGCAACTCTCCATTTGTACATGTTTAAGAATTGACATGACATATTTGTTGACACCCGTATTTTTGTTAACTACCCAAGTATTCATATTTTTGTAAGAAAATATTTAAAAAATTACCAAAATAAAGAAAAATACAATTAAAAAAAGAAAAAAAGAGTCCAGTCCGGTTTTCATTTACCGGTACTTTCTTTTCCGGCCCAAGCCTTCAATCCGGCCCTTTTCATTCTCTCCATCAGGAGCTCTCACTTAAAAAAAGAAGCGAGCGGTGAGAAAAGGAAGGTAACAGACGTCGCAAGTTCGTCGGGTGACGAACAAGCGGGTGACCAAATCGAAACCAGAAGATCTTACGGTCTGCTGAGCTGGCCAGAATCTGTTAGGTAAATAACAGGAAAAGATTCGGCTCGTTGGATAGCCGCGCGAGAAAATATTGGGTATCCCGAAAGGACGACCTAAGCCATTCACAGTTCGCCACGTGTCCGCGCGGCGGCCCCACATGTCAGGCAATTTCAAACCCAGCGCGCGAAACGGCTTCTTCTCTTTCTTCTCCTTCTCTATGCCTTTGCTCAGCGCTCTGCTCTCTCTTCTTTTCTTCTTCACTGCAGCGCTCTTATTTCTCTCTCTCCACTCTTTCCCTCCGACGTTCTCTCCCACTCTTCCCAAATACCGCACCCTCCGACGACCTATTCCGCTCGGCTCTCTCCGTCTCTCCCGGCTCGCGACTGACAAGCGAGCAATCGCTCCGCTCTCTCGTCTAATCTTCCATCGACAACCTGCTTCCACGCTTCGCTCTGCCGCTCTGCTCAAAGCCGTCCCTCCCGAGAAGCCCTAAACCTGCGACCACAAGTTCCACTTTTCTGGTTCAAATTTTTTTTCTTTTTACCGGGTTTTTATCTTCGCATCTCTGTTTTGAGTGAGAAAATTTCCGATGAGAAACTCACGTGTTCTCACAGAACGGAGAGGCAATCACTCTGTTCTCTGTCTAATCTTCCTTTGACGACCCGCTTCCACGCTTCGCTCGGCTCAAAGCCATCCCTCCCGAGAAGCCCTAAATCTGTGGCGTGTTTCTGTGCGCAGTACGCAAGAGGGTGATGATTTTTAATATTGTTCTGTTTGTCATTCCCCTAATTCAATTACTCCAATAGTCATTAAATCATTCCTTTTGGAAAGCTCGATGAGCAAGCGCAGTTCATCGACTTGTGGTTCTCTGTTTCTATGATTGAACAAAGTCGTAGGATCATCTACAAATTTAGGTAACTAGTTTTAGGGAACCGTTTAGGTTGATTTGCGTGCTTTTTTATTTCACGAAGCTGATGTTAAGATGCATGAAAGTAGGATTTTTTTTTTTTTTCATTTGTTTTTCGTGGTCGCAATGGCAAATTGATGGGTGTGGATTGCGAGGATGGTATCGCAAAACTGGGCAATCTTGATGTCAAGATATCGGATCCATGAATTCTAGCAAAGCTAGCATTACTATGATTCCTGTAAAAGTTTGGATTTGTGATCATTAATCCCTGATTTAGTAAGTTTACAATTGTCCTGCTTTACTTGCATTAGATGTATATGCATTGACTATGTCATCTATATATCATGCTTTTCTTTGCTTAATCCGTGTCATCTTATGCGCTTAATCTGTTCTGTAATTGAGTATGAGCCTTGTAATCATCATGAGTGAGTTGTTGGTTGTTGTGCGCGGCTGTCAGTTTAGTTGTCTTTCGCTATTGAGTCTCTGTACTTGCTTATTTGTTGATTTCAAGCAAAGTTGTAGGGGTAGTTCTTGCAGAAAATACTTTAGTATAAGTTTATATATAATCTGTTTCAATTCATTTTGTTTCATATAGTTGATTTTCTTGCAAGTCCTTCTGATTGAAGCTATCATATTAGCTTCAGCAAGTATTATATACAATGTAGTTGGCCTTGTTTAAATTTTTAACCATCACGTAATATCTATTGAATATCACAATTGCACCAATTGTTGTTGCTGCTGAGAATTATCTGCAACTGTCTTGAGTTTGACAGAATGTCTTGTAGATTATCATTACAATGGTGAATCAGTCTGATGGTGAGATTGGTCCATTGCTTTTTGTATAATAGCTATAGGGAGGTCCATTTTAGGAATTTGGCTCTTCTTGTGTTATTATGAAAGGTCCACATGGTGCATCAATTTCAGCAGCATCTACAATAGGTGTTGGAACTTCAATGATTCAGTCACGTGACATTTGCAATTCCATTCTCTAGAGGTTGAGTTTGGTTTAGTGACTTTTAGTCCCTAGTTCTTCAAATCTTGAGGTTTCAGTTCTCGACTTTGGTTTTTGCCCGAAGTTGATTTGGCGACTGTCTTGTGTTCTGGTTACATACATTGATTGCAGCTCAAATTCAACTTGCAACACGATCATATGCTTAATTGTTATGTGTCCATAGCCAGTTGGTGATGGTCCTACTACAGATCAGAACAACCACACTATCTGAATAAATTTTCTTTTCGTTAATCGCTGCCCCTGGCTCTTCTGAGACATATTTATCTTGATGAGTTGTTTTGTAAAATGTAAATAAATTGTTTATTCCTTTGTACGGGGTCATCAAACTCTTTTGAGCATCGCAGGATGAACAAATTCAATGATTCTGAAGAAACACATACCAATTGGCTGAAGTAACACACAATTCTTGGAGACACTGCTGCCTCTGCCTCTGAATTATTTTTGAGCATCCTGCTACTGCGAAGGCTTCTCTATTTTTGTTTGATGAACCACTCTGCCGCTGCCTTTGACCAAAAGCTTCTCCTCCAGCCTCACTCCCTAATTTAGCTGCCGCCTTGAGCAACGCGAAGGAGAACTTCAACTTGGCTGAGCTCAATACTCATAACTTCTTCACAAGATTTTGGTTTCGCTGATCTTACCTTCTTGTTTCAAGCTTATGATGTGATTGCTTTCCCCTTTTTAGTGTAGCTCTCAATGACATGGATCAAGCTGGCCTCGTTAATGCTCTCAAGGTCAGTAAGATTTCGCCCTTTCTTTTTTGTTGGATTACTTTAGTTAGGCAAAATATGGAGGACTTTAGTTTATCCATTTCAAGCTTCTTCGAGACAGTTGTCTGTGTGGGGAAATCGGCCTTTTTTTCCCCCTTAATATGTGATTTATTGGACGACTACGTGTTTATGCTAGTGCTTGAACTCATGACAGCAAAGTACATCCAAGTTCTTAGATCATAGAAGTATCTATGGACACATGTGTCATGTTTTTGCCTCTAATCGACATAATTGTTCTTTGGTGGAGCTTATGGCCTTTAGGAGTTGTATAATTCTGAACATTCCTTTAATGTGAATGATTAAATTGGTTTAAATAATATGATTTCCTACAAAGAGCTGGTGACTTGTTAGTTGAGTTTTTCTATTTGCAAGCATTCACGTTGAGGAGATGTGCAATTGGGCCAAGTGGATTTTACCAAACCTGAGCATTTGAAATGAACAGAGTTAGCATGACGAACTGCGGGCAAAATTAGTTGAATCAAAATATCAACAGCGGTATCAACCTCTGTACACAAAAGTATTGTTTTTTTTTTCCTACTTATTCATTTTGCAGAGTGAAGAGGAGACGTCCTCTTCTCAACTTTTTATATGTTTTTAATTATTATCTCTCAAACTCTTTTTTTCCTAAGTCGCTAGGGTCAGGGATGTTGAACTGCAGCGATACGTGATTGTGAATGGTATTTTTTCATGGGATTACTATAGTTAGGCGAAAGGAGTCCTAATCTTTAGCTTGCTGCTAAATTAGCTTTCTAACAATTCAATCAGGCCTAATGATTCCACTTTTGCTGATAGCATGGCTTGTGGCAGTCTTTTCGGTATGCATCTTCAATAAGTGATTAATCCGTATTACTAGAATATTGCATAATCATGGATTGTATATAAGAGCTACTTCCTGAAATGTGTATTTCACTTCCTTTCTATTTTTCCTGACTGTCATCCTCACAGAATTATTCTCATAATACTAAATCATAATGTTCGAGTTTAAGGAATTGCTGAATTTCGTTTGCTTATGGGTTAAATGACTGCTTCTGGCGACACCCATCTACAGCAAACTTAGTGACTATTCATAGATCTTCCTGATTGGGTTATCTCTTGACAACTTTCCTGGTGTTGGTTGCTTCACGCCCTAATTAGAACTCTCTCATTTTGTCTGTCAAGATGCTGGTTCATAAATACTTGAACTAAAGGGGTAGAAAGAAATCTCACGTCTACTTTCAGCTTTACATGCAATTATCCGTACACCTTAGTTACATGTAATTGTAGTGATACAGCGCTCTTATCTGATTTATGCACATTATGGTTGTCCTTTGAGTTATTTACAAGTATGATCCCCCACGCCTTATAAGGATTATCCTGCCCTTGCATGGACAGGATGCTACTGAAAATGATGAATTTAATGAGAAGGGCAACCAGCTGGAAGTGAGTTCTGAGATTGTGAAAGATGCATATCGCCTGCCAATTTTACAACCAATGAATCTTGCGGCAACAGAGTCAAGCTTGACGAAGCCACTTGTGTTTACTTCTCAGTCTCCAGCTTGACGAAGCCACTTGTGTTTACTTCTCAGTCTCCAGCTTGAGAATTTTCACTCTGCCTTTTTGAACATATCACTTTTTTTTTAGATCAAAATAACTTTTGTAAAGTAGATTTTTTTATGGAACTCCTTGTAGGCGTACTCTATCCTGTTCCGCTTATTCTGATAGAAGTGATTGTTGGAGCATTAATTGGCAGGAAAACAAGGTGCCTAAATCATACGGATATAAGAGTTATTTTTTTCACCCTAGTATTTGATCCAGACATTTTTTTTGCTTCATGTTGCAGTTTCCAGCGAGTTTGTTGATTTTTGGTTTATTCTTTATTCTCGTACATGACCATCACCTTTTTTCCCCTTTTTCGGGGCCAACATGGTGACTAGTGGGATCTGGCATCAATTGGGTTAAGCAGCAGATTTAATGCCTCGAATCATAAATTCCGACATTCAAATTTTAATTGTCATAATGAAAATTGAACAAAATGTCCGACTTCTCATTTTATTAGAATTTCATCATTTGAAAATTGTGGGATGTCTTTTGCCAAATTTGATTTCTAGGAATTCTCAGTTTAATTTTGTCACCGAGGAACAAGATGTAGAGATGGACACTAGATTGATGCATTAGATTTGTCGTCTGGTGATGCCATGGTAAAACAAATGTTCGACATGACGACTCGAGTAGTTGATAATACAAATATCAATAAAAACAACAGAAAGACGAGAATGGCACAACGAATTTGGAGTAATGCACAAACAATTGCTTCGAGCATTCTACTCTGTTGAATACATGAGCTAGTTTTTATATCAAAACAAGCGCACTTTCAAACAAATTGCACTAAATTTACATGAACATTGCCCCTATGAGCATCCTGATCCCGCAATATTACCCAAGCTACAAACTTCCCTCAACAAAAATCAACCATCACATGCCTGCAGAAATTGAGAACTGTGTTCGCAGAATGGGTTGAACAAGTCAACGTCGAAAGACCAGAATTACTACTACTTTCATAATCGGTATGTGTTTCTCCCATCCAAGAACTATGGGAGTTCCTCCCTACTATTTATGCTGTGACCATGCATTATCTATGCCTTCAGAGTCATTCAATTCATTCCTCCAAGAATGAAGAAAAGAGTTTGATTGACCCCTGCACAAAGGAATAAATAATATATCTAGAAAAAGTACATTTAACTAAACAACGTGCCTGGATTAAGATTATCTAAAATAATCCCATATCAACGCATCAACAAAAGTATTCCAAACTTGGTAATGATCACATCTAGCAAAACACGAAATAGAAAGCCAATCTCAAAAACAATGTCCGGCCAGCAAAGAGAAATTCTCATAGACAGTGAATTTCTTCCATAAAATAATCAAACCTGTTTGATAAATGTAGCCACAAAATCTAAGAACCAAAAGATCAAGCCAAACAGCCAATCAAAACAGCACCCATCCATCTTCCACTTGCCTGTGTCCTATACACATTTCATCAAACACAACCAAACTTCTGCTGAAACTATAAATTGAAGCCCAAAATTTCAACATTTTGCTTCACATTTTCAACAATATTCCCCACAAAGTCTCAACAACCAAGAGAAGACGAACTCACCGAGCCATCTTACCCTTCACTACCTTTGCTTGAAATTAACAAATAAGCAAGTACAGAGACTCAATAGCGAAAGACAACTAAACTGACAGCCGCACACAACAATCAACAACTCATTCATGATGATTACAAGGCTCATACTCAATTACAGAACAGATTAAGCCCATAAGATGACATGGATTAAGCAAAGAAAAGCATGATATATAGATGACATAGTCAATGCATATACATCTAATGCAAGTAAAGCAAGACAATGACATAGTCAATGTACATACATCTAATGCAAGTAAAGCAAGACAATTGTAAACTTACTAAATCAGGGATTAATGATCACAAATCCAAACTTCTACAGGAATCATAGTAATGCTAGCTTTGCTAGAATTCACGGATCCGATATCTTGACATCAAGATTACCCAGTTTCGCGATACCATCCTCGCAATCCACACCTATCAATTTGCCATTGGGACCACGAAAAACAAATGAACAAGTGTCATGGGCCGATCTGGACCTAGGAATAAATGCTGAAAATTGCAATAAATTCTAGGAAGTTGCTGTTTTCCTCTGAACCGAATCTTCTGCATGCTAGGATTGCCGATTTTGTGCTGACTAACCTAGTCACGTGGGAAGCAAATGTTCCCGTCCGGAAATGCCAAGACATTCTGTCGCGTATGCCCAATGTTCAGGTTAATTTTTGTTGTAGAGAGGCCAATGTCGTAACCGACTGGTTCGCCAAAACCCATTGGAAAAAGGGTCTACCACAAAACTGGGTCTCCTCTCCGCCCTCTCGTCTTTGGGACTTGTTATGTAATGAAGCCCACCTCTCGGGTATGTCCAGCTTGGATTAGATTAATGAAACACTCTCTTTCGACCAAAATAAAAAAAACCTAGTGAGTTTTAGATGAAATGTCCTCATGAAAAATGCTCTAAAGATGATGTAGTATAACATATATTTTTGTGCGATTTTTCTGGATTGATGCAAGTGACTAAAATCGCTTAAGTGTTCTGTGTTGGAAATCTGTTTAGTGGCTGAAACAGGGTAGGCCAGTACGCATTTCGAATTTTCTGTAATTTTTGGGTGAGATTCGGACCAAGTAGTCTTCATGAAAGTGGTAGAACATACTCTTAGGAATAACATGTTAAAATTTTGTGGCAATTAGTCGTGTTTCAAGGGTAGAAATACATTCTCTTCTTCGAATGGCAATTCTGGAAAAACTGACTGAAATGTGGGTCAAGTTCTTGGAATTTTTGCTCCTTGTACGTTAAGATCTGGACCTAGTGACCTTCACGGAAAATGTTTGTCAATTCTTCGCTAATACATATTAAAATTTCATAATTTTCCAAAGTGAATTGCTAGGGTTAATTCCATTGTTTGCTGTCTGCCCGTGTTCTGTTCCTGCTTCTTGTACGTTCTGTTTTTCCCCGAATGTTTGGAAAACTTCGAGCATGTGGCTTCAGGTTGTGGACATAGATGATTGACTATGTTGGTACATGCTGTGGTGGTTATTAGTGCATGTCCCTTTAGTGAAATTAGGTATCATGCATAGTGAAGAATGCATATCATGCAAGTGCATTGTTTGTGAAAGGATGTGCACCATTGATTTCTATACACCGTGTTCTGATTGTAGAGCCTTGAGGGCTCATGCATGCTGGTATAGTGTGATTAAATCAAGGCGTATGTGTGAAATGGTGTGAATGAATTGAAATTAAAAGACATTCCATTGGTTGCTTGACACCAGTGTTGCCTCGAGGAGTGGGATGCCCCTGCTGCTGTGATCAAGGATGCCTCAATTGTGGATGCCGGGATGCCTCGGAGTGAGATGCCCCAGTGGTGGTCTGGGATGCCTCGGTTGTGCGATATGGGGATGCCTCATAGGGAGATGCTTGTGGAAAGAGTTCCATGGAAGTCCGGTCTAGGATCGGAAGTGACTCGAGCGGATCGGCTGGTGACCGGTGATTAACCGCCTCAAGGGTGGATCATGAAATTGCACAAAAATATAAAGGCGTGTGAGTTCGCATGTGGCTCTTTGCATTTTTGCATGAATTGTGTGCGTGGGAACAATTATGCTGCATGCACGTGTGGTTTGTAAATGCATGGAATTGAGATAGTTTTATAGTAGGTTATTCATGTTAGTCTTTGGCGTGTGTAGTCGGTGACATGCTTGGGGGCGTCACACAATATCTCTTGCAGGTCTCAGATTTAAGATTTTTCTTATAATTTTTTTTCTTCTCTATTTTTGAAAATTCTGATGCATTTATAATTGACAAAAAATATGTATTTGCCAATGGTTTGATTAGATCTTATTATCCCATTACAATTGTCGTAATTTTTTTGTCGACAACAACAACTAAATAATTTCACCTAATCAGCCATTATTTTTAGTTTTGTTACTGCAATCCTAAACTTTTTGTGATATTTCATTACAATATTTCTTGCCAATTGCAACCAAAAATTGCTAACGTGATGTCTAGTCATTGTCGGCATGCTGATGTGGGCAATTTGTTGATTTTCATGTCGCAATTTGTGATAGCAATTGGGAGGAAAGACCACATTTAATTATCGTACAAATGTATAGAACTATATTGACAAAATTGAAAAGTAAAAATTGAATTGATATTCGTACAGTAGGTGTAAGGCTAAATTGATAATTTTCCCAAATATTTAAATATTCACTCATTCAATGGACACATGTATAAGCATTTTTCAGTAAATATATTATGAGCGTCATAACTTTCGTATGACACTTACTTGAGTGCCGCAAATTAGAAAAATCAATCACTTAAGTGCCATCGGCAATTGGTATTGTCAAAAATCCGATGTGAACGCTAGTTGTCCTATGTGGCATCATTAGCGCTAACATGGATAATCAGAATTTTTTTTTAAAAAAGACCACGTCCAAATGGGAAATTAATAAATAAATAAATAAAGAAGTCCACGTAGGATGATTTACTGGAAATGATACTTGAATGATCAATTTTACTTCAACATGGCACTTAAATGAGGGAAAAAAATTTTGACACTCAAGTAAACGTTATACGAAAGTTATGGCGTTGCTCATGAACTTGTGATACGTGAAACAGCTTTACGAATTACGTCTACGATGAAACCTATTTACGTCTCTAGCGTTGCTCTTAGGCTCACGACCGAGTCGGTAGTGTTGATTTTTCTGGTGAACAACAACGACGGAGTCTCATAGTCACGCTTGGATGGGTTTACTATTATCATCTTTTTAATGTGCTTTTGCAACATATAATACTATTTTTGCAAGGAATATTATTATTCGGAGTTATTCCACAACTTTTTACAAAGTCCTAAGATTCACGATTCGCATGAACGATTCACACGATTGAGCAACGCTGCTTTGCACTCTTAATATTTTTTAAACAGCAACACTAATCAGCTACCATGGCTATTATGTCGTGCAGTTTCAAGTCCTGATTGGAGAAATGTGTTGCCTAGCAATCTTTCTGACTTCCCTCTTTGCTCGCCAAAAAGATTTAAGATATCGCAAGTTACTCATGACCAGTCCGAGCACTATGCCACATAATAATCCTATTTCCACAGCCTCTGGTTCGAGAAAATCTGCAAAGAACGAGGTTCCCCCGCCTTCAGGCAGGTCAGGAAGCTCTGCAGGCGCCCTGGAATTAGTGCAAGTTTTGGACAATGGATACCCGCACAGTCCTGGGTTCTTACGATATGATTCAGCTTGAAATGTGTTGAATTGGTTCGCCCAAGGAATTGATCCTGTTAGTTGATTGGAAGAGAGATTTAGGACTTCTAGAAATGTGAGATTTGTCAATTCGGTTGGTATCATCCCGCTGAGCTCATTTGAAGAGAGATCCAACGATTCAAGCTGGGAAAGGTCCGCCAAAGATGACGGTATATGGCCTTCGAGATTATTATGAGAAAGGTTGAGCCACTTGAGTAATCCTAGCTCTCCTATTACAGCAGGAATCATTCCCTGGAACTTGTTGCTTGATAGATCAATGGTCGTAAGGATCTCTAGGATTTTAGGGAGATGCATTTCAAGCCCTTTCATCATTAAATCCATGGAATCCTGGTAGTAACCTTGGTCCATGTATCGCAACTCCGATCCAACCTGATCAGTCGACATCATTGCTTTCAGATTTACAAAGTAGGTGCTGGGCAAAGGACCAGTGAACTCATTGGAGGAAAGGTCAAGGATGCGCAACTGCGGAAAGGGAAATTCAGTTCCAGGGTTGCCTATGGAGCCATGAAGTCTGTTCGATCGCAAGACCAAGACCCGCAGGCTAGGAAGTGTTTCCAACCATTTTGGGAAAGTGTCGCTCAAGTTGTTGCCACTGAGATCCAGCGCTTCAAGTTGCTTGCAATTGATTACAGAGCGTGGCAACAGGCCTTCAAATTTGTTTCTATTGAGGTGAAGACTTCTCAGGACAGCATCCTTGTCGAATATGAGTGAGATTGTGCCGGAAAGTCCATTTTCTTGCAGATCTAACACTAAAAGGCTGTTGCTGAGGTTCCCTAGACATTGAGGGATTGTTCCAATGAAATTATTGTGAGAGAGGTCAAGAATTTGTAGGCCCTTCATTTCACAAATAGAGCCAGGGATATAGCCTGTCACTCGATTGCTAGCCAGGGAGAAGATGAGAACCGAATTTGGGAGTGATGGAGGCAGAAATGGCCCTTGGATCAAGTTCGAATTCAGGTCAAGCAACATAAGATTTTCCCATGGAACTTGTTCGAAGCTAGTGAGGAAGTTGTGAGACACATTGAGATAAGACAACGACCTAGTCCCAACATCCCACATCCATGGTGGGATATCACCGTGGATTATGTTGCGCGACAGGTCTATCAACTCCACGGTAGTTGAATTTTTCAAGAATGCAGGGATTGCAGTAATGTTGCACCCAGAAAGACTGACTTTTGAAAGGTTCGGCAAGACATGATCGACATTTTTGCTATTGCTCAGTGACAAAGTGTTGTCCGAAAGATCGAGATCTGTTAGACTTTTGAGTCTTGAGAGCAATCGTAGGTCTAAAACACTGGTGAGTTTATTTCCTGAGATACTCAAGTAGGTGAGGTTCCCAAGCCGAAGAATCGAACTCAGGATTGAGCCACGCAACTGATTACCACTCAGGTCAACATGGACTAATGAAGGTGCACCGAGGAACTCATCGATTTGACCACTGAGCCCATTGTTACTGAGGTTTAGGCTCGTCAAGGATGGAAGAGAGAACGGTGATGATGGTATAGGCCCCCCAATGAGGTTATTCGAAATGTCAAGTTGGGCTAGATTGGAAATATTTTTTATGCTCGGAGGAATAGGGCCTGCGAAGCGGTTACGTGAGAAAAGCAGTTTTTGAAGTTGTGTCTTGTTGTCGAAGACATCGGGTATTGGACCTATGAAATTGTTGGAGGAAAGATCGAGCAGAGCAAGCTGATCGAGGTTGGACAGAGTTGGAGGAACCCGACCACTAAGCTCATTGAATGAGAGTTCCAATCCGGTGAGTCGTGTTAAGTTACCTAGTGACGATGGAATAGAGCTAGTGAAATTACAATTCTGTAGCAAGAGTTTCTCCAGAGAATGCAAGTCGCCGATGGACTCTGGTAATATTCCAGAGAAGCTTGTGGAGGACAAGTCCAAAACCTCCAAAGAGCTATTCCAAGTTGATTCAGGTAAGTAACCTGAAAGCTCCTTGTTGCCTGATAAATTGAGTAATGTCAGCTTTGGCAAAAGGAAAATGTTTGCTGCTAACATGCCGCGCAATTTACAGGAACTGAGGTTGAGGACTTCCAGAGATGGAGAGAGATTCATTAAGCGACTCACATCAATACCAGACGTGTTTAACCCATCGAGAATGAGGACTCTTAACATGGTCAGGTTTTGAAGCAGCATATCGGAATTTGACCCCGATGGACTTTCTGCTTTGTGAGGAGAAGAAAGATTGAGGGAACCCAATGAAGATAGTTTAGTGCCGTTTGAAGACCTGGCCGAAGAGTAGCAGGTTGGGTTTAGGGTGCAACAGCCAAGTTCAAGGCGAATAACATGACCTGTCGTCTGATCGCACATGACTCCCTCCCATGAGCAACAATCCATGTCAGCATTCCAGGAACGCATCTTTGGTCCAGTGGACAGCATGTCCATCTGACAGAAGAAGGATGTCGAATTATTAGGCATCATCACGTTCATGAACTGAAGTATGTCAGAATTCTGATCAGGGCGACAAGGCGCTGTTGCCCCTAGAGAGGAAGGAGAGAAAAATGAAGAGTTAAGGGCTTGAATTCCTGTGAGGAACGAGAACAGACACAGGATAATTTGACAAAATCCTATCAAGCGTTCCATTTTTTATGTAGAGAGTAAGTGCAATAGCTGGCTGTGATATCAACATTTGGCAGAGGTGGCTTTATATAGATGTGATGGTTACTACTGTGAAAACCGCATAAACTACGACTACGAGGTCTTTGTTTAAGATTTTACATTATTCCTCGAGGCACTGGACCGCATAAACCAGGAAATTCCTCTGTTATTTTCCTACAACCACCTATAATCTTGGAGGGACTGACAGCTGCCCTCTCTATCAGCATTCTTATATATGTGGAACGTGCTCATTCCGAGCATGCGATTCTTCATCGATGAGTCAAAATCAAATCACCATCGGGATCTTTGAGTGTGAAATGCGACTTGGCATCTGTCCATAATATTGGAAAATTGCAAGAGGAGATGATCCAACATTTTCTATAATACCGACAAGATTTAAGTCTTTGACGATTACCAAACAGGAAGAGATTGCTTATTCTTGCTGATGGAGATCTCGTTCGAAAAGATTTAAGTCTTTGATGACTCCAAGGTACATTTATCCTTCTTGTGAGGAAGAATTGCTTCCTGTTGTGTACGAGGGTCGAAGAGAGGTGCATTTTTATTCAAGCTCTTGCGAGTTGCTAGCAACGAGGGCTTTATTTTTTCATTTTATTCTTTTGGTCAGAACGAGGCTTTATTTAGTGACTTAGAACTAGGATTTCACAAATGCTTAAGTTGTTGTTCTGACATCATCAGTCCCTCGAATATTGCATGCGAAATGACGCCAAACCAGACCACAAACTCACCGACCAAAAAAAAGAAAAAAAAAAGGACCACAGACTCATGCACATAAATCCAACTTTTGGGTTGTTATAGTATATGCGTAAACAAATGATGTTGACGATTAGGAGGATTCTAATTGGGCCACATCCGGATGGCGTCTTGTCGTTCTACGCTGCTTTTGTGCATTTGAGGAATCGTTCGACTATGTTGCTGTCATAAAGAAAATCGTTTGTATTACATAATGGGTTTGGTCAAGCCTAGACCTCAGCAGTTGCGGGTCTAAATGAGCTAGACTGACTATATTGACAATTCGTCAAAAAATTTAGTACTCAACTAACCAAATTAAAATATTTAAAATTAAATTAATATTCGTACAATAAATTTGAGATTTTTTTTTATTCCCATCAAAAGCAGATCCTCAAAATTTTCATGGCCAGCAAGTATATCAATACCTAAACCTTTCATTTCCTTGGATCTGTTAATCCCTTGCACTCAATTCCTTATAACCAAGGGTAAGAATGGTCCGGATTGAGCTGATCCATCTCCTAACCCTGATATCAATTCGTACAGTGTTTATCCTCAATTTTTAGAACGGAGGATCGTCCCTATTGAGCTTGAGACCAAGGACTGGACCAACCCAACAGGTTCGGTCTTGTTTTAGGGTCAACCCGAGACCAACCAATAATTTTTTTGTTTCATTTTTTGTATTTATTGAAAAGGTAAACTTACCGTTTCAAATTACATATCTATCGATGATGCAACGTTGAGCAACCAAACTATAAATGCCAATACATATTCAACAAATTTAAGATAAGACAACAATAGAAATTTCACACTTACTAAAAGCAAGAAACCATAAAAATGATTAAAACTGCTCATAGAGTCATGAGGCGAGCATTGTTCACGAGCAAAGAGAGTTTCTACTTAGAGCTTTGTTTCCTTTTGATTTACTTGGTGACAAGCGAGGTCACTGAAGAGAAGTGAGCGGGGTGAGCGTCAAGCGGTGAGCACGGCAGGTGGGGTGAGCAGTGCAAGCAACTAGAGGCAAGTGGGGTGAAGTTGCTCACGAGCAAAGTTGTTTCTTTCATTTGGCAAATTGAAGGCTAAGAGGATAAAGAAGAAAGAAGAGAAATAGAGTACCAGCGGAGGAGGAGGCTGTTTGAATTAGGGTTTACTTTTTAGAATAGATAAATATATATAATATATCTAAAATATATTATATATAATATATACAGTTAGGGTTGATCCGATTTGGACCGGTATTCCCAAGACCAAGGACTAACCCGCACAATGTTAATCCAGGGATCCTAAGATCAATGACCAACCCAGTCCCCCTAGGAACTGGACTAGGACCAACAAGGTTAGGCCGGTTTAGGGTTGGTCTAGGGTCAACCCTATACCAATGCTCACCCCTAGTGACTTTATTCCCAATAGACTTTATTTTTTGTTGCACTTAGATTCATAGGATTTGCACTCTCTACAAACTCCATTCTATATTTTGTGCTTAAGTAGGAACTATTGCGATCTTTAATCATCCAAATTTCATATCGCCTCGGCTTACGTCCATTTTCGTTAATCTCTTTGGCATGCTGGCATATCAATTTCCTTCGACACTGCCATACGTGTCTATTTGGTACAACTTTCTCATAACGGCTTTAGCTTTGAATAGGGATGGCGCATTACTCATAAGGGGTTTCCAAGTTGCAACACTTCTATAGCCAAAACAAGCTAGTGTAATTTTATGTATCACCAAACATGCGGTTATTTGTTTTATGATGCCGTGAAAAATCAACCCAATCAAAATATTTTTGACATTAATGTCCGTTTATCAATGATTGTATAGCTTACAAAAATGAATGATACAAAATTTTTGAAAGTATTTAGACAAAAATTGTTGTTAATAATAAAAATATTTTTTATTGACTAATTATTTCAAATAATTATTTAAAAATACATTTTTCATGTAATTTATTTTCCGCAAGGTCCCTTAGCTTTTCTTGGGAGTATCGGGTGGATAAACCAACGAAGCATTACCCCATTGATTGCGGTTGTACGTCTCGCGGAAGAATCTATGTTCTTGCCTTCCCAAAGAGAAGGTTCTTTCGGTCGATTAGCATTGACTTTGGACCTATTTGTTTTACGTTAATTGAAGGTAAAAAATTATTTTATTTTCCATTTAACATTTACAATAATATTCAAATTTAAAGATTGTAGAAAATTATAGGTGGATTTGGGCATCAATATTTTCATTTTGTGAAACTTTCAAGTGTTTCAGAATCATAAAAAATAATTAAAGCGTGTGAACTGCTAAGCAATTCTTTGAAAAAAGGTAAAAAGTAATATTCTATCCATATTGACCCTTAGAAAATTTAGAGGCATGATAGATAGTAAGAGAAGTAAACGACATAGTACTAATAAAAATATATCACATCACTGAGTTTTTTCATATTGTAAATCTCAATTATAATAAATATAGCATTATGACAATTTGGGTTATATTAAGGAGCATCGAAATACTAGTTAAGGATGTATTCGGGAAAGGCAAAAAATAAAAATTACTTTTTTTATTTTTACTCAATTCTAAACATACATATCCTAAAATTTTCAAGTTAGTTACTTAACAAATATACTAAAGGCTGGTTAACAAAATTCTAATGTAAGTAGGTGTTGCCACCTGCCATTTTTTCTTGGAGATTACATAATTTTTGAAAGGGGAAAGAAAACAACAGTAGTAGTTACAACAAGAGCTGAATATTCAACAACAATCTAAGGGCACACTACAAGAAAGGGGTCAAATCAAAAGAATGATAAAAAAAAAATATTAGATAAAAAATTAGTAAAGATATTTTGAAAAATACAGCATTTTTGAAAAATATATTCCAAAGAGCCATTTTTTTATAGGAAAATGTAATTATTTTTAGTGTTCGGCTGAAACTGAAAAAAAAAAAAATGTTTGTTGTTCGATAAGGAAAATCTTTTCCTTCATACACTCTTATTTTATTTTATT
The DNA here is from genome assembly GCA_014182845.1 of Corymbia calophylla. Taxonomy (NCBI): domain Eukaryota; kingdom Viridiplantae; phylum Streptophyta; class Magnoliopsida; order Myrtales; family Myrtaceae; genus Corymbia; species Corymbia calophylla. Next base: position 23,517,182 of record CM024698.1, on the reverse strand, counting down.
TTTTAAAATCGATTTTTAATGATTTTTTAACTTTTTAAAAAAATCATTTTTATTTTTATTTTCTTTTCTTTTTCTTTTTCTTTTTATCTTCTTTTTCATTGGCTAGTCGCCAGCCGCCGCGGCGGACGATGACTAGTCGCAAGCGAGCTAGAGCCTTGTTAGACTTCAACGAGGTCAAGCCTCGGCGGCTGCGATAAGGCTCGCCTTGCCTAATTAAACAAGACCAAGCTTGCCTGATGCCGGTGAGCTCAAGCCTTGCTAAAGGTCAGGGAACATCTGGCAACCTCGAGCAAGGCTCGAGCCCCGCCCTAGTCGTCAAATCTTGCAAGGTTCGAGCTTGCCGACTTCGGGCGAGCTCGACCTCGATTGATTAGGTGAGGCTCCAGCTTGCCTGCGACCAGTCGCAAAAGGAAGATGGAAAAAAAAGAAAAAGATTAAAAAAACAAAATTAATTTTTTAAAAAAATGAAAAAATGAAAGCAAAACGTGTTTGGTAAAAGAAAGTAAGGTGAAAGAAGATATGAAAAATATTTTCCTCTTTCTCAAAAGTGGAAAACATTTTTCTTTATTTTGAAAGACTTTTTCCCTTAAAGGAAAATGTTTTCCCCAACCAATTCATTTTCCGTAAAATAAATATCAAAAAATCCAGACATTTTCCTAGAAATTATTTTTCGTGAAACGAATGGAGCCTTAAGATCTAATTATTTTGCGAACAATAGATAATTTAAAAATCATTTTTCTAAAAATGATCTCTTGTATCGTTTAAAATAATTAGTCAACAAAAAACTATATTTATCACCAATGCTATTTATATCTAAATATTTTCGTGAATGATAAATATATTTTCACCTCATCCATTTTTGCAAAAATGATCGTTTTTAGGAAAATGTTATCTAAATCATTTATTTTTGGGGAAACAAATGGATCCTTAATTTTCAATGTCTCCACCTTGACTAGACTAAGTCAATTGGAACAAAAAATTCTCATTTTCAAAGAGGAAATACATTGGTAAAAACCAAGAAAATAACAAGATATTTCGTGCGACTTTACTTTAAGATTGAAGGCGATATATTCACACTGAAACGACCTGCTTTGTTCTTGAAATTTATCCCCACCCCACTCGTGTTGACTAGACAAGTTCACACTCAAAGGACCAGCTCTATTCCTGCAAATCAATCTGACCATTCATACTATAAGGACCCGCCCTGTTCCTCAACCTAACCCCACTCGAGTTGACTAAACGTGGATGAGAAGCCAATTTAATTCATTGCTAATTGGATACTGAAGTAAACTGAACGCCATCCGTAGCATGACATTAAAAGGCTACATCTGAGGCCATATTCGGACCTCAGGATCCCTCCGATGGAAAGCAACTAGAGGGGAGAGCCTAGTACGGGACTTAAAAAAGATATTGTGCCCACAAGGGCGGTAGGTCATGCACATATGGGCATGTTAGAATAAGGAACGCTGTTAAGTAGCTTATTGCATTGGCAGAAAGGCACAAATAGCCCAATAGAATGCAACTCAACATTTGGTGAATGGAAAAGTTGAAATACGTGTGTCATTTGTTGATATAAGCATTACCAAGATGATTTTGAAATTTAGAGCGCACGAGCATTGTCGGTTTCACTATAGCATGACATAGACATAAAGAGCTTGTTCTATCCCGTATGATACTTCTTGAAATTTCACCGATGGTGCCAATGTCTTCTTTCAATATTGATGCTTGACAAAAAAATTAATTAAATATTAATGTAGGATGTTTATGTATGGTCCTCACATAAAATCCGAATTGTAATTTGACAAAGACAAACCCAGTGGAGTAATTTCTATTATGGTATTCATTCATAGGAGTATCATCAACGCAAGGATATGGAATCTTTGAAGTGAATCTCTTAAGCATCTCACTCGTTCCAAATGTTGAAAGGCCGAACTAGCAAAATTAATTGATTAGTATGCACACGCATGTTATGTATTTTGAAAGTGTACTTAAAGTATTTGAGATTTTCTTCCCTTTTCTTTTCTTTCTTTTTTATTTTTTCCTTTTATTTTTTCTTATTTCCTACTTGCAATCTGCAGCCTCAACGGTAGCTAGCAAAGGTCACCAAACAAAAAATAGAAAAATCAGAAAATTTATTAAAAATTATAAAATTGTCCATGTCACTGTTGGTGCATTGGCCATGCCACACTGGACGTCAAGTGTTCACGTTAGCTATGTCCGGCCAAAATTGATCGAAATGATTATATTGGTAAATCAAAGGTTTAAGATCAAATTAACTAAATCGAAAAGTTTATGACTGAATTGATATTCATATAATAGATTTATCACTTTTTTTAATAATTATCCATATGTATGATGTAAGACATGATGGCATGGCATATTGAATCAAACAGTCTTTATCTTCTTTTTCTTTTTCTGTTTTTGATAGAGAAATGAAATAATAAAAAATGTTATTTAGGAAGACTTTCAAAACAAATATGACTTCCAAAACACCGTTCAACTACTTCACTGACACGCTACTTAGACTTCGGGTTCAGAATATGAGACGGGGTATATATGACTCACGCTTTTTCCACTTCTTTTGTGACTTTTGACACCCTCTATCACCTTAAATTGACTATAGTATACCTTGCAGGTTCCAGATTTAAGATTATTTATTACTTTTTTTTTTCCTTCTCTTTCTTTGGAATTTTGAAGCATGTAGGATTGACAAAAACTATGTATCTACGGATGGTTTGAATGGAGCGTCTTATAATGCAATTACAATTGTCATAATTTTTTTGTCAACAGCTAATTATTCCATTTAATCAAGGCAAAGATAATATTCCATATAATGTTTTAAGAAGCATTTTCCTTTGAATTTGCATGATAAAAAGGGATGTTTAGAATTTTGAATGCAGTTACTTTTGTCATATTCTTAATTTGTGTGAAAATCTTTAGAAAAAACCGTGCAGTCATGGCAAGAAAAATAATTAAAAGTTGGACTATTAGATTGACCGAATAAAACAAAATTCAAGTAATTAAAATACACGGGTTATAATGTAATCATATAAGTTAAAGTTATAATTAAACCGAATGCATTCATTAAAACTAGTAGACAATTCTTTTCACTCGTACTTTGATTATTTTTAAGCCAGTGGTTTCCTAGCAATAGAAAAGAATTATACAATAGATAATTTGGTGGTGGTATGGGTGTCAAAAGCCAAAGAGGAGATGGAAAAAGCGCAAGCCTATATGAATTGTTAATGGCGTTTTGATGGATCCCCAATATAAGATTCTTTAATGGTCCGTCATCCATTATTAGATCCCATAAATTTTTCGTTTCTGGTAATATTTACTAACCCAATAACATTTGAAAGAAAACTAGAGCATACCCAGTTAGTAAAAAAGAAAATTACACTAGCAATCTTATGTACATTGATTCGAAGGATTTAACTTTTAATCTTTTACCAACCATCAAATCAAGGGTAAGAAAAATTGTTTCAAAAGATGTCTTACGACATTGACGATTGATGCTATAAATGGCCTAATACCCTATAAAACCTTCAAGTTTAGGTCTAATCTCAATTTTATCCCCTTTTTTTTTCTCATAAAAAACTCCAATTTTAGGGATAGTCTCAATTCTACCATAAACTCTAGTTTGTCCCAAAAAATCACCAACTTTAGGTTTAGTCTATATTTTGTCCCAATTTTTTATCTTATAAAAAACCACCCATTTTTACTTGAGACTCAAAGATGCCTTGTTGACTCTCCTTTCAAAATTTCTCTTGACAACGAAGAGATGGAAAACTCCCATGCAAGCTATTCGAGCATCTCAAGCTGAGTGTCTCGAGCACGAGTTCTTCGACCATGAGAGTTGAAAACTGAACACAAAATCAAAAATCCCTGAGTGACATAGAAGGAAGACTCTCAAAAGTAAGATCAATTAAAAAAAGCTAACACTAATTGCTCTAATTTTAACCCAAATTTTGTATCCAATAAGATATCATTTGGGCTCACATAAATATTCATCTCCAAAAGACATTTTCTTGGATATGAAATTTGGGGAAAAATACTATGCACTTTTCAATGCAGGGTTAACAGGGCTAATATGGGAGTCAAGTAAAAGTAGATGGTTTCATATGAGAAAAAAAAAAGTTGAAAGTAAAATTGAGACTTGGTCTAAAACTTTTGATTTTTTATAAAACCAACAAAAAAATTTAGGGTAGAATTGAAACTAAACTAAAATTAGGGGCTTTTAGGGTATTAGGCCTGCTATAAATACTCTATTTTAATTGTAGAATTCAGTTTTTTCACTGCACAACACGCCATCATCTTAAAGCAATTCAATTAGTTTGTAGTTTTGCTTGCAGCCATGTACACGGGTCAATTCATATGCCAAAATTACTGTCCAATCTTTTAATCACGAAATGTTTGATCCGCGTCCTTAAGTAGTCGCTCTAATTTTTTCCCCTATGACGTGCTTTCTCTGGAAAAATCATAGACTAAGAAAAGAAGCAAGACATATAACATAATAATCTACAATTCTACATCACGTATAACAAAGTCATGGGGAGTTCCACTTTCTAATAAGTAAATAAATTTTAATATAGTCAGAAAATAAGGAAATAAGTCTTTGGAGTTGGTTTAGACAGAGAGAAAATTAGGTGGGCTTGACGCAGTACATTTAGTACCAGCACGACTAGAAATTTTTAACATGGTTCTTGTCACCCTATCATCGCAATGCTGATGACTTGACCGGCTCCAACGACTTGACCAATTTCGAACATGGTTCTTCTCTTCCTATCATCGGAAAGAAAGAAGAAAAGCATATTGCAGAATTGGTAACATGGCCGGCTCCACAACGAGTCGAACAATTGAAGTCTTTGTTTAATGCTATCTTTTAGCTAACTTTGGTGCGGTAAACCGGGGTCCATTAATAAATTCAACCAAGAAAATATAGTCTTGGTAATTCGGTGGCCATTAAACAAATTCTGAGCGTTTTCTTAATTCGGTGGTCATAGCCATTTCATGGAATTCGACTATAACGTTTTTAAATTCAACCAGAAGTCCCGAAGCCTTAAAAGTCGAGTCAGACTGTTTTGATCTGATAAGAGCACTTCAAAGTAAAGATCACGTTTCTTGGGAGCTTCGGGGTCTCATCCAAGAGCGTAATGCTTTGTTGCTCTCTTTTCGCTGGCCCATTGTTACAGGGAAGCTAACTTGGTGGCAGATTGGTCAGCCATGGCCCATAGGAGATAGGCTCCTTACAGAAATTTGCTTTTCTCTCTGCCCCAAGTTTTTTTGGATCTTCCTTATACCGAAACCCACTTGTTGCGCTGGGCTGGCCTTTCATCTACTTTTAAACTCAATAAAAGTTTTCAGACCCAAAAAGCAAAAGGGAATAGTCGTATTAATGTAACTACACCGAAATGGCAAACGAGTTTTGTTCAGCAATGTGACAGGCATCACAAAGACAATCAAAGGGGCTATGAATGAAAAACCGGGGGAGGGGGGGAGAGAGATTGACCAAACACTCTTGAAAGTTCTATGAGAGGGAGACAAACAGAGGCCAATCCAGACAAGGTTAGTCCATAAACCTTCGCTATTCACAGTGAGACAGAGCCACGGATCGATGAATCGATATTTATAGAGGAAAGAAACAGGGTCGAGCAAATCAAGATCTCAGCGTCCATGGACGAATCCAGAGCTAGACTGCCATGAAAGCTAAACCACCATGACTGACGGCTCCAGCAAAGTCAGTGGTGAGCAATTCGAGTCAATTTAGAGAAGGCGCCACAAACGGAAATCCGGTAGATGGTGGCAGAGAGGGCGACATAAGCAGACCTGCTAGTGAAGGTGAGGGGATGGTGACGAAAGGGGTGAGGGAGGAACCAGAGGTACTGAGGGAGGAAGATGACCGTTTAGCGTCTTAGAGTTCCTTTTCTATTTTATGTTGAATGTGTTTCAATTCAGTTTGCTTCATCCCTTCTTTTTAACTCATTACCCCAACCGAATAGGACCTGAAATTTTCAGTTCGAATATCTTTGACACCACTAGCAATATGGATCTTTCATCTAGTGTATAGTTTCAATGCCCGATTGGAGAAATGTCTTTCCGTACAATTTTCATGAAATTCCTATTTGAGTCCGGAGATAAACTCGGATATACAAGGAGAAAATGCAGGATAAAAAATTCAGGTTAGTTGGTGGGATAAACTTGAATTGGATAAAAAAAATTAAAAATACTTAATAATTTTCTTCTAATGATGGATTTATAGAGTGACACATCCAGCATAGTTAGCCACCACACAAGGACCACCTCCATGACAATGGATCATCGTCACTTCCGACATAGTGCAATCATCATCGCCTCCGACTACCACCAATCATCATCGCCGTCCAGCCAATTGGGCTCCCCATTCGCACTAGTCTCTTCATTCGATTTGTCTTGCATCGTGGGTCGTCCAGTGATATTCTCGAACCTTTCTCTAAAGCAGAAATCCCAAAAGAAAACCAATCGGAATATCTGAGTGGATGTGCTTTTGGTGGACATCCATTTGCCCTTACAAAGAGTTCCGTCCAGTGTTAATTGTGTTCCGATTTTCAAAGGATCTAAACCCCCTTTTGATGCTATTTTGGGTTATTCTGATTTCGCTATTGATACGGGGAAGCTGAGCCTACCATCTGGAGATGGAGATGGAGAAGGTGATGGATCTGACGAAGCTGACTATGGCAAAGGCGGGCTCGAAATTTGGATATCGTGGGAAATTGTGCTGGGCAAGAGAGTTATATTAAAGATTTTAATCCTACATTGAATTGCACCAAACATCTGATGGGATTTTTTATAATTCGAAAAATATTTTGAGGATTTCTATTCTTATGTTATCCTATTTTATCTCAATTTGACAGAAAACGAGAAAATTGAAAGGAAATGAAATTGTATTACACTGTATATCTTGTACATGTACATGTCTACATATATAGAGCAAAGGAAAAAACAAAATAAAATCAATAAGATTACAATTCATATTATATCTTCTGAATATTCTGAAGATATTCTATGACTAAATCAATTATCCCATGATTTCTGTTATCGCAATCAAATCTTCTTCCAACACTTCCCCTTAAGCTGGCAGCTTATATATGTCGAAGACGCCCAGCTTGCTCAAGAGATACTTGTGTTATCTCTGGGATAAAGGTTTAGTAAAAATGTCTGCAGGTTGTTCCGCAGTTCCAATACCTTGAGTTTTAATGACTCCTTGAATTTTTTCTCGAGTGAAATGACAGTCAACTTCTATATATTTTGTCCTTTCATGAAAAACAGGGTTTGTTGCCAGTTTAAGCGTGGCATCATTATCACAAAACAGCTTGCTTGCCCCTATCAACCTCTACTCCAAGATCTGATGATAGATCCCATATCCAAACTATTTCGCAAACCGTTTTCGCCATGGCTCAGTATTTCGATTTAGCCGATGATAAAGAAACGATTGATTGCTTCTTAGTTTTTCATGAAATCAAGGATCTTCCTAATTTTATGCAAAACCCCGTGATAGATCTTCTCGTCATTGGGCAAGTAGCATAATCCGAATCACAATAGGCCGTCATTTTCAAGTTGCAATCCTGAGATGATAAAATTCCAAGTTATGGACCGCCTTTCAAATATTCCACAACTTTCAATGATGCATTCATGTGGGACTATTTCAGATTATACATGAATTGACTAAGTATATGTACTGCATAGCATATATCAAGTCTAGTCATAGTGAGGTAGATCAACTTTCAAACAAGCTTTTGATAACTTGATAGATCATGCAGCTATGGGTCTTCATTAGGTGATGATGAGTCTTTATCAAATTCAAATATCGTGAGTTTGACATTATGTTTGATGGGAATCACTGCTAGTTTGTATCTTGATAATCCTGCTTTAGATATAATGTCCAAGATGAACTTTTGCTAGTTGAGACATATTCTTTTGGCGGATCTAGTTATCTCAATTCCAAAAAAGTATCTGGGAGATCCCAAATCTTTGATATGGAAATTAAAATGCAAAAATTCTTTAAACTTGTTAATGGCAATATCATCGTTTCCCATATTGAGAATATCGTTAACATAAATCAACAAATAAATTGATGACGTACCTTCCATCCACGAGAATAATGCATAGTCATGCTTGGAATGTCGGAAACCCGCACTTGGAAGAGCAGTAGTAATTTTGCATACCACTGCCTAGAAGCCCGCTTGAGTCCGTATAGAGATTTATGTAAATGACATACACAAGTCTCCCCTTATCTATGTTAATAAGAAGAAAGGAATGAGCTACCATGACTTAATGAATAATATATTTTTCCTTAAGCGAATCGAACAATCACTATGCTTATTCATCACTGCTCAGTTAGCCCAAATCTAGAGTATAATACACATACTAAATAAAAATAGGTTATATTGCTTTAACATAACCATATACATGTTAGAAAATACTTGTTAAATCAACAATATCATTACAAATATCAATAGTCTAATTCATTGATTAATCTCATTCATACGTCAATGGTCCATTCCATTGGTTAATCTCATATTATACAACAATGGTCTATTCCATTAATTCATCTCATATGAAATCGCACGTTAATGGTTCATCCATCGACTAATTTTTTGCTCAATATCAAACTATGGTCACGACACAACGCTTGGTGATAAAACGATTAAGATTTCCCTCTTAACAAGATCTCCAGTTATTATAAGCCGGTGGCTCGGCCTACAAGAATATCATAGACTAGTATGCACAAACCCACAATTCCCTCATTAGGCTCACAGTGCTATTGAACACCAAACCACATCCTTCAACACCAAAAATTCTATCCACAATCGACTCATAATCCACAATCAATATCAGTAATTGATTCTACAAAACAAACACATGATTTTTCTAAACTTCGTTCATCAAAATGAACACATTTCACAAGACATGACACATTTCAAGCCATTTCAAAATTCCTTTCATAAACCACGTTTATGAAAAAATGTGGTTCATAAAACCCTTTTCAAATCATTCGCAAATTCTAAAAAGGTAGTAATTGCCCAATTCAGATTTTTATGCAACAAATATGCTTTAATTACTTGTACGATACTCAAATCTTTATCTCTTTCAAGATATGAGCTTATAAATTTCTAGAAGAAATAGTATTACTCACCTGAAAAAGTCGAAGACCAACCTATGGTGGTATCAAAGTCGACTTCGTGATGGCGTGTGAGGACACAGCAAGGGCGATGTGCTGTAAGGGGTGGAAAATGTGATAATTAAGATCTTGAGAATGGCTAGCGTAGCCGAAATGGTAAGGGAGGCTGCGCCAGCTGATGACTGTGACCCAAAACCGAGTCCTTACATGACCAAACGTCGGCTAATTTTTTTCAACATACTCATGATTAGTCCGAACAAGATGCCACATTCTAATCCTATCTCCACAACCCTTGGCTCGAGAAAATCTATGAGGAATGAATGAACCCTACCTTCAGAAAGCATGGGGAGTTTCCGTGGAGCCTTGTATTTAGCACAAGCTTTGGACAGTGGAAACCCACACAATCCCGGGTTGCCATGATATGAATCGGCTTGAAATGTGTTGAATTGGTGCCCTTGAGGAATTGATCTTATTAGTCGATTGGAAGAGACATTTAGGACCTCTAGAGATGTGAGATTCGTCAACTCGGTTGGTATCGTTCCGCTAAGTTCATTTGAAGAGAGATCCAACCATTCAAGCTCGGAAAGTTTCCCAAGAGGCAAAGGGATGTGGCCTTCAAGATTGTTATGAGAGAGGTTAAGCCCCTTGAGTAATCTTAACTCTCCTATCACATCAGGAATTTTTCCCTGGAACTTGTTGCTTGACAGATCAACGATTGTCAAGGTCGCCAGGATTCTACCAATCAGCATGTCCCGTCCTCTCATTGTTGCAATCATGGAATCCTGGTAGTAACCTTGGTCCATATATTGCCACTCTGATCCATTCTGATCGGCTGATATCATTGCTTTCAGGTGTGCAAAGAAGGCGCTAGGCAAAGGACCCGTGAAATCATTGAAAGAAAGGTCGAGAATGCGCAACCTTGAAAAGGAAAATTCAGTTCCCGGGCTGCTTATCGGGCCGCAAAGTCTGTTGGATCGCAAGACCAAGACTTGCAAGCTGGGAAGTGTCTCCAACCAATCGGGGAAAGTATCATTCAACTTGTTGCCCCCGAGATCCAGCGCTTCGAGTTGCTTGCAATTGATTAGAGAACGTGGCAACGGGCCTTCAAATTGATTTCCATTAAGGTGAAGACTTCTCAGGGCTGCATCTTTAGTGAACGTTAAAGAAATTGTGCCAGAAAGTCCATTCTCTTGCATATCCAACACTAAGAGGCTGTTGCTGACATTCTCTAGACATTGCGGAATCGTGCCTGTGAAATTATTATGAGAGAGGTCAAGAACTTGTAGGCCCTTCATTTGACAAATAGAACCAGGGATATAGCCAGTCAATCGATTGCTAGCTAGCGAGAAGACAATAATCGAATGTGGGAGTGATGGAGGTGGAACCGGCCCTTGGATCAAATTCGAATGCATGTCGAGAATTATAAGATTTTTCCAAGGAACCTGTTCAAAGCTAGTGAGAAAGTTGTGGGAGAGATTGAGATAGGACAATGACGTGGCCCCAACATCCCACATCCATGATGGAATATCACCATGGATTCTGTTTTCAGACAGATCTATCCATTCTACGCTGGTTGAATTTCTCAAGAATGCAGGCATTTCCGTAACTTGGCACCCGGAAAGACTGACGGACAAGAGGCTTGGCAGGACATGCTCAGTGTTTTCACTATTGCTCAGTGACAAATTGGTGTCCGAAAGATCAAGATGTGTTAGACTCTTGAGTCTTGAAAGCAATTGTATGTCTAAAACACCAGACAGGTTATTTGCTGAGATGCTCAAATAAGTAAGGTTCCTAAGCTGAAAAATCGAGCTTGGGATTGAACCACGCAACTGATTACCACTCAGGTCAACATGGTGTAATGTAGGTGCAACAAGGAACTCACCGATGTGACCACTGAGCCCATTGTTACTGAGGTCTAGGCTCGTCAAGGACGAAAGAGAGAACAGTGATGACGGAATAAACCCTCCAATGAGGTTGTGGGAAATATCAAGTCGGGCAAGATTGGAAAGATTCTTTATGCTTGACGGAATAGGACCCTCGAAGAGATTATGTGAGAAATCCAGAAGAAGAAGTCGTGTCTTATTGTCAAAGACGTTGGGTATTGGACCTACGAATTTGTTTGAGGAAAGATCGAGCAAGTTGAGCTGATCAAGGCTTGACAAAGTTGGAGGAACCTGCCCACTAAACTCATTGTACGAAAGTTCCAGATGGGTGAGCCGTGTTAGGTTACTAAGTGATGATGGAATAGAGCCTGTGAAGCTACACCGGTACAGCCAAAGTATCTGCAGAGAATGCAGGTTACCGATGGACTCCGGTAATACCCCAGAGAAGCCTGAGGAGGACAAGTCCAAAACCTTCAAAGAGCTGTTCCAAGTCGATTCGGGTAAGTAACCCGAAAGCTCCTTGTTGCCTGCTAAACTGAGGCATGTTAGTTTAGGCAAATGGAAAATGTTTGCTGCTAAAGTGCCATGCAATTTACACGAACGGAGGCTGAGGACTTCCAGAGATGGAGGGAGATTACTTAAGCGAGCCACATTAATGCCAGACAAGTCTAACCCGTCGAGAATAAGGACTCTCAACTTAGTCAGGTTTTGAAGCAGATTGTTTGACCTCGATGGTCTTTCAGCCTCCTGGGGTGAAGGAAGATTGAGGAAACCAACAGTAGATGGTTCACTGCTATCTGAAGACCCTGCGGAAGAGTGGCAGCTTGGGTTCGGGGGTAAGCAACCGAGTTCAAGACGAGTCACCTGACCGTTCATCGGATCGCATGTGACTCCGTCCCACGAGCAACAATCTGAGGCAGCATTCCAGGAAAGCATCTTTGGTCTCCTGAGCCACCCAATATCCAGTTGGCAAAAAACTGATGTGGAATTATCTGATGTTAAAGCATTCAAGAAGTGAAGCAAGTCGGACTTTTGATCAGGGCGACACGGAGCTCTTTCTAGGGGGAGAGGAGAGGGAGAGGGGGACAACGCGGGGCGCGTTGCTTGTGCTTCAATAAGGATTGAGAGGAGAAACAGGAAAATTTGACAAGATCTTGACAAGCATTGCATTTTTAGTTTAGTGATGCAAAAGCATTACCACTCGGTTGCAGGACCACCTTTCGGAGTTAGCCCATGTATATAGGCGACTTCGTACTATGTTTCGAGGAACCCCAACGGAAATTTCAAGGCATGTTCCTTGGAGATTTTGCCAGGTCTTTCTTCTCTTAAGCGAAAAAATATTAAGTAATTAGCAAGCGCCACGTCAATGGCTGACGTGGCATGCACTTACCGATATCCAATTAGATTTTGACATGTAGATAGTGACGTGGAAAAAAAATATTATTTTCCTCTTTTCCTCCTCCGTCTTCAACCTCTGCTCTGCCTGGTCTTTGGCTATCTCCACCGCCCAAGCCGTCGCCGCCATCCTTGAGCCACCGCCCCACCGTGGCCACCACGGTCCGTGACAAAGCTATTGAGCTCGTCGCCGGCAACCACGGAGGAGCCAAGACTCGAGCTCAAAGCTGTTGAGCAGCAAACTAGATCTAGCCGTTGAGCTCGTCGCCGGCAGCCATGGACGAGCCAAGACTCAAGCTCAAAGCTGTTGAGCAGCAAACCAGATCTAGCTGATGAGCGACGGTATCGTCGCGTCCAGGCCGACCTCCGCGTCCACCCTCTCCATCGTCTCGGTGGCTAAGCCTTGGCCGCAAGCGATCGTCCACAGAAATGGAGATGCAGAGCAGCGGCCGGCTATGGACAGCCTCTCGGCCACAGATCTGAGCGCCGACCTCCGCGTCCAACCCCTCAGTCGTCGTGAACTTCCCGTCATCGCTCGCGGCCAAGACTCCAATCTAGCCGAACTTCCAGATCTGGAGCCATGGTCGTGAGCGGCGACGGTTCCAGATCTGGACTTCACCGACCTTCGTGTCCGTCGTCGTGTGTGAACGAACCGTCATCACTCGTGGTCAAGGCTCCAGATCTAGCACAAATGGAACTGGTTCTATACAACCGTTTTCTGTTCTGGTCGTCTCATGACAGAACAAACCTGCACACTTTCAATCCATGGATGTTGTGTTGAGTGGTGGAAGGAGAGACCAGCTTCAGCCATGGATTCTCTTCCGACCAAATCCAGTCCCTTGCTGCCAGATCTAGAAGTGAGACACCGGACGGAGGAGACGACCAAGTTGGAGAGATGCGACGCCGGCGAAGCCAGCGACTCCGGCCGTGGCAATGGCGGAAGGAGGTGCGGAGGTTGGACTCGTGGGTCCAGATGGAAGAGGAGGAAGAGGGAAGTCCAGCTGGATTGAGGGAATTTTGATTTATTTTTTTATTTCCATGTCACCGTATATGTTTCAGTTTGTAATTGGTTAAGGGTACGCGTGGTGTGCCAGCGTGGTAAATAAGAAGGGCCGTATATTTGCGACCTCTTCTCTCTTTTCTCTCTCCGTGCACGCGCTCTCTCTTCTGTCTCCTCTGCACCAAGCTCCCTCTTCTCTCTCCTCTCTCTCGTCTCTTCCCCTGCGCGCTCTCTCTCGCCTGACTCTTTCCCTCTTCGCCGCCCCCTCTCTCCCTCTCTCTCTCTCTCGCACCAAGCCCTGGTCCGACCCACGAACCACCGTGCCCGATTGACGAACTTTGCGACAACAGAGGAACCTTTCGAGGCCACGCAGTGGTTCGTCGGACGAGTGCTCAGTGACTCGGAGGGAGAGAGAGGGCACAATCGGGAGGAAGTAGCGATTTGGCAACGGGCTGTGGCTCGTCGGTTGGACGAGAGCACGGTGGCTCGTCTTACGAACCACCATGCGGTCTCGGCCTTGAAAGGTTGCCCCCGCCATTAGGGGTGTTAAAAACCGAACCCAAAATCGAATCGAAATTGAAAACCGAACCGAAATTTTGTGGGTTCGGTTCGGTTTCAGTTCAGTTAATCGAAAAATAACCGTTAACTTTTCGGTTCGATTTTCGGTTTGGTTCGATTAACCGAATTAAATCAAAATTCTTAATTAAAAGTGAATAATCTATTTTTACCATCGTCTCTTTTTTATTTAGGTTCCAATAAGTAAAGTAAAAATAGAAAAACCAAAAAACCAACTGAATTAAACCGTATTTTTTGTTCGGTTCATATTCGGTTCGAGACGGTTTCGGTTCGATTCGGTTCGATTTTTTTGAAAAATCGAACCGAACTGAACCGTTTACACCCCTACCCGCCATCACTCATCGGTCGAGTGTAGTGGTTTGTCAGTCGAACGAGGGCACTGTGGGTCACCCGACAAACCATCGTGTGGCCTCCACCATAGCAAAGTTCGTCAGTCAGACGAGGGGGCGGCGAAGGGGGAGAGTCGAGCGAGAGAGAGAAAGCTTGCAGAATAGACAGGAGAGAGAGAAGAGTATGATATTTGGGCCCACCTTGGATAGGTGTTGCATAGGGGTGTAAACGGTTTTGTTTGATAAAGGATAGTTCGGAATTGTCTCGAACCAAACCAAAAATGCGGTTCGGTTTAGTTCAGAACGGTTTTTCGCTTTTTTTATTTTTGCTTTGCTTATTGAAATCTATGTGAAGAAGAGAGATTGTTTAATTTTTATTGAGAATTTCGACTGGGTTTGGTTAATCGAATCGAACCGAAAGCCTAACCAAACAGAAAAAATTTATGGTTATATTTCGCTTAACCGAACCAAACCAAAAACGCATGAAATTTCAGTTCGGTTCGATTCGATTTTTGATTCGATTATTGACATCCCTAGTATCGCGAGTTTATGGCCCTCTAGCATACCATGCATACCCAATATTTTATCGTTAAGAATGAAAAAGCATACGCCATGTTGACGTGGCAATTGCAAACCCCTAAATATTTCCTCCCTGGTACACGATCTCCTTTCGGAATCCGTCTCTTTTGTGCTTTTACATTTTCAGCGAGCATGCGCACAACGTTAAAACGAACTACGTCATATTCCATGCGTCAAAAGCTCAACCTGCGTGTTGATCCTGAACATAGGAGTGTTTGATTGCATCTTCTCATTCATTTCCAAGAAGGATCATTCAAGGATACACGCTTCAATGTGGAGGACCACCGGTTTGCAATTAGACTAGTTTATGAACCGAAGACCACCGGTTTGCAATTAGGCTAGTCTCATTCAAACAGCGTATTTTATCAGTAACATGAGATGCATTTTCTTTCCGGCAATGAAAGTTAAATAACAAGTTGATGAGCGGTTCATGTTTGGAACAGGTATTCCTATCATCTTTGACTTTATTGGCTCCACATTTGATTGCAATGATGTTCATTATACGTAGGTTTCTGACACTTTTTTTAATTGAAATAGATAACGAGTTTATGACTTACTCGCTTCGTTTTGTTGCCAACAGTATTTATTATGCTTGAAGGTCTTATTCCTCAAGGAAGACTTTACCCCCCCTTTCTCTCTCTCTCTCTCTTTTTTAATTACAAAAATTAAACCAAATAAAGACGATAACCATTCCATTTGCTAAAACCAAATAGTGGAGTCGTTGTTGTCCTTTATTTTAAAATATAGCGGAGACTTGGACGACTTCTACGAAATTTCGAATGCAAGGGACGGGCCCCATTTGCAAAAACCAAATAATGGAGTCGTTGTTGTCCTTTATTTTAAAATATAGCAATGACTTTTGTCGGTCGACTAGCAATAGCAGAAATTGACTGGCGCTTGTCAGGAGAAAGGCCCACCGTTGATAGTGACCTTTGACGCAATTTTCGCCCTAATTAAAGGCGATCTAGGACGGCATCCTAGATTGAGTTGAACATAGGATATAATTCTGTTTGATTTACGTAAAAATATTTTTCAGAAAAGACTAGACATCATTCTCAATTTCTTTTTAATATTTGAATCGTTCAAAAAAAATGAGTCAATGAAAAATTGAGATAATTTCTTCGCATGCAACAGGATTGGACCTGCCTCGGGCAAAGTGATTGGGCAAAGTTTATCAAAAACCGTGACTTTAGAGAGCATGGCGACCCAACGGTCGTTCTGGAGCCCTTCGCGGCGGACCCATGCCTAAAGACCGGGGCCTAAAGTCCATCAACGCCGACGATTTTGACTAATTGTCGATAGCGTTTTGGCGGGACCATAAGATTTCAGTTTTCCAATGGTCCCGCCGTCCGGAGGTTTTAAAAAGTCATGATATTGGCAGTGACATGACATTTATCGTCATTCATAATTACCAGGCGTGACAATCACTCCGCGTGATGCTTGTTGGAAGGTTGTTGGAAAATTTGTTATTTGGTCCCGCATTAGCCTTTACCCGGGCGACACCTGTCCACCCAACATTATTTCAAAGGTTTCCAGTACGACAAGTCATTGGAATCTTCCAAGCACGTGATTTTGTCGGGTTGGTTTAGATAGAGGAAATTACGCATGAGTTGCAGCGACGACTTTGACCAATTGAAGTCTTTGTCTTTTTGGGGGTTGGAAGTCTTTGTTTAACGTTTTCTCCTTCGGCTAAGTTCCAAACTAACGTTAGGTGGCTTCTAAAATAAATGAAAAAACATCACCAAAAACTCTAAATTATACTTTCTATGATAATTTTATCATGAATTTTTTTTTTGTTGTCAAAAATCTCAAATTATGTCACTTCATACATAATTTTACCCCGTATCTTCTATCACTTGTGTGATTTTTCTTTCCAAACTTTTTTTTTTATGTCACTAAAAATCCTAAACTATCTTCTTAGGAAAAATTTACCTCAAAAAGTTTTTAGGGTTGAAGGGCATTTTCATCGTTTTCTATTTTTTTCTATTGACAAGAGGAAGCTGGCAAGGCCGCCCACATTGGCGTCAGAGTCGGGCGAGAGCGGCTCAGGCTTGGGCAACCCTCGCCTGACTCAGGCGAAGGTCGCTCTCGCCAGTGAGGCTTGGGCGGCCCTCACCGACGTTGGGCAAGGGCCTCCCTTGACTCGCCCGACCCAGGTGAGGGTGATGGCTGCCCAAGCCAGATCCGGTGAGGGCCGCCCTCGCTGGATCTAGCTGCCCACGCCTAGGTGGCCCTCGCCGACGTCAGGCAAGGGCTGCCGGAGCCTCGCCCGAAGTTGGTGAGGGCGGCCTCACCGGCTTCCCTTGGTCAAGAGAAAAGAAAAAAAAAGAATAGGAAAGGATGAAAATGCCCCTTAGTCAAAAAGTTTGGGATAAATTTATCACAAGTGACATAATTTAGGGTTTTTGATAACACAAAAAAAAAATTCAGGGTAAAATTGTCACAAATGGCATAGTTTGGGGTTTTTGGTGACACAAAAAAAGTTTATGGTAAAATTGTCACAGATGGCATAATTTAGGGTTTTTGGTGACATTTTTCCTAAAGTAAATTGGACCTTTGATCAAGGAAAGAGATGAGAAAACTCGAATTTTTATAACGTTTCTTTTCGCTCTAGAGTGCTACATTTATTAAAAATCATTTATTTAAATGTCATCAACAATTTATTATGTTGGAAAATCTGATATGTTACTAATTTATTATAAATTGACTGACTTGGCTCAACAGAAAAATATAATCAACATACACATAAGAAATAACATCATTTAGGCTCTATTGATTAAAAGAAAAAAAAAACTAACATGCAGAGCAACCGCGAAACACCACACTCAAGCTAAGCAGCCATGAAAGCCCCCAAGGTTTGTTGATGTGCACCCGTCACACCCTTATACGAGCCACGAAAACCACCTGTGTTGAATACCACGCTTCCCCATTAGAAGCACTCGGCCTGAAGGGCTTCTCTTTTCCTCTCAGAACTTCCCCTTTTGAACCCAAGCCCTATTCCCAAATTGTAGAAAACCCTAATTCCTTTAATTTTGGGCATATTTACCTGATGAATTGTGACGAAATGAAGATGAAGAAGTGGAAATCAGTTTTGTTCTCTTGCTGAAGGTCCCCCTTTTCTGACCAAAAAACAAAAAAGTCCAATAAGGATTGAGAGCAGAAGCAAGACAGTTTGACGAGATTTTGACAAGCCTTGCATTTTTAATTTAGGCAAGCAAAAGCATTACCACTCGGCTGCAGGATCACCTTTCGGAGTTAGCCTATGTATATATGCGAATATCATGGAGTCAGTACTGATATTACGAGGATACTCTGGAAATTTCAAGCCATGTTCGGCCGACACTTGCCAACTCTTTCTTTAAGCTTTTCCCGATACCCTCAAATGCAGGTCTTAACCCTGTTACAGCAATAGTTTTCCTTTCAGAATGCAATGAGAGATTGTCATATGTTGTTTTGATGGTCCCTAAGTTTTTAAAAGTCATGATATTGACAACGACATGACATTCATCATCATTCAAAATTATCAGGCGTGACGATTACCACGCGTGATACCCGTTGGAAGAATTATCATTTGGTGCCATCTTGGCTTTTTCCATACGCCATTTAGGGTGGGCATGATAATATTTTTGTCTTCGAAATAATTTCTATTTCGAAATGATTTTTTTTTTTTTATCGTGCTCTCAAAAATAATTTATGAGTATTTGAAGACGTTTGGTAACTATCCAAAATTTTTATTCTCGGGATAAAAATGCGTTTGGTAAAATCTTAAAATTTCTAGTCCAAAATATTTTTCTTTTAATTTTTTAATACTTATTTTACATTTTCTTTTCTTTTCTTTTTTACATTTCCCTACTTCTTCCATTATAGCCGGTTCCCGGCAGCGACAGTGGTCGGCGACTGGCTGAGCAAGGTTTCGGAGCCTCGCCTGACCATCAACGAGCTCGGTCTCGCAGAGCTGGGTGAGGCTCTTCTACCGCCTAGGTCAACCCTTGCTAGTGGCTCGGCGTGGCTCACCTGGCCACCGCCTCGCCCAGATCTGCAAGACCGAGCTCGCCGGTGGCCAGGCGAGGTCGTCGGACCTCGTCCAGCCACTCATCGGCCACCGCGGGGGCCAACAACGGTGGTCGGTGGGTGGTGGGCGGTGGGCAGCAATGGGGATAGTAGTAGACTGAGAGGAGGAAGAAGAAAAGGAAAGAGAGAGAAGAGAAAAAAAAAATAGAGAGAGAAAAAACTGATTATTGGAATTGTTTTTGGGAACGAAAAGTAACTTTTTTTTATTTTATTTTTTATTCCGTTCCAAATCTATTCCAGATAACAAATTTGTTCTTAAGAACAAAAATTTTAACAAATGAATTTTTGTTTTAAATTTACTCGTGAAAATAAAAGAATAAATTTTTTTATTGTTTAGCAAATTACTAGATAGTCCTTACTGACGCAACATTATTTCAAAGGAATCTTGTACGACATGTCATTGGAATTTTCCAGGCACGTGATTTTGCTGATGTACTGGGAAGAGAAATAAATGGACATGTCAGGTTGGTTTAGACTGAGAAAATTACGGATGACTCGCAGCGACGACTTGACAATGAAGTCTTTGTTTTTTATTTTTTTGGGTCAACACTTGGAAGTCTTTGTTTAGTGTTTTCTTTTTGGGCTAAGTTCCAAGCTAACGTTAAGGTGGCTTCTAAAGTAAATTAGACCTTCGATCAAAAAAGGGATGAGAGCACTAGAATTATTCTAACGTTTCTTTTCACTTTGGAGTATTACTTTTAATAAAAATCTTTCATTTAAATGTCATCAATAATTTGTCTCGCTAAATAATCTGATGTAGCAATAATTTATTATAAATTGATTGATGTGGCTCAACAAAAAAAACCTCATCAGCATACACATAAGAAAAAAAGTCATTTAGGCTCTATTGATTAAAAAAAAAATCCCCAACATGCAAAGCAACCACAAAACACCACGCTCAAGCTAAGCAACCATGAAAGCCCCCGAGGTTTGTTGACGTGCGCCCGTTGCACCCTAATATGAGCCATGAAAACCTTCTCTGTGTCGAATACTACACTTCCTCATTAGAAGAACTCGGCCTAAAGGGCTTCTCTTTTCCTCTCAGAACTTCCCCTTTTAAACCTAAGCCCTATTCCCCAATCGTAGAAAACCCTAATTCCTTTAATTTTGGGCAAATTTACCTCATGAATTGTGACGAATGAAGATGGAGAAAAGGAAATCAGTTTTGTTCTCTTGCTGACGGTCCCCCTTTACCGACCAAAAACAAAAAGTCCCCCTTTCCCTTTGAATTTGATTCTAGAATCGATCACTTGATCAAACAAAGGAAGGGATAATTACCAAAAAAAAAAATACAAATAAACCTTTTTTTAACTATTTTAATTTTAAATCTTTTGAGAATTTGTCACTTAAGTCAATTTTGATTGGAAATTATTAACACAGATGTTGGCTGTGTCCGTGGTGTCTTAGGCATTGAAATAAATAATTTTCACATTTTTTTTTTTTTTTTTTTCTTTCTTTCCTATTTCTTTCCTTTTTACTTCTAATAATTTAATCGAATTGAATCGCATTTTCGGTACAATTTGTATTTAGTTCGGGACGGTTTCAGTTCGGTATCATCTCTTTTTGTTTCAATTTTTTGGAAAAACCAAACCGAACCAAACCGTTTATACCCCTAGTTGCCAGATCCAGGCAAGGCTCCTTGCTATAGGTGACCTCACCCTTGTGAGGACGAGCCTCGCTAGAGGGCGGTGAGGTTAGCCCTTGCTTGTGGTCTATCGCCAGCCATCATGGAGGGTCAACAAACGGTGGAGTAAGAAGGAAATAATAAAGAAATAAATAAAATAATTCAAAAAAATTGCAAAAATTGTCTAGTGACGCCTCATGACACGACGTTCATATTGGCAATTTTCAAGCAAGCTTAATTGATATAAATATAAAAAAATTTAAGATTAAATTGGTATAATTGTAATAAATTTAGAAATTTTTTTAATAATTTTCCAACAAAGGAGTAAAGCCTCGTCCTTTTCGTTCCTCGGCTGCTTCAACTTCTTACTCAAAGCAAATCAAAGAAATTGTTTTCCCCAAATGTTCTGGATTGTACGCTACCGAGCCAGAAGCCAGCCGAGGACACGTATTTCTTTGGACCAATCGAGGAAGGAGTAGAGCTCGGCTCACTCTGACATCACCATCACCATTCCGCCGCTGTCACGAAACCATGAGCAGTTTCGAAGAAGAAAGAGAGTCGTGGGTGTCGTGGTGAAGAAGATGATGAAGACCAGAAGAACGAGATGAGAAAAAGTTTGGACTCAAAATTTGGACTGGAATTTTGTTTCGTTTTCCACTTTGGACTTGATAAATAAATAAAAAAACATCGGACCCAAATTTATTTTAAAAAAGGACACGTAAGATGAATTACTGGAATAGATACTTAATTGAATGATTTTTCAACAATATAATACTCAAGTGATTGAAATTTTTTTTTTTTGGCTTTCTAGTGAATATTATATGAAAGTTATGAAACTTGTGATATTTTTATTTCATAAAAAAAAGTAAATCAGACCAAAAAAAAGCCATATCAGATATTATAAAACTTTCTAAATATACAGGTTTTTTTTTACGCATTTACAAGATCAAATTTTGTTATTCTGCAACCCAAGTTAGCACTTAGCAGGGTCATTTCCTTTTTTACATCTCTCATCATCTCACAAATGTCACAAATGTCACAATTGAATTTTCATTTTCAAACCAAAAAAAAATAATCTTCATTTTAACGTCTCTCTTCTCTCACATTTTTTTTTTCTATTTTTGATAGGGTAAAGAGATAATAAGATTGAGATCCTGTAGATGAGTCGAGCCTCTATCACCAACCACCGTCCGTGCCTTGCCACAATAGCAAGATAGATGGGAGCTCGGCAATCTTGAGTGCAAAACAGGGTGTGACAGTAGCGGCAGTGCAGAGGAGTGGCTTGTAGCATCACGAGCAATAGTAGTCCATCTAATCTAGTGCAAGATAGCGGTGAGCGGTTGTAAGTTTTGTATAGGTTCCACCTAGAACCTATCTCCTAGAATAAGTTTCTTATTTTTTGGAACCTTGAACCTATCTTACATACATTTAAACCTAAAAGCTACTTTGTCATAAATTCCAAGGTCAGTTCCAGTTTGTTCCACTTGTATTATTAATTGAACAATTATGGAAAATTATCATCTTAAATGACTATCACTATATAGAAAGATATCATCTGTGTAAATCTGGGAATTTGAGAGAATAGGCTCAATTCACTAAACACAATTTATATTTAGGTTGCGTTTGTTTCGCGGAAATCGTACCATTTTTGGAAAATATTTTTCAAAAAATCATTTTCCATGAAAATGATTAGTTTTCTTATGTTTGATGATATGTGATTGAAAATATTTTCAGGTGTTTGGATCGCATTTGAAAAATGATTGAATAACATTTGACTTAAAATAAAGAGGGAAGGACTTAAAGACCTGATAAAGAGGGAAAGTGTTTTCCCCTTCCTATGCACAGGAATTCATTTTCCTAAAATAATACATTATATTTATATTGACTGGAAAATAGTTTTTGGAAAAACAAACAGCGGAAAGTCCGGAAAATTACTTTCATTAAAACAAACTCACCCTTAAACACAAGTTAAAGTCTCATTCATAAAATGTAAGTTGAGGCTAATGGTTCCAAATTATATATTCATCGTTGGACGTTATGGAATATCACAGGATCATGCAAAGACCTAGACTAAAGAAAACATAAAAACTTATTTAGTGTTTTAGTTTCTATGTGGAACCTCCCTAAAACTTAGAACCTATCCATTGAAATAGGTTCCTCAATTTTTGGAACATGGAACTTACTCTGCATACCTAGGAATCTAAAACTGAACAGGTTCCCACTAGTTTAGTTATTCGGTTTCAAATTTTATCCTGAAACCATGCTTACCCTTGGTGCAAGGGAGGAGGGGGAAGGGGCTAGAGAAGGAAATGCAGGGCTTTGTTTGGCTTTTGGTTGTATTGTTTTATGTAACTTTACAAGAAAGCAAACATAAATTGTACCATTGCATAGCCTCGGCAAACGTTCGTCTTGTAGTTATTACAGGCATTAAAAGAATCAAGCCCTACGGATCTTATGACTTTTGTCCAAATGCTATGCTAATAGATGGCAAAGCAATCGCTGGTCTCTTAAAAACTCGCCTACTTTACCAGTATGCTGATCAGCAGATGGTGTTCAAAATATGGGACAAGTTGCATTATTTGTTCATTGTGTTTTCATGGAAGAGCATTACAAAGATCTTTAATGGTCCCCCAGCCATACTATTTAAGTTTAAAAAAAAGAAGTCATTATCTCGATAATAGGAGTTATCGTCGTCAAATGATCTCATATATTTTTCTTTTTTGGCACCAATGACAGACTCATCAATATTTTAAAAAAAATTAAAGAAGTCACTTTTGGTGTAAAAAGAAATTTACGCAAACTTTCTAATCTATTTTGGTTTGAGTGGTTCTAACTGTTTTCTCTCTCACTAAAATGGTAGGTAAGGTCGTCTTGGAGATTTTTTTTTATATTGATAATGTATATTATAAATGCCCTATTTTAAACTTTAAAGTCAATTTTTATTGCATGACACACCATCATCTAGGAATTCAATTGCTTTGTAATTTTTTTTGGTCAAAAGAAAGATGCTGTTTATATATCGGAACAATTCTTGTGAGTTACATAAAAGGCTTCCAAACCTAACAAATCCCAAATAATTGCATAACAAAGCAAAAATCAGAAGTAGATAACAAAAAACAATTTATAGGTAGAAGTACACTCTTATCCTAAATAACAAATATGATATCGTAAACGATTGGCGGCCGATCACCACATTTAGTGATGAGCACATACCGAGATCTCTCACTCAATTTGCAACAGCTTGTGATGCGCATCTAAGTTTAATGTCCTTATCACCATCGTTGTGCAAAGACATCGACATCAAAATATTGAAAAAACATAGATCAAATACTTACAAGGAGCTCCTAGATCTATATCTAGATCTATTTTGAGAGAGTAAAACTCTGAAAACTCGACCTAATTCTAAATCGAGAGAGGAGAGTGGCTTAATCTCGAGAGGTTGTGAGGCCACATTATGAACATCCTACTTTGTGGCTATCGACTAGACGAATGGTCCAATTGGTCTCTACGTTCACCCGAGATCAGCTACAAAAATTTGTTCACTGACACAACTCCAAGAACAAAGCTGGAAAGAAAAGAAAGAAAGCTTCAAAAGAGGGAAGAGGGAGGGAGAGGGACAGGGGGAGGGAGGGAGAGACAATTTCTCTCTTTCTCTCTCTGGGACGGCAGGCAACAGCTTCAAGGGAAAAAAGAGGAAACCTTAACCTAGGATTTAGAGAGAGAGAGAGGGAGAGCTGCACACTTCAATTTTTACTTGCACCAACATAGACGGGTCAAAAAAACTTTAGTTCCATTTTCTATTAAGTAAATGAATTATACTGTGATCGGAGCAGAAGGAAATGAGTTTCTGAAGTAGAAATAGCTAAAGAGAAAATTAGGTGGGGTTGATGCGATACTCTCATCACAATGCCGAAGACTTAAGCTCTAATGGATGAGAAAGAAAGCAGATGTAGAGTGTTGAAAAGTTGGCTCGAAAAGAACAGGAAGGTCACTCATAAGTTCCATCTCCTTTCATCACAATGCCGAAGACTTAAGCTCTAATGGCTGAGAAAGAAAGCATATATAAAAAGTGTTGAAGAGTTGGCTCAAAAAGAACAGGAAGGTCACTCGCAAGTTCCATCTCCTTTCATCACAATGTTGAACTTAAGCTCTAATGGATGAGAAAGAAAGCAGATGTAACGCGTTGAAGAGTTGGCTCGAAAAGAACTGGAAGGTCACTCGCAATTTCCATCTCCTTTCATCACAATGCTGAAAACTTAAGGTCTAATGGATGACAAAGAATTGGCTCGAAAAGAACAGGAAGGTCACTTGCAAGTTCCATCTCCTTTCATCACAATGCTGAAAACTTAAGGTCTAATGGATGACAAAGAATTGGCTCGAAAAGAACAGGAAGGTCACTTGCAAGTTCCATCTCCTTTTGAAAACCTTTTGAAAAATTGCTAACTTAATCCTAAACTTTTCATACATACAATTTTGCGAAAATTTTTCATAAAATTAAATTGGGCCAGTCCCTTTTTTCTTTGCTGGACGTGGCCTAACCCCCTTTCTCCCTTTTTTCCTCTGTGCGGGCCAGCCCATTTTCACTTTTCCCCGGCCCGGCCCGTGCGCTGGCCTTCTTCTCCGCGTCGCTCCCACGCCCGTGCAAGCGGAGTACAAGCCAGAGGAGCAGAGCAGATCGCAGCGCGATCTGAGGGTCGGGGATCAGCCGGCCACGGCAGGCTGGCGGTGGCAGACGCCTGCCGGAGGCCCTTAAAAGAGAGAGAGGCGGACGGTCCGTGGTGGGTCGGGGAGAGAGAGAGAGAGAGAGAGAGAGAGAGAGAGAGAGAGAGAGAGAGAGAGAGGTGAGAGATCCTCGGGGAAAGAAGGGTGAGTTCTGGTCCATTCCGGCGGGTTCCCGCTCGACGTTCTCCGAAGACCTCCATTCGTCGCCCCTCAAGCCAGGTCCGGCCGCACCTACGCTCGACCTGGCCCCGGCCGAACGGAGAAGCCATGAAGCCGCGCGCTGTCCCGCTTCCTCTCCTCCAAAGCTACGTGTTTCTCGGCGACGCCTCAACCCACAAGGTAAGCCCGCGTCCCCCCCCGTTCGCCCTTCTTGCTCGAACCGTCGGAGCTAGAGGCTCACTGACGGGCCCGGGCTTTGCTCATGCGCATGCCTTTCTCTGTTTATGCTAAGTGTTGCTTGCTAATTGGACGCACTTGTGAGAAAACAGCTCAGTCTACTCTACTCTCCCAGGAAGTCAACAACGCGCCTGTGACGTAGTGTACCCCATTTGTCTGTTTCTCTACTAATTGTATTGGCCCCAAAGACCAGAGACAAGTCCATGCGCATGCAATGATGAATGATCTTTGTGCCATACTTGTCACCGCTCACGTTTCATAGTTCGCTGGCATCGGATGGTATAGGCCCGTCAAGATATTGTTGGCTCATTTCCCATGAGATATTTTGGAATACATATAATGTAATTGCATTTAAGGTAGGAAAAATTCTACTTGTCGTCCTTTTATCTTCACATTTTTTTTTTCCCGGTGACCTCTCCGTATTTCTAATCTATCTAATCAAGTTATTATTTTTTCCCAAATTTCGCAATTAAGTTGTATCTAACACCGAATCGGCCAAATCCAAATAATGTAACCATTAGACAGTAACGGACTTACGACGTGCATGAAAATTTAGTCATCTTAGATGCCTACACGAATGCTACCGTGGAAAATTTGAGCCACTATCAATTTCATTAGAGTATGATGGGAATGAAATTTAGCAAATGTGGATGCTCGCATGCATGTCTACATTGGAAAAAAATTATCTAATGGCAGTGTCGCCTGGAATATTGAAAATGTGCATTATAAAAGGCGGACTCTTAGTCGATATGAATATGTTGTGTCAAATTTGAATGATAATTTTGTAATCAAATTTAATATATGTAGCATTATCCTTTTTAACTTAGTCTGGAAATGTCAAATTTTTTTTTTTCTGGTCAAATAAAATTTGTGTTTGACATGTTGAGTTTTTCCAGCAGAACCTCCTTCTCACCTAAACATTTACCCGTGATGTAGGTTTTGAGAGATGTATTTCATATTTTGACAAACAATATATCACTCAATGTTCGATTATCTCATGTCAATACCATTTTTCAAATAGTTCCAAAAGCATTTTCTAAGAGCCTGCACATTTGTCTTTTTCACTGGTAAAAGAAAAGGAGGACAAAAAGTAAAAATTCTGGCGTAGATGCCCATTTGTTTGGGCCGTCCACTTGATAAAATAAGTTAGGATTCACGTAATCGGCCCGAGTGGGTCGTGACATTTGGGCCAACTTGGTGTCACGAATCTAAGGTTTCCGTAATCAATATAGCGTTCATGATCGAGGAAAAACGATCAAAATGCCCTTGGGAGGATCCAAGTGCTTCCGGAACATTCTCAGGAACAGGCGATACCATAATTGTACCGTGGTCTAAAATTTTTTCAGGGACAAGCCCTCGGGTTTACTTCGCCACATCAGCCACAAAAACGACGCCGTTTCGACCCCATATCGTCGGAAAAATGCCACGTCGGCATTTTGGCCGGATTTTCTCGCCGTTGGCACTTAAGTGATCCCTTTTGCTCCAATTTTGGCACTTAAGTGTACCGTTTGTAAGTTTTGACACTTAAGTGTCCCTCCGTACCAAGTTTTGGCACTCCCGCTGTACTTATCCCGTAATTTTTGAGTTTCTCTAACTTGTGATTTGTGGATTAGCGTACAACGACACCTGTTTACATCTTTGAGTTGCTCTTTGGCTTGCGACTGAGGCGCCCGTGTTGATTTTTCTGGTGAACAACGATGAAGGAGATTCGTAGTCACGGCTTGGATAAGGTTTACGATGATCATCTTTTTTATGTTCTTTTGCAGCATAAAAGTAACTTTTCTTTTACAGACCAAAAAAACAAGAAAAAGACTCAATTTTTTGTATTGTAGTTATTCCACAACTATTTACAGAGTTCCGATTCATGGTTCCTTCCCGATATAACAACACTGCTTTGCACTTTTAATCTTCTTTATACAGCAACACTAATCAGCCACCGCAGCTTCTACTTCATGTGCTGGAGAAGTATTTCGTGGCAATCTTTCTGACTTCCCTCTTTGGTCGCAGAAAAGATCTCAGATACTGCAAATTACTCATGACCAGCCCGAGAACAATGCCAAACGCTAATCCTATTTCCACAGCCCCTGATTCGAGAATATCTGCAAAGAACGAGTGTTCCCCACCTTCAGGCAGGACAGGAGGCTTCCCCGGCACCCTGGAATTAGTACAAGAATTGGACAATGGAAAGCCGCACAATCCTGTGTTCCCTAGATAGGATTCGGCTTGAAATGTGTTGAATTGGTTCCCTTGAGGAATCGATCCTGTTAGTTGATTGTAAGAGACATTTAGGTCCGCCAGAAACGTGAGCTTTTTCAATTCAGTTGGTATTGTGCCGCCAAGCTCATTTGAAGAAAGATCCAACCATTCAAGCTTGGAAAGGTCCCCCAAAGATGATGGTATATGGCCTTCGAGATAATTATGAGAAAGGTTGAGCCCCTTGAGTGATCCTAGCTCTCCTATTACATCAGGAATCATTCCCTGGAACTTGTTGCTTGATAGATCAACGGTCTTCCGGGTCACTAGGATTTTAGGGAGAGGCACTTCAAGTCCTTTCATTGTCGCATTTATGGATTCCTGGTAGTAACCTTGGTCCATGTATCGCAACCCCGATCCATCCTGATCAGTCAACATCATCGCTTTCAGGTTTACAAAGTAGGTGCTGGGCAAAGGACCGGTGAGCTCATTGGAGGACAGGTCGAGAATGTGCAACTGCTGAAAGGGAAATTCAGATGTTGAGTTGCCCATGGAGCCATGAAGTCTGTTCGATCGCAAGACCAGGACCTGCAGGTTAGGAAGTGTTTCCAACCATTTTGGAAAAGTGTCGTTCAACTTGTTACCACCAAGATCCAGCACTTCAAGCTGCTTGCAATTGATTAGAGAGCGTGGCAACAGGCCTTCAAATTTGTTTCCATTGAGGTGAAGACTTCTCAGGACAGCATTTTTGCTGAATGTGAGTGAGATTGTGCCAGAAAGTCCATTTTCTTGCAGATCCAACACTGAGAGGTCATTGCTGATGTTCCCTAGGCATTGAGGGATCGTTTCAATGAAATTGTTACGAGCGAGGTCAAGAAATTGTAGACCCTTCATTGCACAAATAAAGCCAGGGATATAGCCAGTCAATTGATTGCTAGCTAGAGAGAAGAAGAGAACTGAATTTGGGAGCGGTGGAGGTAGAACTGGCCCTTGGATCAAGTTCGAATGCAGGTCAAGAAATAAAAGATTTTTCCATGGAACTTGTTTCAAGCTAGTGAGGAAGTTGTGAGAGATATTGAGATAAGACAATGACTCAGTCCCGACATCCCACATCCATGATGGGATATCGCCGTGGATTATGTTGCTTGACAGGTCTATCCATTCTACACTGGTAGAATTTCTCAAGAATGCAGGGATTTCAGTAATTTTGCACCCAGAAAGACTGACTTTTACGAGGTTCGGCAAGACATGCTCAGCATTTTTGCTATTGCTCAGTGACAAATAGTTGTCTGAAAGATAGAGCTCTTCTAGCCTTTTGAGTCTCGAGAACAATCGTAGGTCTAGAACACCAGCCAGGTTATTTGTTGAGACACTCAAGTAAGTGAGGTTCTCAAGCTGAAAAATCGAGCTTGGGATTGAGCCATGCAAGTGATTACCGCTTAGATCAACATGGTCTAATAAGGGTGCACTGTGGAATTCGCCAATTTCACTGATGAGCCCATTGTTACTGAGGTCTAGTCTCGTCAATGATGGAAGAGAGAACAGTGATGATGGTATAGACCCCCCAATGAGGTTATTTGAAATGTCAAGTTGGGCTAGATTGGAAAGATTTTTTATGCTCGGAGGAATAGGGCCCATGAAGTTGTTATGTGAGAAAAGCAGTCGTTGAAGTTGTGTCTTGTTGTCGAAGACATCGGGAATTGGACCTTTGAAATTGTTGGAGGAAAGACCGAGCAGAGTGAGCCGATCGAGGTTGGATAGAGTTGGAGGAACCTGACCACTAAGCTTATTGAAGGACAAATCCATTCTGGTGAGTTGTGTCAGGTTACCGAGTGACGATGGAATGGAGCCAGTGAAATTACAATGGTGTAGCCAGAGTATTTCCAGAGAATGCAGGTCGCCGATGGACTCTGGTAATACTCCAGAGAAGCCTGTGGAGGACAAGTCCAAAACCTTTAAAGAGCTATTCCAAGTTGATTCGGGTAAGTGACCCGCAAGCTCCTTGTTGCCTGACAAATTGAGACATGTCAGCTTTGGCAAAAGGAAAGTGTTTGTTGCTAACATACCTCGCAATTCACAGGAATTGAGGCTGAGGACTTCCAGAGATGGAGAGAGATTCATTAAGCGACTCACGTCAATGCTGGACATGTTTAACCCATTGAGAATGAGGACTCTTAACATGGTCAGGTTTTGAAGCAACATATCAGCATTCGACCCTAATGGCCTTTCTGCTTTTTGAGGAGAAGGAGGGAGCGGACTCAATTTAGATAGTTCAGTGCTGTTTGAAGACCCTCCAGAAGAGTAGTAGGTCGGGCTCAGGTTGTAGCAGCCAAGTTCAAGGCGAATCACATGACCAGTCATCTGATCGCACGTGACTCCGTCCCATGAGCAACAATCCTTGTCAGCATTCCAGGAAAGCATCTTTGGTCTCTCGGGCCAAAAGCCGTCGATTTGACAGAAGAAGGATGTCGAATTGTTGGGCATCATCACGTTCATGAACTGAAGCAGGTCAGACTTCTGATCAGGGCGACAGGACGCTGCTGCCCCTAAAGAGGAAGGAGAGAAAAAAGAAGAGGTAAGGGCTTGAATTCCAATGAGGAATGAGAACAGAAACAGGATAATCTGACAAGATCTTATCAAGCGTTCCATTTTTTATGTAGAGAGTAAGGGCAATAGCTGGCTATGATATCAACATTTGGCAGAGTTGGCTTTATATAGATGTGTTGTGTACTAACTTAGTATTGTGGAAACCGCATAAGCTAGGACTTAAAGGTCTTTGTTTAAGATTTCACACTATTCCTTGAGGCATTGGACCACATAAACTAGGAAATTCCTCCATTATAAATTCCTCCATTATTTTCCTACAACCACCTACCATCCTGAAGAGACCAATAACTGCCCTCCATCAACTGTTTATTCTTGTATATGTGCAACGTGCTCATTCCGAGCATGTGATTCTTTGAAGACGAGTCAAAATTAAATTACCGTTGGGATCTTCATGTGAAATGCAACCTGGCATCCGTCAATAATATTGGGAAATCGTAAGAGGAGATGATCCAACATTCCACAGAATACCGAAGGCAATCCTACAAACGGATGAGAAATGAAATGTTTGTAGAGATCACTGTACGTAACAGACCAACCCGAGGTGAACATTAGACAGTACTTTGATTTTTCCCGCTTTTGGGTGTCTGCCTCCAGAATAGATATCGATTGCTCTTTGTCTATTATCAAACGGAAGAGATTGCTTTCTTCTCGCTGATGGAGATCTTGTTCGAAAAGATTTTAGGTCTTTGATGATTCCAGGGTACATTTATCCTTCTCGTGAGGTAGGTTTGCTTCCTATTGTGTACGAGGGTCGAAGAGAGAGGTGCATTTTTATTCAAGTTCTCGCGAGTTGCTAGCAACGAGGGCTTTATTTTTTCATCTTATTCTTTTGGTCAGAACGAGCCTTTATTTAGTGACTTAGGACTAGGGGTTCCACAAATGCTAATGTAGTTGTTCTGACATCATCAGTCAGTCAAATATTGCATGCGAAATGACGCCTAACCAGACCAGACTCATGCATATAAATCCAACTTTCGGGTCGTTGAAGTGTGTAAACAAAAAGATGTTGACGATGAGGAGGATTCTAAATGGGCCTCCACCTGAAGGACTTCTAGTAGTTCTCCGCTGCTTCTGCGCATTTGAGCTAATAAAGCGTTTGTAGTACATAACTGGTCTGGGTGGGCCTAGACCTTAGCAATTGCCGGTCGAAAGAGTTAGAATGACTATATCGGCCAATCGTTAAAAAGTTTAAGACTCGACTGACTAAATTAAAAAATTTATGACTAAATTGAAATACCTTTTAATTTCTTGCACTCAATTCCTTGTAATTTTATTTCCAAAAGACTTTATTTTTCATTGCACTTGGATCAATAGGATTCGTACTCTCTGCAAACTCCATTCTACATAATTGTGATTAAGCAGGAACCATCTCACTCTTTAATCATCTAAATTTCATATCGCCTCAACCTACGTCCATTTTCATCAATCTCTTTGGCATGCTAGCAGATCGATTTCCTCCAACATTGCCATACGTCTCTTTGGTACAACTTTCTCGCAACAACTTTAGCTTTGAATAGGGATGGTGCATCACTCATAAAGTATTTCTAAGCTGCAACACCTTTATAGCCAAAACAAGTTACTGTTATCTTATGTATAACCAAACATGCAATTATTTGTTTTATGATGCCGACAAATCATCCCAACCGAAATTTTTTTGACATTAATATTTGTTTATCAATAATGTTTGTTTCGCTTTCAAAAATGAATGAACGAAAAATATTTTCATTATTTATGAAAGTATTTAGATATAAATTATTATTAATGATGAAATTTTTTTGATTAATTATTTCAGATTATATAAGTAATTATTTTTAAAATATATATATTTCATATAATTTACTTTCCGCAAGGTTGTTGGAGTTTTTCTTAGGAGTACGGCGCGGGTAAACCAACAAGCCTAGCGCTCTTATAACACCATTGATTGCGGATTGTACATGTTGCAGAAGAATCTACGCTCTTTCCCTCCCAAAGAGAAGATTCTTTTGGTCAATTAGCGTTGACTTCAGACCTATATGTTTTACGTTAGTTGAAGGTAAAAATTTATTTTATCTTCCATTTAACATTTACAATAATATTCCAATTTTTTTTTTAAAACTATAGAATATTATATGTGGATTTGGGCATCAATAGTTTCATTTTGTGAAAGTTTCAAGTGCTTCGGAATTATAAAAAATAATTAAAGCATGTGAACTACCGATCAATTCTTTGAAAAAAGTAAAAAGCAACACTCTATTCATATTGACCCTTAGAAAGTTTAGAGGCATGATAAATAGTAAGAGAAGTAAACTGCGTGAGTCATATATAGTACTAATATGAATAAATCACATCACTAAGTATTTTAATATTGTAAATCTCAACTATAACAAATATGGCATTATTACAATTTGGGTTACATTAAGGAGTGTGAAAATACTAGTTAAGGACGTATTCGGGAAAAGCAAAAAAAAAAATCACTCTTTATTTTTACTTAATCCTAAACGTACAGATCCTAAAATTTTCAAGTTAGGTACTTAACAAATATACTATAGGTTGGTTAACAAAATTCTCATTATCTCATATACGTGGGTGTCGCCACTTGCCATTTTTTCTTGGAGATTAGATAATTTCTGAAACGGGGAAAGAAAACAACCGTAGCAGTTACAACAGAAGCTCAAAATGCATCAGCAATCCAAGGATGCATTACATCGATGGATACTTGAAAAGAAAACATTATACAACTTAGGTTCTGATTATTTCATGAAAAATAAATAATTTGAAAATCATTTATCTAAAAACGATAGTTTGTATCATTTAAAATAATTAGTCAATAAAAAATTATATTTATCACAAGTGCAATTTAATTTAAACATCTTTGTGGAAGATGGATAAAATTTTAGCTCATTCATTTCACAAGTGATAAAAGCGATTGCTATTTGGAAAATATTATCTAAATCATTTATTTTTCGAGAAATAAATGGATTCTTAATTTTCAATATTCCCACCTTGACTAGATTAACCTATTTGGAACAAAAATTTCTCATTCTCAAAGAGGAAAGACTTTGGTAAAAACCAAGAAAATCTCAAGATACTTCGTGCAACTTTTATTTAAGATTGAAGGTGACAGATTCACACTCAAAGGACCCGCTACGTTCTTGGAAATCAACCCTACCATTCACACTCAAAGGACCTGTTTTATTCCTCAAGTTGACTAAACGTGGATGACAAGCCAATTTAATTTGTTGCTAGCTGGATATTGAAGTAAATTGAACGCCGTTCATAGCATGACATTATGAAATTACATATGAGGCCACATCCAAGGCCATATCCGGACCTTGGGATCCCTCGGAAGTAAAGCAAGTAGTGGGTAGAGTCCAGTACAAGACTTTAAAAAGATAATGTGCCAACGAGGGCGGAGGATGTGTAGATACGTGCACGTTAAAATAAGGAATGTAATTAGACAGCTTACCAAATTGGCGGAAAGGCACAAATAGCTCAACAGAGTGCAACTCAACATGTCGTGAAAAGAAAAGTTGAAATATGTGTCATTTATTGATATAAGAATTACCAAGATGATTTTGAAAATTTTAAAAAAAAAACATGAGAATTGTCAGTTTCACCTTAGCATGATAGAGACAAAGAGAACTTGTTCTATCCCATATGATACTTCTCGAAATTTCGGCGACAATGCCAATGTCCTCATTCAATATTTACGCTTGACAAAAACATTAATAAAATGTTAATGTAGGACGTTTCTGTATGGTCCTCACATCAATCCAAATTGTACTTTGACAAAGACAAAACCAACGGAGTAATATCTACTATGATATTCATTCATAGGAGTATCATCAACGCAAGAATCTGGAATCTTTAAAGTGAATCTCTTGAGCATCTTGCTCATTCCAAATGTTGAAAGGCCGAACTAGCAAAATTTATTAAACAGTGTGCACAACATGTTATGTATTTTGAATGTGTACTTAAAATAATTGAGATTTTTTCCCCTTTTATTTTCTTTTTTTAATTTTTTTCCTTTTTTCTCATTTCCTTCTACCAATCCGCAGCCTTGGCAATAGCTAGTAGAGGTTACCAACCATAGGCAAGGGCTGCAATGCCCTCACCTCACCTAGATTTAGTTAGGGTCTCATGGTCGTCAACCCACAATAATAAAAGGTAAGAAAACAAAAAAAAAAATCAGAAAAATTATTGAAATATTAGAAAAATTGTCTATGTCAATACTGGTGTACCGGCTGTGCCACACAAGACTATAGGCATTCACATCACTATTTTTGACTAAAATTGGTCAAAATAACTACATTGGCAAATCGGAGGTTTAAAACTAAATTAATCAAATTGAATGATTTAGAACTGAATTGACATCCATACAATAGATTTAGAACTTCTTTTAATGATTATCCCTATATATGATGTAAGACATGATGGCATGGCATATTGAATCAAATAGTCTATGTCTTCTTTTTCTTTAGTGCTTTTGATAGAGAAATGAAATAATAAAAAATATGATTTGGGAAGACTTTCAAAATAAATATGACTTCCAAAACACCACTCAACTACTTCACCAGCACGTTACTTAGACTTCGGGTTTAGAATATGAGACGGGTTACATATGACTCACGGTTTTTCCACTTCCTTCGTGACTTTTGACGCCCTCTATCACCTTAAATTGACCATAATATATCTTGTACGTTCCAGATTTAATACCATTTCTTACCTTTTTTTTTTTCCTTCTCTTTCTTTGGAAATTCTAATGCATTTAGGATTTACTAAAACTGTGTATCTACAAATCGTTTGAATGGAGTGTCTTATAATGCAATCACAATTGTTATAATTTTCTTGTCAACAGCAAATTATTCCATCTAATCAAGGCAAAGATAATATTCCATATAATGGTTTAAGGAGCATTTTCTTTTGAACTTGCACGATAATAAGGGATGTTTAAAATTTTTAATGTAGTTATTTTTGTCATATTCTTAAATTAGTTTGAAAATCTGTAGAAAAAACCATGTAGTGATGGTAAGAAAAATAAATAAAAGTTGGAATATTAGATTCACCGAATAAAACAAGATTCGAGTAGTTAAAATACACGGATTATGACGTAATCATACATGTTTAAGTTATAATTAAACCAAATGCATCTATCAAAATTAGTAAACTATATTTTTCACTTTTACTTGTACTTTGGTTATTTTTTAACTAATGGTTTCCTAGAAAAAGAAAAAAAAAACCCATACAACTTATTTGACACAACAACTCGATGGTCATTTGCCAATTAAACTATTTTTTTTTTTGCAAAAGAGGGACACCAATTTCATTCTAGGTGGGAGAAAAAGAAAAAGAGAAAACCAAAAAAGAATAAAGAAACTGTAAGAAATAATCTTGAATCAAAAGTAAACCTCATATTCAACCTTAATCTTCATTGTTTGAGTTGAACATAGTAGATTTGTCTCTTAGCAAATTTGAAGGAAAAAAAGGTAAATAATCTTAAATGAAGAGGGGGACTCACAATGGATAATTGGGTCAATTCGAAGTGGTATGGCTGTTAAAAGCCAAAAAAGGGATGGAAACAATGCAAGCATATATGAATTATTAATGGCGTTCAAATGGAACCCCAATATATGATTTTTAGGACACGCCTAATAACCATTCTATTTTTCTATTCCTGGAAACACGTTTAAAACAAAAATCTATTTGGTGATGCAATTTCATTTTTTTATTTGTGGAACAAGTTTTTACTCTAGAATAGAAATCATAAGTAAAATTTTTTTACTTTTCTATATCTGAAATAAAATTAGAAATAAAAACTCTTCTTATTGTTCGCCCTCGCTACTAGTCAGCCACCCACCCACTACTAGCCTCCAGGCACTCGGGAAGAAGAAATTTTGTGTCATTATCAAACAAATTCCTATTTCAAGAACAAAAATTTTGTATCGTTATCAAAGGAATTTTTTTGCCGAAACTCCTTCGGGATTAAAAATATATAAATCAATTTCTAGAACAAAATAGTTATCATTCGCATCCTTAATGGTCCGTCATCCATTATTAGATCCCATCTATTTTCCTTTTCTGGTAATATTGACTAACCCAATAACATTTGAAAGAAAATTAGAGTATACACAGTTAGTAAAAAAAAATTATTTTCGTAGTCTTATCTATTATTGATTCAAGGGGTTTAACTTCTTAATCTCTTACCAACCATCAAATCAAGGGTAAGAAAAGTTGTTTCACAAGATTTCTTACTGCATCAACAATTTATGCTATAAATGGCCTAATACTATATAAAACTTTCAACTTTAGATCTAATCCCAATTCTATCATCAATTTTTTTTTTCCATAGAAACCCCAACTTTAGAGGTAGTCAATTCTACCTTAAACTCTTTTTCGTCACCAACTTTACATTTATTGTCAATTCTACTCCAATTTTTTTTTTTGTCTTATAAAATATTATCAACTTTTACTTGAGTCCCAAAACTATCCCTGTGGACTCTTCGTTCAAAATTTCTCTTGACAACCTAGAGATGGAAAACTCTCAAGCGAGCTGTTCGAGCATAAGAGCCAAGTGTCTCGGGCGTGAGCTCTTCGACCATGAGATATTGAAAATTGAGCGCAAAATCACAGATTCCTTAGTGAGATAGGATGAAGACTCACTTAAAAGTAAGAACAATCGAAAAAAGCTAATCGTAATTGTTCTAATTTTAACTCAAATTTCAGATCCAATAAGATGTCGTTTGGACTTACATAAAAATTCATCTCCAAAAGACGTTTTCTTTGATATGAAATTTGGGGAAAAAAACTAGAGTAATGATGTCCAAATGTCGCGTGACTAAAAGCAATTTTGAATGCAAAGTTAACAGGGGCTAATATGAGACTTTAGTAAAGGTCAATGGTTTTTTATGAGAAAAAAAAGTTGAAAATAGAATTAAGACTTGATCTAAAATTTTAGGTTTTTTATAAGATAAAAAAAAAAAAAAGGTAGAATTGGAACTAAGCTAAAATTAGGGGTTTTTTTAGGATATTAGGCTTGCCATAAATACTCTATTTTAATTGTAAAATTCATTTTTTTTCATTGCATGACACGCAAGCTAAAATTAGGGGTTTTTTTAGGATATTAGGCCTGCTATAAATACTCTATTTTAATTGTAAAATTCAGTTTTTTCATTGCATGACACGCCATCATCTTAAAGCAATTCGATTAGTTTGTAGTTTTGCTTGCACTCATATACGCGAGTCAATTCATATGCCAAAATTACTGTCCAATCTTTTAATCACGAAATGTTTGATCCGCGTCCTTAAGCAGTCGCACTTGTTTATTTGACCATGATGTGCTTTCTCTAGAAAAATCATAGTCTAAGAAAAGAAGCAACCCGTATAATAAAACAATCTACGAACATCGTGTACAACAAGTCATTGGGAGTTGCACTTTCTAATAAGTAAATAAATTTGAATATAGTCGGAAAAGAAGGAAATGAATCTTTGGAGTTGGTTCAGACAAGGAGAAAATTAGGTGGGTTTGACGCAGTACCCTTCAATATGAACACAACTAGAAATTTCTAACGCAGTTCTTATCATCCTATCATCGCAATGCTGAAGACTTGACCGGCTCTAACGTGACCAATTTCCAACATGGTTCTTATCTTCCTATCATCATCAGAAAGAAGAAAAGCATATTGCAGAATTGGTAATATGACCGGTTCCACAATGACTTGAACAATTGAAGTCTTTGTTTAATGCTATCTTTTAGCTAACTTCCGTACGGTAAATCGGGGTCCATTAATAAATTCAACCAAGAAAAAAGAGTCTTGGTAATTTGGTGGCCATTAAACAAATTCTGAGTGTTTTCTTAATTCAGTGGTCATAGCCATTTCATGAATTCAACTATAATGTTTTTAATTCCATAATGCGTTTAAATTCGGTGGTCATAGCCATTAAATAAATTTCACTATAATATTTTTAAGAAAAAAATTATCTAAAAAATCTTAAATATATTATACAAATCACTATTCAGTTTTAACTTTTTGATTTGATTGATATGGTCATAAAACTTTTGAGGATTTTCAAATGTAGTTTATCTGGCTAAAATCGTTTACATGAAGAACTAATCAGCATCGTTCGTCCTACGTAATACGGCTGGTGATATGATGCAAATAAATTTATCTTTATTTCCTTCTTTTTTAACTTTTCATAGTCTCCTATTGATGAACTGAAGTGCTCCATTGACTTCTCTTCTTCTTCGTCGTCGCACGTTCCCTCCACCCTCCTCTATTTGCGGTCGAGCCCGGCGACGCTGAGATCTAGGCCACGTTGGACGCCCTTGAGCTCCGCCGCAGAGTCAAGCCTAAGCTCAAGATCTGAGTTTTAATTTCAAAGGCACACAGTAGTGCGAGCTCCAATAATTCACGGGCATTGAGATTTATTTTTCATTTTACAATAATTCATGGGGTTGAAACTTCTTTCTCACGGGGTTCGAACTTTTTCGTTACTAACTTTTTCCTTAGAAATTAATAAGATACATTTCACCAAAAGTTTATCTTTAGTTCTTTTGTGAATTGGGTTCCGTGGTAATTCAAACACGAATTAAATTGAGTAACAAGGACCAAGAATAATAAAGGAAAAGAAATACAAATACCAAGAACTAAAATGAATTGACTCAAGTATTGAAAGGGCTTTACTTTCCTAATTGTGACTTTCGGCATGCTGGAAAAGGGAATCGACCATCATGGGGTGGCAAAGTGTAGTGATGGTAGTCGAGTTGATTATCCAGGAGGAGTCAAAAGTGGAATGAACGAATATTACAACAGTTTTTTGATGAATTGTGAATGATATTCTTGCAATCCCACTGAGGTCACATGACACTGAAGACAAATTGGTTTGGTTAAATGCCAAATCTGGGTCCTATATAGCAAAGAGCGGTTATAACCAGAACAAAGCACTTTTAGAGAAACCAGACCCAAATCAAGCCTCCTCCTCATATTGAACCCCTAGAGCTTTGTGGACTAAAATTTGGAAGACTAACACACTACCAAAAATTTGATTTTTCTAGTGGGCGATGTGTCAAAATGCCTTGCCAGCAAAGGAAAATCTATTCAGGAGGAGCATTGTACCAGAACTGAAGTGTGAGTTATGTAAGCAACATCCTGAGACGGTTGAGCATATCTTTCTTCTCTGCCCATGGATGAAACAAGTCCGGTCCAATCCTTCACTACAAATCAAAATTCCCAATCAAGGTCTCCCAAGAATTGAAGAATGGCTTTTGAACTTTAGCGTCACATCTGTATCAGTCGAGCTACTTGTGACTATCCTTTGACTTATTTTGAAATCAAGAACAAATTTATATTTCAAAGACTAAAACCAAATCCACAACAGCTGCTGAACTCAACTTAGGTGGCGCATAATGAAGCAAGAGGAAACAAATCTGGAAAAGGGAAAGCTGTTAAAGGTCAAGACTTACCTCAGATTTGGCGAAACCCGAAGTAGGGAGTATTGAAGGTCCATATTAACGCTTCCTTTACTGAAGGTTCAACGACCGGAGTGGTTGACGGTGTGTTGCAAGATAGCCTCAGAAGAATTATAGATGGATTTGCCAAAATAGTGAGGGTCAGCTTTGCAGCTCAAGTCGAGGTTAGTGCTCTTGTAGAAACGTTAATTTTTTTCTCTAAACATGCTAAGGATTGTCCTCAACTAGAGTCTTATTTTTTAGATACAGTAACAGCTCTCACAATTTTTGATTATTTCAAGTGGGATATGATGTGCTTATCTTGAAAGCTCAAGACCTTTCAAAAAAAATTTCTGATATTAAGCTGGCCTATTGTAATAGAGAGTCCAACAAAGTGACAGACTGGATAGTTAAGGCCTAAAGAAAAAATTCCTTGCCTCATCGGACTGTCTACCTCCTCCTGATCTTTTTCAAGTCTACTTTGTTTTGATGCTTTGCCGTTGCACTCGCAAGCTGAGACTTAAGGAATGTTGCCCAAATTTGTTTTTCTTTTTCTTTTTCTTGGTCGGAATGTTGCCGAAGTTCACAAGCACCCGTTTAAATGCTTTGGACCACCAAGAACAACTTATCCAAACCAAACTGCAAACCTTACCATTCAGAAGATACCATTCATTAGTATGCCGTGGCAATAACGAGCATTCTCAGACATTGTCCATAAACCAACTAGGACTTAACATGCAACAAACCCATCTTCTTATTACTCTCCAGGATAAAAGAAATCTACAATTGTAGGAAAGTTTCACATAGCTTAATTGCCCAAAGTTAAGCTTGAGGTATCTTCTTTATCTCGTTCTCGATTTCTTTCGTTCGCTTGATTTACACGTATCTTCCGTGAAGGCTGATGCTGTTTTCCAGTCTTCTTGTTTATTTGCCCGTTATTTTTCCACACGTGTCATCTGCACCAAAATAACACGTTTGCATGGGAAAAAGTACTTTTCCTCGTAGATCTGATGAAGCAAGGAATGTACGAGACCTAATTGAAAGAAGTTTGATTGGGCTGCCCCTCACACAATTGTTGATGTCTTCTTTTCCTTAGAGAATCTGAGGAAGACAGGAACTAAAATGGGTGCTAAGATCGCTTGGAACTAAGAGTAGAGACCACAGAAATCAATTAAGGTTTGGCTATTTCGAGTGGTCTAGAAGTATAGAAGAGGGGTCAGAATCGACCCAATCACATCCTAGGGACGGATGGACTACTGTCGTCACCTATTGGAAGTCGGAAAAAGCAAGGGCATGATCTTCATCTTGTCGAGAGTCTCATTCCCTTTAGGATTGTTATGACTTTAACGGCCCTTCTTTCAATGATAGATAGGGAGCCTGATTAATAGGAGCAACCGTGCCAAACAATAGATGCCTCGCGCTGGGGGATCAAAGAGCATTGCTCGCCCAACCCAATAGCCGAGAAGATAGATATTTGATTTTTCAAATAGTCTCCTTGTTATCATTAATATTTCTTTAAAAGAGGGTCTTTGAGCATTAATGATGTGCACTTAATTAATAACCCTTTTGCTTTAACTCATCAAAAATAGGATTTCCCTATCTCCAAATTACGTGATAATGGGTTCCGGCCATAGATGATGGAGAAATTAATAAGTTAATTCAGGTCGATAACTAATAGTGCACATCTCCGTGGGCAAAGGTCCCTTATTCGACCCACAAAATAGCAAAGTTAGGAACCGCAATGTATAACCGCCGTTAATAGCTGTCTGAAGAGGGGTTAAAAGTACCCGAAGTGCACTTTTTGTAAGGGCTACGTCAACCAATGAAAGAGGCTAATGTTCTTACAAATTTATCTTTATCTTTATTTTTACGTAATTAAATATCTTTCAATTTCCATATTTTAATTGTAGTTTCAGATATATTGTCTTCGATTAAATTTTGACGTTGTATCTTTGTCATGATACTTTGTCGTTGATTAAATTCCGACAATGCTTTTTATGTCATCGGGCTTCATTGTTGATTAAATTTC
Organism: Corymbia calophylla; assembly: GCA_014182845.1. Classification (NCBI taxonomy): domain Eukaryota; kingdom Viridiplantae; phylum Streptophyta; class Magnoliopsida; order Myrtales; family Myrtaceae; genus Corymbia; species Corymbia calophylla. The sequence continues at coordinate 23,475,197 of CM024698.1, read as the reverse complement.
GTTGAACCGTATATGTTCCTTGTGTTTGATTGATATGACTGATGTTCAAAATCACTACAAATGCCGCCTCCTTTCATAAAACCACAAAAATAATTTCGATGAAAGTTATTTTGTTGACTATTCAATTTTAGACAACCAAGTCAATAATGAGGGAATTTTGTTTTCTCTACTTATCCTCGGAGGAGATTACTTTAAAAATTTATGCTGATTTAATCTTAAACAACTTCATGTTTTGCCAATCGAGTTCATTGGGCTAATTTGGGCCGCAAATTGTGGACATGGATTTTAATGGTCTTACGTGATATAGTCAACGCTAACATGGACATTTTTTAATAATTATTTATTTTTTCCCTTTTTTTCTTTTCCTTTATTTACTCTTTCTTTTGTTTGCCAACCCTTGCTAACACTAGGCAAGGGCGTCACAGCCTTTACTCAATGCCCTCACCTAGATCTAGCAAGATCTAGCAAGGGCCATGGCACCCTTGCTATGGCCAATGAGGGCCTGGGCGAGGGCCATGATATCTTCGTTGACCAAATCGAGGGTGTGTAGTCCCTTGCCTAGTGCTGGCAAGGGTGTCCTTACCCTTGCCTAGATAGTGGCAATCGCCCGACACCTTCATTGACCAAAGCAAGGGTGCATAATCCCCTTCCTAGTGCCAGCAAGGGCATCCCTGCCCTTGCCAAGTGGCAAGTTCACTTGGAAACATAAATTTCAAAGATGACAGTGTTTTCTTTTGATGATACCATTTTGTTGCAGAGTATGTGCGTGGCTATATTAATGTAAAATGTCATATTTTAGAAGAAAGTTATTTAGATCATGATGCAAAAGTTCGAGGTTATTATCTGCGCATGATGTTTTAATTTGGAAATGAATTGAGTATGAACTAATGCAATAAAGTTATGACAAATAATTTTTATTTCAAACTTATGAGTCATAAGATATATATATATGTGCGCGCGTGCGCTGGTAAAATCATCCACAATTGTCAGAAAAATATCATGCATTGGTGTGAGGGGAGTGTCATAACCCCGTCAGATATCACAATATACTAACTCAAAAGGGACAGTCTTGATGGACTTGCGAGATTGGTTCAAGCTAGTACTTCTACAGCTGAGATCGAAACCCTTGCTCTTCCCCAAACCCTAAGACACTACTGTACCAGAAGTCGCGAAGCCTTAAAAAGTTGAGTCCGACTGTTTTGATCTGATAAGAACACTTCAAAGTACAGACCTTGCTTCTTGAGAGCTCCTGGTCCTTATCCAAGAGGGTCATCCTTTGTTGCTTTCTTTTCCTAAAATCAGGCTGGCCCATTGTTGTAGGGAGGCTAACTTGGTGGTAGATTGGTTAGTGCAAAGCCCATAGGAGATGGGCCCTTTACAGAAATTAGGTTTTCTCTCCTCCCCAAGTTTTTTGACCTTCCTCGTACCCAAGCCCAAGAAACGGCAAACGAGTTTTAAATTCAATTAAAGTTTTCAGACCAACAAAAAGAAAAGGGAAAGTCGTATTAATGGAACTAGACTGAAATGGCAAACGAGTTTTCTTTCGCAATGTGTTGGGCATCACAAAGACAATCAAAGGAGCTAGAAATTTCATCAATATTTCTAGATAGCAATAGTAGTCAACAATTGGACAAATGACCTAAACTCAATGCCACAAATCAAAATTGCAAGCATGAGAAGTTGCGGTCAAGATCGATGAGGATTCAGGTGACAAATAGTTGACGCCTTTGTGCTGCTTAGCTGCTCCGATTCTGCAAATGGTCTTGAAAAGTACAACTGTCTTAATAAAAAAAAAAGAACAACAACAGAAACAGGATGAGTTGATATCAATTTACCGATAGATAATAAGTTGAAGCCAAACGATGGAATGCAGAAAAATAATTGAAGCTGGAGGGTTGATGTCAAATAAATGGATCCAATATGTGAAGCAGCAGCATCATTACCGCTAGGCAACTTAACAAATGAAATGGAAGAAATAGAAGACGAAGAATAAAACAAGGATGGCTTGAATATGATATGGTGTGACGCAAACAGATCCAATGTGTAACAGGAGCATCTCTGCTGTTAGGTAAGCCCATCGAATAAGTGGGTCTGGCGCGAACTGAACTGCTTCGGTCAGACAGTCTCCAAGCTATTCAGTTTGTTCAGGGCTGGGCCGAAACTCCATGGGCCGCGAAGCAACTTGTGGACGACTGTCGTGGGCTTCTAAAAGAACTAACACATGTTGGGCTGCAGCACTCTCCTAGGGACCAAAACCGTGTTGCCGATTGGGTTGCAAGGGCCCATTATGCTAAAAATCTCCCGTCCGATTGGATAGCAAAACCGCCACAATCACTTAAAACTTCTTTTATGTTTGGAACTTAGTTTATCATGTAATCCTTCCTTTATGGATAACTAATATAAAATTTACTCTTCCGATCAAAAAAAAAAAAGAAAAAAAGGCAGGACTTCCCCTTGCAACCCTGCTTATTTCACTGCTAGTTACATCCATCACAGCTAGATTCATCGGTTTCAAGATCAGTACGACAGGGAATGTTATTGTCCTGACGTTCGAGGCATTGTCGTGATAAGTCATTGGTCACCTTGCTTGTCTTGCATTTATTTTGGGATTTGCTTTTTGTAGAAATGAAAAGCGAAGATTAATCTGTTTTTAGTTTTCGGATGCTCGAGAACATTTTTTTTTTTTGGGAAAATAAAATCATTTTATAAGTATGATTTTGGTGGTAATATTCCTTTGAAATCAAGAGGCTTCTTATCACCATCTTTGCTCCGTTCACATAGTTATAATTTGGAAAACTACTTTTCTTCAATTGTGAGTAGTAAAATTTTTTTAAAAATCATTTTTCTTAACTTTATTTGAATACAATCATCACTTTGAAACCAAACGCAGTTGGATGCTGCAACTGGTTGCGGAGTTAAATCACAATTGAATGGGAAAGGACGCTGCTATTTCGTCAAATGCCATTTTGTCTTTGGACATGTGGGTCTTAATTGGTCTGAAATGGGTTTGTTCCTAATCCGTTGAGACTCAAGTATCTCTTTATGTATGTAGATCATTTACTCTCGTTAACGGATCGAGCCTGGTACTTCCCCTGTCCATTTGGGATAATGACATCAACATCAACTCCTAAACATGATATGGCCAAGTATTCTAACACCCCTTGTTCCTATAGCTTTACAAATATGGACAGTGCCCACATAAAGAGGCTCTGCCATTCAAATCTAATTTGCTCTACAGTTACATTAATCAGCTCCCCTATCTTTTATTTAGTGCACGGTTTCGAGGTCCAATTGGAGAAATGTTTTTCCTTGCAATCTTTCTGAAATTCCTATCTGTCCGCCGGAAAGACATAAGGTTTTTCAAATTACTCATGATTAATTCAAGCACAATGCTACATCCTAATCCTATTTCCACAGCCCTTGGCTTGAGAAAATCCGTAAGGAATGAGTGGGCCTTGCCTTCAGGAAGTATGGGGAGTTTATGCGGTGCCCTGGAATTAGTACAATTTCTGAATAGCGGAGATCCACACAATCCCAGGTTTCCATTATAAGATTAGGCTTGAAATGCGTTAAATTGGTTCCATTGAGGAATAATCATGTTAGTTGATTGGAAGAGACATTTAGGACCTCTAGAGACATGAAATTTGTCAACTCAGTTGGGATCATCCCACTTAGTTCACTCAAAGAGAGATCCAACCATTCAAGCTCAGAAAGCTTTCCGAAAGGCAACAGTTTGTGGCTTTTGAGATTGTTACGAGAGAGGTTAAGCCCTCTCCTATCGCATTGGGAATTTTTCCTTGGAAATTGTTGTTTGATAGATCAATGGTCATGAGGATCGCTAGGATTCTAACAATTGGCACATCCCGTCCTTTCATTGTTGCAATCGTGGAGTTTTGTTAGTAACCTTGGTCCATGTACCGCAACTCCTGTGCATGCTGGTCATTCGACATCATCGCTTTCAAATACGCAAAGTAGGCGCTGAGCAGAGGCCAGTGAGCTCATTGGAGGAAAGGTCGAGAACGCGCAACTGCGGAAAGGGAAATTCAGTTCCGGGGTGGCCTATGGATCCATGAAGCTTGTTTGATCGCAAGACCAAAACCCGCAGCTAGGAAGTATTTCCAACCATTTTGGGAAAGTGTCGTTCAACTTGTTACCGCTAAGATCCAGCACTTCAAGTTGCTTGCAATTGAAGAGAGAGCGTCGGCAATGGGCCTTCAAATTGATTTCCATTGAGGTGAAGACTTGTCGGGGCTGCTTTTTCGGTGAACGTCAATGAAATTGTGCCCGGGAGTCCATTCTCTTGCAATTCAACCCTAAGAGGTGCCGCCGATATTGCCTAGACACTGCGGGATCATGCCAACGAAATTATTATGAGAGAGGTCAAGAACTTGGAGGCCCTTCATTTCACAAATAGAACAAGGGATATAGCCGGTCGATTGATAGCTAGTGAGAAGACAAGTACCGAGCTTGGGAGTGATGGAGGCAGAATCGGCCCTTGGATCAAATTCGAATGCAGGTCGAGAATTATGAGATTTCTCCGGATTTGTTTGAAGCTAGTGAGAAAGTTGTGGAAGAGATTGAGATAAGACAATGACATAGCCCCAATATCCCTCATCCATGATGGAATATTGCCGTGGATTCTGTTTCCAGACATGTCTATCCATTCTATGTTGATTGAATTTTTCAAGAATGCAGGGACATCTGTAACTTGGCACTTGGAAAGACTAACGGACAAGACACTTGGCAAGACATGGTCGACGTCTACGCTGTTGCTCGGTGACAAAATATTGTCTGAAAAATCGAGATTTGTTAAGACTTTCGAGTTTTGAGAGCAATTATAGGTCTAAAACACCAGCCAAGTTATTTGCCAAGATGCTCAGCTAAGTGAGGTTCCTAAGCTGAAAAATTGAGCTCGGGACCGAGCCATGAAACCGATTACCACTCGGGTCAACATGGTCTAACGAGGGTGCAGTTTTTGCTAGTGGCTAGTAGGAAAAAGAAAAAGAAAACAAAAAGGAAAATTATAAAAAATAGATATAATTATTTAAAAATATCCATGTCAATGCCTGCCGTCTAAAGATATCGAGATTTCCAAAATTAAATTGATCGGATAAACTTAATTCATATCAATGTGAAAATATTTAGAATTAAATTGACATAAATTAAAAGATTTAACACTGAATGTTACCAATGTAATAAATTTTAAATTTTTTGTATTCATTTTCCATAAGAGACGCAAGAGGGCGCGCTAAAATATTGTAGGTGACTTGTTTACGAGATCACATTGAAATATGATAAGTCGGTAAAACCTACGGGGGGTTGTTTGTAAATAAAAGATTGTTAGATAAAGCAAGGAAATAGGAAAAACATCATATCGGGACAAAAAATGCCGCCTCGTCGATCCAAAAAGTAAACTAGGAGGACCAGATCCGTTTAAAAATATATATGAAATTGGAGTGGGGGGGTTGTTGTGGTGGGAGAAAAATAATAATATACGGGAGACTTGACCAAGACAATTTGCATCGACTCTTCCTCCATCTTCACGAAATACACACCCTTTGGATTCACTTTGACCTCCGGTCGGCATTAGGGACAGCAGACGTTTGCCTGTAAGCTCGCTCTCTCTCTCTCTCTCTCTCTCTCTCTCTCTCTCTCTCTCTCTCTGTTATACGCATCGATTGCTTCGTTCATTCATGCTCATAATATGCATCTTGCTGGCTTTTTATTTGGGAGTTTCTTTAGTTCCTGTTGATTGAGAATGCCTCTCTATATGCATGATTGTTTCGTGAAGACCCGTGACCAGCCATAGCCATAGATTTTCCGACCATCTGCTGATCGCTTTGCATCTAAAACATTCAGTGAGTTACAAGGCAAACCCACGCGCATGTTGAGTAGCTAATGATGTTACTCTCACGACAGTACGTAGGGATAAAGATTTCATTCGAAATTGTCACATGTTACCTTGAAAAATAGATTCTTCTTTTTTGGCTAAAATACCTAGAAAATTAGATAACTTAGTCGACTTTTGTGAGTGATTTTGCTGACTAGACTTCGTATTTAGTGCCTGTTTGGTAAAATTTCTATTTCTCTACTTTTCTTCTTTTGTTCCTTGACACACAAAAAAGAATAGAAATGTATTTATATATATCGTTTAATTTTTCTATTTCCCAATGATCAAATAATAGATTTGAAATAAAAACAAAACATAAAAAAAAAATTAACTTTTTTATTCTTGAGAACAAAAAGATAAGCAAAGTCATTTTAGAAAATTAAGCTCAGCCTATCCAAATGCTTATCTTAGCTTGGCTAGCTTGGCGACTCCACTTAGAGAAGATGACTTCCCTTAAGATTCTAATGCAAACAGCCTTTAATATTTTCTACAATTTTATTTTAATAGAAAATCATATGGCTCTAAACAAGTCTTTTGCATTACTATTTGTCTTATGTTCACAACAATCGAATAAGCCTAGTTCATGGATTTCCAATGTCATTTGCTTAAAGGTTTGATAAGTTCGTGCAAATAAGCACACCAACTTTTGGATCACATTCATCATCAGTTGTTTCGCCCTTACCCATTTCATCCAGTAACGTTTTCTTTTCTTCTTGCAATTAAAAAGGCTCAAAAGATCTATGCATTTGCTTATTATAATGCCCACAGAGTTATTACTAACATCCTCATATTGTGAGTTGTAAATCAATAGAATTATCTGCTGTCATTTTCAACTAGCCACCTTTAACGTTGGATTTTCTGAGGTCATCTGGACTAGTATAGACACTTTCCATAGTTGCACAAGCGTGGTGGAGGTTTCCGCCAGGTTTTGAAGTTGTCTTTTCTTCTATTTTTACGTAAAGCTGATTGTAATTCTCAGAAGTTAGCCGTATCATTCTAAAACTGACATGCGAAATTGATCTATCATTTGGCAGATTGTTATTTAATATTATAAGTAATCCGCTAGTTCAAGCGCCAAATTATAGTCTATAACAATGCTTAGAATATCAATTTTCTGGACTAGTGTAAGTATACATAGCAATATCGCTCTATTACAAAGAATGCTAAGTTTCCTGTAGGTCTAAAGCATAGAGCATAGCCCAGGACTAACAAGTAACAAGGAGCCGAATTGCACGCAGGAACCACCGTGTTTAAGTCTCCGAATCGTATCTCTGTAAAACCTCAGAAGAAGTTCAAGTAAGCAGCAGATCGCAGTTGCAGCTCAAGATGACAAAGCCGTCTTCATTGCACCGTCGACAAAATTCCAAATACAGAATGTCATCTCACCCGCATCATTCACATATGTTTTGTGTGTTTAAAAAACATTAGCACGATACTTCGATCTTCATAACAATATTCTTTAATGGACAACTTATGCTCACGTCGGAAGTGCTGTAATCACCTGGGACAGTGCACTGGTTCTCAGAGAATTGGAGCCCGCTACCTGGCCTGCATGCAACCACAGTTCCTTCGTTGAGTACCCTTAGATCATGCGGGCAGCTCTCCAACAGCGCCGTGCAGCGTGCCGACGGGCAGTCGCAGCCAGCACACATGGGAGTAACAGTAAGTCCAACATTATACCCCATATCTGTGGACAAAGTGTAAATGTCACTGGAAATTCCAAGAGCTGTTGCAACCGGGCTGTTTTCTGCAGTACAATCTCTTCCTTCGCAATTACCAGTGGTGCAATTGCGAGCGCCCAATCCATTCAAAATGCAGCCCGTACTGAAAATGGCAACGCCTGACCACCCATCTGGCAAAGGGACCGACAGTTCCTCATTTGGACCGATTGCATGGAGACTGGTGCTGTTGCTTATTTTCGGAGAATCATCCTTAGGAATCAGTGATGGAAATATTGGTATCGAGCAAGTATTTGTGAAGGATAGCGTAGAACTCGCTGAAGCACCAACATTTAGTCCTCCTACTTGTCCAGATCACAAGCAAAAGAACAAAATAAAGCGAAGTTAGCACTATGAGCTCACATATTCGATCAGACATTCCTAAACAGATCATCTAAACTTAGGGTGCTGTCAGATGGGAAAAAAAAACCTCACCCAGATGACAGTAGTGAACTATTGAAAACTCAGAGTAACTAGACACGTTAACATACTGCTAGATGCACAGATACAACCGAAATTTAAATCAGCATATCTACGAAGCTATTGAGAACTGTGAGTACACTCTCTGGAGTATATGGTAACACCGACTCAGTGCCGTAACCTCACATGAAGCTCCTCAGAAAGAAAAAGTAACTATTAGCTGGGATCCAAGAACAACTTGCAGAAGGTGATTTCAGTTCTGGTGTTCCCATGACCTTTTCCCATTATCAACCTTTCTTTGCCATTGCTATTTGGGAAGGAATCTACTTCAGACATTCATAATTTAGTATATCATCTCTAAAAAGAAGACGAAATTACCAATCAGAGACTTGTACCAGGCCACAGGACAACCACATTCTTTAATAGAGTGCTAGTATTGCTGGAGAGTAGATAAAGACAATACTTGCTATTTTTCAATCTGTCTGAAATTGAACTTTGATGTGGAGGAAAAATCTTCTATTTTAACCAACAGATGATGGAATCACAATGCAAATTGCAACAGAGTAAAAGCAGAGGTTTTCAGCTAAACGATTACTTGATCATCGCTAACACTCTAGGGCATGTACGATGTTTTCAATATATAGATGATAGATTGCCACCCCTTTGGTGCCCATGGTGTGTTTATCTATCTGAAAATCGGTTGCAAAGGACAATGACAGTTCATTGCTAACTCTAAATTTCACCGCTCAATTGGGATCTATCCATGAGATCACCTCATGACAAAGCGATTACAGAACAAAAAAGAAGGGGAAAAAAAATTGGTCGAATGCCAGGTAGTTTCCCAAATGGTATTGGGTTCAATTCCAGTGAGAACATTGAAAGCACCCTTTTCCCCTAGATTAACCAAAAAAACTACATAAGAGGAAGACAGTTCGCTAATCAGAGTCTCACCAAGTAAGGCTAGTACAACCAATGATTTGACTCGCTGATACTTTCCTTCTCCTATAGCCATCTGAAAAATTTTCATGAGTTACACAAACGATGGTAAGGCCACGTAAATTTATTTTAAATTGCCAAACAGAGCAAATAATGATGAGATGAACGACAGAATAAATTGTTCAAGAATCTATTTGGTACTCCACTAGAATTATTATCTCATTAATCAGGTACAAGTTACGTTGTGTTTTCACAAAAAATCTGTGCCTTTCCTAGCAGTTCTGGTTTGTATGATCAAGTAACCATTTTCAAATCCACGGTGAGGTATCTCAATGGTATAATAAAGATATAAAGGACCACTGTCATTGTAAAGAGAACTTAAAAGTACGAGCTTCAATACCTTATATCAAAGTCGTAAGAAAAAAATTGAGGTATGTCATTTGGTTAGATACCCTCAAAGTTCTCAAAAAATTTAGGCACATTTTATCCCTTACTACTCAAAATCTTATGTTTTCATCTCCATTTCAGAACAAAAACCAAGAAATGCTTTAATAACGCCGGGAAAACAATTCTTAAACAATAATAAAGTAATAGTCTTCCAAGTTAAATTACAAACTGAAAATGAATCGTTGATATTTCCAGTCTTCTCCTTTCCAAACAAAACACATAGCAACTACCAAGGAAGAGACTCTCTCATGAATTATAGTGGAATTAAAAGTATGAGAAATTTGATTTGGATTTTCACTTACCATAGATATTCTCATATACAAAGAGTGGAAACTGAAATTATTTTCTAAAATCAAATAAATCTTAAAAGTTCTTCATCATGGAAAATAAAGAGTCTCGCCCTTCATCATGGAACGAGGCGGTCCTCGTGGAAGAAGCCGTAGGAGAGGAGCGATCGCAGGAACGGCGATAATTATGGCGAACACGCCATTGAGCTCGCCGTCCCTTGGCCGATGGTGAGACTGCATTCGATTGAATCACCTTCGAAACTTGGATCAATTTCTTTCGGCAAAGGAGCGCGTCGCGTCCGCGCGCGCGCGAGCGAGAGAGAGAGAGAGAGAGACAGAGAGAGACAGAGACAGAGACAGAGACAGAGAGAGAGAGAGACCTCGTGCGTGTGCCACAGAGAAGTATGCCAGAGAGCTCTGTGAACCCATCTTGCCAAGAACTCCATGCGCACCTGAAAGTCAGAATGCAAGAAGATCAATTCCTTTCTTTTTTTCAAAATCGAAACTTGGATCGATTTCTTTCGGCAAAGGAGGGCGCGCGAAGAGAGACCTTGTGCGTATGCCACAGAGAAGCATGCCAGAGAGCTCTGTGAACCCACCTTGCCAAGAACTCTATACCCACCTGAAAGTCAGAATGCAAGAAGCTTAATTCTCGATTTCAGCATATTAATAAAAAATCCCAACTTTTTAAACCACAGGCAAATTTTCAGTTCTTGTTTTTTCTTTCAAAATTGAAGATAAACTCACAGCAGCGCCCCCAGAGAGAGCGAATGCACCGACCATCTCAAACAAAGGCACCTGTCCTCCCTACAAAATTCAAAGTGGGAAGAAAAGGCCAAGCTTGCATTAGAATCGATTTCTATGGGGAAAGCAGAAAATGAAGAAAAGAACCAAGATCACGGTTTGTTTGTTTGTTTTTTTTCCTTACCTCCATCTGCCACGCGAACCTGTAACAAAAGGCTATGACGACCATGGACGTAATCCCGAAGCTGGACATCACGGCGGCGGCGACGTAGGCGAACCGCTCCGACCTCTTACGCTCCAATCTCTCGGCGGCGCGCGAGGCCGAGAACTGATCCCGCCGCGTGCAGTTTCTGGAGAGCGAGGGAGCCGAGAAATGAGAAGAGTGAGAGAGGGAGGTGGGTTGCGGGAGTAGGAGGTTGGAGCTTCTGATGGGTTGGGGGACAGCGGCGGCGGAGGACAGAACTGCCGCCATTGGAGGAGCCATGGCTGATCTCCGAGCTGTGCGCGCGTTGGATGGAGACCGAGAGAGAGGGAGGCCACCGGGGGACGGAGCAATTGGAGAATACTTAGTTTGTTTTTTGTGACACTTTCTTTAAAAAAAAAAAAAACAAAGAGTTTCCCTCTGGTCGATTTTTATCCTGGTTGGCAGCCGAAGGAAAAGTATACGGTGTTAGTTGTCACCTCAGCCCGTTCCGGTTCAATTTTGAGGCTGACCGGCACATTCAATAATCTACTTTTGTTTTCAAAAATGAAAAGTGAGAAGAGATTAAAAAAAAAGGCTCGTGAGGATTTCTAATTTCGAAAGAAATTAACTCGAAATATTCTTGAATCTTTATCCTCGTTGGAACAATCAAAGTGAGAACGCACAAGTTGCGCATATCCAAAAAACGTCATGGGGAACAAAAACATGAAAATGGGCAGACAACTTCTCGCGATGGACAGTTAAAGCACAGTTCTTCAGCATATTGATAATAGATTCGGCAAATTCGGTTTGTGCAAGTAAAAGGATAAAATTGGATAAATTATAATTATAAGGACTAGATTAGAAAAATTTGTTGAAATTACGCACAAAAAAAAAAACTAAGGCTTTCCCTGAGATGCTTAACGAGGGCTTCGGGAGGGGATGGCGGAGGTGAAGGTGGCGGCATGGCTTGTCGCACAAGAAATCTTTAGAAATGGCAGTTGGCTGGGCAAGGCCACTGTGGGCGGCCGGCCCCGCTCAAATTAAAATAAAACAAAAAAAGGAAAAGAAAAGCGGGCCTCCCTTGTGTGTGCCCAAGAGCGAGAGGAGCGAAAGGACGGAAAAGGGAGGCTAGGCTTTGCTGTCCTTATTTGAAGGCAAAACATGGACGAGATTGTTCGAATTTTAGTATATTATTCATAAGATCGAGAATCACCCTTTTCATTTGCTAAGAATCTCGTCTGAGAATTTTCTTATTTCATTTATGTTAATTCATCTTTATAACGAGGAAATATGATTGTATCGTTAATGTCGAACCTCTCTAATTTGCGATTAGAAAAAAATACTTTGTAGTTGGAATTTTTTTGCAGCTCATATTTTTTCCACGTTAGGCTTTCGCAATAAATCCTTATCTTATTATTGTTGGCTTTATCTCCTCGTGATTTTGATATTACATATATTTAATGTGAGATTATATTGGCCGGTTGATGCTAGGGCCAAAGCCATCTCCACCGTATCAGATTGCATAAAGTTTCGCCCCAAAAATCTCTTTCCACTCTGCTGGTTAGGTCGAGTTGCCCGCGTTGAATTAAGGCACAAATAGACGAGTGCTGAATGGCTTTTCATTGACTGGACCAGCCTCGCACCTTTTGATGATTCTCTTAGTATGTGACAAAAAAAAAATTACATCTCTTAGTAAACCTTTTTGGTATGAAAAAAACAAGAATGCTTTCTAGATAATTACTTTTTAAAAAAGATTTTTTTTGGTCAGAATTAAAAAGAAGAAGAAGAATTTGACAGAAAGAAAGAAATTAAAAAAAGGACCGCGGTGGTGATGGTAAGATCGAGGGTGAAATCTTTGAGGCGGCAATCATGACCTAGGCAGCGAGGGGAACAGTTTTGCTGCCCCTCCCCCTCGCTGAACCCATCTTCATTTCTTCCACTTCTAAAGAGGAGGGATTTGGCCTAAATCTCTCCCTCTTTCATCTCTCTCTTTCTCCCTCTCTCCCCGGACCTATAGGGAACTCCTTCTGCATATTTATTACTGTCAACTGTTCTAAAAATCTAAACTGATAGATGAATGTGTGATCTTTTATTTAAATATTCTAACAATAAACACCAATTATTGTAACAAAATATGCCGTGAGTAATTTAGCATGTCATCTGAATGTCAAACGAGATTCGCTCTTTAGTTTTTGCCATAAATATGATCCGTCTCTTCGGTAGCGTTCTAATTTCTGAAACGGATTCGTGTCCCCACCGCAAGTCAAATGAAAAGTTGGAAGGGCTCTTTAATCACATGCAGATGAGTGTACTGACCAACTAAAGGTTTTTTCCTATTTCCTACATTTGCGCTCTCTCTCTCTCTCTCGTTGCTTTCTACTGCTTTGAATCAACCAGTTCTTTGGCCAGTCTCGCCCTTTGTTTTCTTCCGGTGCGTTTTCTTCTCCATACGATCCCGATGAATAAGATTTCGTTTTCAAAGAACGATCTTTAACTTGGTCAACCAAGGACGGACCCACCACCACCACCACCTCCTTCAGCAGAGATCCATTTGCATCCAGAAAAGAACACTTACTCAAACAAACGCACAGAGAAGGAACTGTTCTTAGTCAGTGAACTTAATGATGTTTTCGCTGAAGGTGAGGGAAATATTTAGGTTAAGTCCCCCCTCTCTCTCCGAACGAATCTTCATCTCTTCTACTTCTAGAAAGGAAGGATTTGACCTAAATATTTCCCTCACCTTCTAATTCCTTTTTCATTTATTCCCTTTTGCTTCTTTCTTTACTCTCCCAATCTAGTTTTAGATGTAGGAGTCTAGGAGATATATTCTCCCAGTCTTATATTAAGAAGCTTTTCTCCCCAATCTAATTCTAGATTTTTAGTTTTAATGAATAAGTACTCTATTTCCAATTTCAACGATGTTCACAGTAATTTCGATGTCAAATGGGTCCTCATTCAACATAGTTCAAGTTGACTATGTAGTTATAAGATCCGCCAAGCCAATCAGGATACATTCTGGGAAAATTTCATTCAAATTTTTGGCACTTGACAGTGGTTTTAGGGCTTACTCTTAGAGGTATCAAATCTGAATTTTTTTTGGGCATGTTTATATTTTCTCGATCCTATTAGGAATGCCAAACCTAGGCGCACATCTCCGAAAGACAAACCCGTAATTACGAGATAGAGATCCCGATATGTGTTTATCACTAATGGAGCCATGTGACTCAATGATTAGTCACCGACCTTTTCACTTCAATGTAATCCCAGATCTATTATCGAAAGACAAGCCTATGATTATCTCCAACTATCAAGCTCTAATGAAACACCTTAGTTTAGAAATCACGTTGAATAAATTAAAATTTTAGATATGACATTACACATTAGATTAAAGTTCAAAAACCACACTGAACAAATTTGAAGTATAAGAACCATATTCACTTTGGACCGAAGATCATGGATCATTTGTATAGTTCTCCCTATTTGCAATCAGGCATTTGGAACATCCATCGCTCATCAGCTTGTTATTAAATTCAAGGGATCATAATAGAAATGGTCTCTAAATTGTGGCTCAAGATCTCTCTCTCTCTCTCTCTCTACAAATTATTGTTTCTTTTCTTATTATAATATCGTCCAAAACTACATATATTTTATCATCTCTCTAATATTATTAGTTTCACAATATAAATGTCCAATTACAACTAAAAACATATTATTTTATCATGTATCCAATTATCATTTTACATAGATAAGTTCATTAATTTTAATTTATGATCTCTTATTTTAATCACAAAAGTTACATAGAAGGTGAGAAATTTCTAGTTATAACGACTTATGAATACACAATTAATTATCTTTTTTTTTTATCAAATAGTTTGAGGAAAAATTTATTTCAAAGTGACAATTAAAATTGAATCTAATTATCTAGCCGATTTTGATGTTGTGAGTTTTTTTTTTTTAAATAACTTTGTAGGTTTTTGAAGTAAAATATCGTTGATTTGTGCTTTCTTTTGAACTTTTTACATTATAATATAAATTGCAAGATAGGGGTTGAAAATTTATTTACGCCTTCTTCACCTTCAAACTCACATTAGATTTTTCTTAGAGGGAAGTTTTAAGCATATATTAAATTTTTGATACACTTGATGTGATATTAAGTTTACAATCGATAGTAACTACTTTCTTCATAATCAAAATAGAACAACAAGAAGTTTCTTTTTTCTTTTTTTCCTTTTTTTCCTTTATGTGTTCATCCTTTACTAATATTTCAATAAGATCTAAATATAAATATGTTTGACATCGATCATGATTAATCGTTAGATAATTAAATTGAATTTTAAATTTTGACTTTGAAATATGGTTTCACTTATAATATTTTTTAAAAATATGGGCCACAAGCTATCATAAATAAAAATATCTTGTGATTGAAAATATAATACCATAAATTAAAATTGACAATAATCTCTAAGGAAAGTTATAATAAAATGCATGATAAAATGATATTTTTGTTGGGTGTAATGGAGCCTTTATATTATGAAACGATGAGAGAGACAAGTAAAAATAAAGGTAATAAAAAAACAATAATTTGAAGAGAGAGAGAAAAAAGAGAGGGTATTTTAATAAGTTAATTGAAAAAATGAATGTCTTTGTCAAAATAGGGGTGGCAATAGCATTGCCCATGATTAATACCTTATAATTTATAATATCATATATTAAGGATAATAATACAAACGGTCCATAAACTTTGGTTCCAATGTGTGACGTGGTCCTTGAATTGTAACCTAATATACAATAGATCATTGAACTTTTAATTCATTCAATTTGATCTACAAACTTTTGATACATGTCCAATTTCGTTCATGAACTGACACTGAATATTTTCATATGGTTCATATACTAAATTGAACATGTATAAAAAATCCAATGACTACATTGACAAATTAAAAGTTCATAAACAACATTGCATATTAGCTTATAAATTAGAGATCATATTAAACAAATTAAAAGTTCACAAACAATTTGTTATTTTCCCTTTGCGTTTCTCTTAAAAATAACTCTTAAAAAGGAATTTGTTATGGCCGAGTCGAGCGCCCTACACCGGACGAAGGATAAGCGGGCTCGATCTATCGTCACAGCGACAACCGCGTCAACACATTATCCATAGCCTCATGGAAAACTACAACTGGATTGCTGACCTGTCAAGAACATTCAACCTTCTCCACCAATCAACATCCACGAAATTTATTGCGTCATTTTCCACTGTTTTTTCGAAGGGTGAAAAACGGGTGGATTCAGTGTAATTCTTTTATCAAAGTATTCACAAATAATCCACTCAAGTTATATTAGAAGATATTTTTGCATTTGGAATAACCAAAAATTTTTAACTTGAAGATATTTTTGCATTCCGAATAACAAAAAGGGTAATAAATGCCTGATTCATTATATTCAACAAATCTGCACTAACATTATCTTTGACTAACTTTTTGAGAATGTTGCATCTCTAAACCTGCACGAGTTTCGAATCGATTTATGGTCTTTTGGTGATTGAAGAAAAAGGATCTTACCATCATAGAACATTTTTGCAGTCTCTGTTTTCCCTTTCCAACTTTTATAAAACATGGCTTTTAATTGCAGTATATTTTCAAAAAGATGTAGCTTTGGCAGTAATCAGAATAACTAGCAGAGAAGCCTAAAGTTTTGAATTAGATGATAACTAAAGTAAAAGGGCCTAATAAATTGGGGGTGTCTAGCTGTTTGGCGATTGATACAGTGGCGATATCGATCATTTCTCTAAAAGAAGAAAACAATATACAAAATTAATTACATTAATCACTGTGATATCACATTGCTGAATTTTATTGACTGCTATTTGACCAGCGGCCGTAACAGTCAGTTGAAACCACATATTAGCCCACAGAAAGATTTTTCTTTTCTAGTCAAATTTTGCCCTTTTAAATGGAATAGGTCAATATAGACAGAAGCACGTCTACCGATGGCCTTGCTTTCCTCTACTTGCGTGGCCTACACAACACACACACACACACACACACACACATATAAAAGATGAAAAATAAAAAAAGAGAAAAATAACTCCTGCCCTTTGGAGAGCTCAAAACCTCATCACTGTTGTCTTCGTTTCCTTGCTTGTCCAAGCTTGCACATGCAGCTTCAGCGTCAATATTCTGTCATAAATCTGATTCGATTAAGCTAATCAATCCTTGTTTGTTTACCTGTTACCCATAAAAACCCTAGCTCTCCAGTCACCTCGACAGCTTTCTTTTTTGAGTTAATAGGCTTAAAAGTTAATGGCCTTGTCATAGGTCCCTATGGCGGAATGTTGCTAGGGACCTAGGGTTTTGCTCCCTCATTTAATGGCGAAAGAGACTTTTTTGATCTTTTCCTAACCTAATTGTGCGTACACCAACCGCCTCTCTGGACCAGGCCCCATCTAATCTGATTTGACCCTCGATAGTTTATCTTCTTCTTTTAAAAAAAATAAAATTATCTGTGGATTTGTTTTATCACTAACATAATATGCTTTGTCTCTTGAAATGTACTGGCTTAAATCAATTAGGATTGGTCCATGGTTCTTTTTGCTAATTATATTGAGGGCTGAAAATCAAATTATTCAGCATTGAGTATTGTTAAGCACACATGTTCATATTACATAGAGATGACTTAAAGAACTCAATCAAGTGAAAATGCACTTAATAGTCATGTAAGAAATGAGCTACTTCATTGCCTATGTAGAAATTAGCATATCAGCAACTATATTGTTGCAGTGCATCGATATATTTCTATTATAAGAAAGTAATAATGCTTAACTTCTAGGCATTATTATCACATGACAATTCGTTTCTATTTCTCACGAGTTTGTCCTTGGTCGAAGTCACCACTTCAAGTCTAGCTTTTGAATTCTGCGCAAAGCCCTAATTAAAGCTTTTGTCGGATTATTAAAGCGACAGAGCACTCCGATCGGGTCCTGACCCACCACTAAACGAGCCGCACATCTTCATCACAGGAGCATGCAATCATCTGCTCTCTCTCTCTCTCTCTCTCTCTCTCTCTCATATGGGCACCGAAGAGATGCCAGTCCACACGAGGGTCGCTCTCAGCCATTCCTTCTCTCTGCACGCCCAAGTGAGCCTGAAAGAAGATAAGAATGGGTTCTAAGAGGTCACTTTTTTTAGACCAACTGACTCTGTATCTTTCTTCGACAAAATCTATGGTTCTTAGGTCGTTTCGTGTTCAAAAAGTTCTCCAAAAACCCAAAAATAAACACACGCACGCACACAAACACATTATGTTCCCATCTTGGATGACCAAGAACAATCTCATCCCTTCTCACCATCTTCTCTCTCCATCACTCCCCACAAACCAAACCATCCTGTTCCACCACCAACTGCCGTTCAAAGATCACCACTTTTTCTTCCCCCAACAACCATATTTTCCCCGTAATTACTGAAGCTCCAATTGACATGGGGAGTCCCAAAAATGGTGGGAAAGTGAGCTCATCAGACCCAGCTGGCAAACCCATGAACAAGCAGTCACAGAAAGATATGCACCGCGCAGGCCCTCGAGGACCGGAGTACTAGGCTTTACGAATTGGGGGTGTCCAGCTGTTTAATGACTGATACTGCAGCGATATCAAGAGTCCAGTTAGGGAAGATCCAGGGTCCAAGGGATATAGGGAGCCAAGTTGAGCTTCATCCACAAATTATTGAGTTGATAGAGCAGGAGCATCTTCAAAAAGGATATGTCTACCTTTGAATCCGAATGAATTTTTAAAGCATTATACGATACAAGCACGTTAAAAATCCAAATAAGTGGAACCCCGCCTAAAAATCTCGCAGGTTCAGAAGGTGACCAGGAATTTCAGGGCTAAACTGTTGCATATCAACATTAATGTTGATCGGAAGTCCATAGAGCCAGTCCTTTTACAGTTGGAATCCTTACAAACTGCAGGTTCTACTATAGGAATTTAATGATGTCGGAGGAAGGAAAATGTAAAGACCATTATCATTCCCTTACGGCTCCAAAAATTATCTCCCGAATTGTTAGCCGACAGACAAGTCAAAACTTACGAGATAATAACTATTGCAAAAACCCAGCAAAAACTGGGACTTTTTCATGCTCCTAATCATTATGTAGGATAATCGTTCCAAACAAGTTTGACTTCGGAGGCGGCAATTTAGTGGGAGCAGGTGGCAAGGTTGCTTTATATGGGTGTCCGAATCTTATAGACTAACCGGAAAAATATAACTTGCGAATCCCGCGTGGGGCATAGAAGGTCCTTTTATCAGCCAAAAAATTATAATAAAAATGCATTAAGTGCCATAGGTTTAATCCCGTAAAATCTTACCCCTTTTTTTCAGTGAGCGAATAAGATAAATTAGTAAGGCCAAGCACACCAGCAATAATTCTTTCATGGAAAACATGATTTTGGTCTGAGGAAGCTGTCTCTTTAATTCTTAATTTAAAATTTCAAAAGAAAATGCGGAAAAAAAAAATGGAACTGTTTCCGAGTTAATTTGATCGACAAGCCCAAACCAAACAGAATAAATCTCTTTCAATTTAATTCCAAACTAATGAACCACAAAAACCGACATAGAAACTATATGGACCTGCTGAGCAATCCCCCATCTTTTACTGATACGTGATGTCGTGCACGGAAGTTCAGCTACTTCAGTATTCATTGCTACAACAATCTTAGAAGATTTAAGTGAAGTGTCAAGCGTTTAGTCTGAGTAGCCAAACAAGGTGTTAACTATTTTATCCGATCAAATTGCATCATACTCGAATTCCATGATTCAAGAAAAGAAAACATAGAAACTAAAGAGGGCATGGGCTTATAACGTTTTTATGTATTTGGATTAAATTGATATCGCAAATGTAAATAAATCCATGCTCTCTAGTAATCTAAATCTATTTAAAATTTTATCATCATTTTAAATGTCAAAAGTTTCATTAATAAAAGTATAAATTGCATATGGACATATAGAATCCAAAGACACCTTATCTTCCCTTCTAGAAGTACATGCTCTTACTTTGCCATTCTCTTGTTGAAATTCAAGATGACCGTATATGTATCTTTGCGAGATGGTCATATCTCATCTATCTGACATTAAATCCACATGATTTTTGCGCCATTCGAACGCCAGAGTCTAGAGCTTTCCAACACGTTCTAAGGTTGCCTATTGACTTAAAGTCCAAAGAAACCTTATCTTCCCTTGTAGAAGTACACGCTCTTACTTTGCTCATTCTCTTGTTGAAATTTAGAATGACCGTGTATTTATCTTTGCGAGATGGTCATATCTCATCTATCTGACATTAGATCCACAAGATTTTTGTGCCATTCGAATGCTAGTGTCTAGAGCTTTCCAATGCGCCCAATATTGCTAGGTGAAATCATGAAATTATGGAACCGGGTTATCAACCTTTAGCAGGCTGAAGGCTAGGTAGCGGTGTTATTATGGAGACTATCACTGTTAAAAAATTCATCATTTACCATATCTTAGGATCCAAAAAATTTGATTTTGAGACCTTCAAGTATGGTTCTAGGGCTCTAAAAACCTTCTGGGAAAATGTTATCGAAAATCTCAAACTTTGCCTAATGTGACAAATATACTCCAAACTTTTTTTTATACAAAAAATCCCAAACTTATACTTGTGTGACAAATTTACTCAAAACTTTTTTCCGTGACACTAAAAATCCCAAACTTTGTCAACTATGATATATTTACCCTAAACTTTTTTTGTAATACCAAAAACCCCAAATTTGCACTCGTGTTATACATTTACCCCAAATTCTTTGACCAAATGACATTTTCGTCTTTTTTTAAAAAAATTAAAATTTAAAATTTTTTTCGTTTTTTCTTTTTCTCTTTTCCCTCCGCCAGCTATGGTAGAGGGAAGCTTAACTCAGGCAAGGGCTACCCTCACCAGCATTGGGTGATGGCAACCCTCACTTGGGTGGGGGGCGAGCAAGAGCATTCCTCGCCAGATTCGATAAGGGTGGTGTCACGCCCCGACCCTCGAGCACGCGACGATCCCCATCCTTCCACTTACGGTCATTTGAATGCGACGTCCCAGGACGCGTCGCCGACCATTCTTTTTATCTTTCAATTAAGCGCATGCGGAAGCGATAATTAATCCCCGAATAATTTAACGAATTGGGATAGACAGGAAAAACAAACAGAAACACAATCAAATATGCCAATTTATTCATCTTCTGATTAATCTTAGGAAGTCTATACAATCAAGCCCTCACCACGGGCTACTTCCTACAGAACCAACCGAACAAATAGGCTAGGGTTAATCTACTTCTTCCAAAGCGCATCACCAATCGAATCTGCCTCCAACGAACCCGAAAATGGTTATTCAATAACCAGGTGAGATATAAATCTCGGCCAGTTCTTGCCCTAATCCCCGCCTAGAACACCAACTCGCCTCGAGGTACCTATGGCGCGCCTAATACCTCAAGCGTGTCAATAGCGTAACAACCATATGTCTTAGGCAACAACTTAATACAATCGTAACATCATGAACACATCGACAAGCAATCGACTCGCAAGCAACCTTACCCGGTTATGCTATACCCTACACGGTAAATACACATGCAATCCACCATTAATGCATCTTGCACTCGTAGCATTACATTAATCAATCACACTCGAGTCGTAACGCAGGCGATCTCACCTGGCCATTGCCACACCCTGCACGGTACTAACTCAGGCATATCATGAACAGTGCACAAACACAAATATAATCAGAACACAATGTCATTTGTCTCTCATGCACTCTTGCATTCATGCGTGTTCCAATTATGCACCTCCCCGCGTGAACACGCCTCAGGACACGATCTCCTCTGCTTCCCTGTGTAAACACACCTCAGGGCTCTTCCTTTTCTTCGCGTAAACACGCATCAGGGCCTCCCTCCTTTGCCTCCCCGTGTAAACACACCTCAGGGCTCTACCTTTTCCCCGCGTAAACACGCATCAGGGCCCAAATCTCCACCTCCCCGCGTAGACATGCGCCGGGCTCTACCTTTTCCCCCGCGTAAACACGCATCGGGCCGCTCCACCCCGCGTCACACGCATCAGGGCACAAGTGGACTCATAAGCACGCGTCATAATCCACACAAAACATGCATGAGGTCCACATACGAAGTAGTGAGTATTTCACATATTAGCCATGAATCACCACATTGCAATAATCCGATAATCAACCAATTCAATGAGGAAATACCACATAATTCCCGGAATATACGTGCTTCAATCCATAAGGCATAAACAAGCAATCAGCAATTCAATCCATTATTGTCTCAAACGATATTCGTCTCATGATAATGCGACGACCGATGATTCCCGTAAATCACTAATTACCGCAATTACTTATCGCAAAGTAATTAATCCACACAACAATCCAACATGCTTTCACAATAAATAACACGTCCAACAATTCCCACAATTTAATTATAAATAAACCGCATTATTCATAATTAAATTATATTCGATTATTATTAAAATAAATAATAATAAATCCGAATCTCCACAATTAACATTAATCCCGAATTTCCACAAATAACCTTAATTCCGAATTTCTACAATTAATATAAATTCCGAATTCCCACGATTACTAATAATTCCGAATTTCCTCAAATAATATTAATTTCGGAATTTAATAAATAATAATTATTTTCGGAATTAAAATAAATAATAATTAAAAAGAAATTATTTCTTTTTAATAACAATAATACTAACACGGATTATTTCACTAATCCTCGATTACCCAACTAATCACCGATAATTATCCGAACCACAATTAATCACGATTAACTCTAATATTCCCCCTAACCGAGTTTAACGGACTAAACGAGGGTTTAGAACTTAAACTCACCCGGTAACGAAACCGACGACGCCGGCGTGACGGCGACGACGAGGTGAACGCCTGGGAACTCCCGACGCGTCGGGACGAGGCGGCCCGGGGCCAGATCTCGGCCGAGGGCGGCTGTCCGCGCGGCAAAAAGCCAAGAAGCGAAGGGACCAGCGGCTGTGGTGGTCCAAGGCCGGCTGGCGGGCGGTCCGGCGACTCCGGACGGCGGCCAACAGCTCCGGCGAGGCGGCGACGGCTCCGGCGATGGCTGAACAGAACCGGGAGAGGGAGACAAGAGGCAGTGCAGCTGGTTCGGGGGATGGCAGCAGGCCGGGTTGGCTCCGGTGCGGCGGAGGAGGCTCGGGAATGATCCTCCGGCGGCCTACGGCGGTGACCGGCGGCGGCGGGCAGCGGCGAAGCTGCTGGCCGCGTGTCCAAGTCACGGCCAGAGGGCCGAGAGGGAGAGAGGGAGCACGGCGACGGCGACAGCAGTTGGGACGGCTCCCCGCGGCGGTCTCGGGCGGCCGGACGACGGCGAAGGGCGGCCGAACGGCGAGGGTGGCCGTTCCGCGGTGCCGGGTGGAGGGACGACGACGGCCGAGCGACGGCGAGGCAGCCACGAGGGCGTCCAGGAGGCCGGCCGGCGTTGCTGCGACGTCGGACAGAGGCGGAGGAGGAGGAGCGGAGGAAGGGCAAGCCGGGCGGAGGCGGTTCGGCGTGAGGCCGGCGGACGACGACGAGCTGGCTGGACGGCGATGCTGCGGCGGCGACGAGGTGGTCGCTGGTCTCGCCGGCGGGGGAAGCAAGGCGGCAGCAGTTCCGGCCGAGAAAACCAGAGAAAGGAGAAGAAGAAGGAAAAGAAGAGGATGAAGAAGAAGCTGCAGGGGAGAGAGAAGACGTCGACGTGCATGGGGGAAGGGGAGGAGAGAGAGAGAGAGAGAGAGAGAGAAAGTCAGAGGGTCAGAGCAGCAGGGGATGCGTGGGGAAGGAGGAAAGAAAGAAGAAAAAGGAGAAAAGAGAGGGGAGAAAGGACATGCGGCAGGAGGGGGGCAGGAGGAGAGAGAAAGGGAGCGTGGGAGAGAGAAAGAGAGGACGCGCGGGAGAGAAAGGGGAAGAGAGAGAAAAAGGGAAAAATTCTAAACTTTTGAAAATCAAAAGTCTTCTAGAAGGGGCGGGGGGGAATTTGGTCTTTTTACCTCTGAAGCGCGGTTCCCAAAATCCAGTCCCAATCTCGGCCCGTTAATCCAACTCGGGCCATTTCCGGACTTACCGGAAAATTTGGGAATTAATAAAGCGTCGTCCAATATTTTTGTCCCGACGTCCTTAAAAGTTGATGCAGAAATCGGGATGAATTTCGTGACATTTCAACTGGGTCGCGACTTTGGCACGACCTAACTTTCGGGGGCGGCATTTAGGGGTTATGCGTTTGACTCGCGGTTGATAGCTTTTCAACCCGCGATCGTGTATATTTAGATCAGGACGATCCTCGGTTGTCATGTAATCGCGAGGGATCGATTGCTCATCCTGAATGCGGGGTCAATAGGAATTTAGCATCGTTCATCATTAATATCGAAGTCGTGCGAAATCACCCGCGATCCGACCTCGTACTCCGCCGAATCGATATTTCTGTTCGCTAATTGACCTGCAACAGCATGGTATCATCCTCGTTTGATTTATGGTCGAGTGGCCAGTCCCTGATTGAATTCACTAGTCGCACGTTCATCCGTAGGGGCCAACTCCGAGTAAACGTAACCGACAGCGCACTGATGAAATAATCATTACACACGTGCCGAAGTGAGTCGAAATCCAGGACGTCACCATTTGTAAGGACCTATATTGTCCGCTTTGGGCCAAGGCCCGCACGGCTTTGGTCTTTTTACCTCTGAAGCGCGGTTCCCAAAATCCAGTCCCAATCTCGGCCCGTTAATCCAACTCGGGCCATTTCGGACACTAGGAAAATTTGGGAATTAATAAAGCGTCGTCCAATATTTTTGTCCCGACGTCCTTAAAAGTTCGGTACCCGAAATCGGACTGAATTTCGTGATTAATTTCAACTAGTCGCGACTTTGGCATGACCTAACTTTCGGGCGGCATTTAGGGGGTTCTATGCGTTTGACCCGCGGTTGATAGCTTTTCAACCCGCGATCGTGTATATTTAGATCAGGACAATCCTCGGTTGTCATGTAATCGCGAGGGATCGATTGCTCATCCTGAATGCGGGGTCAATAGGAATTTAGCATCGTTCATCATTAATATCGAAGTCGTGCGAAATCACCCGCGATCCGACCTCGTACTCCGCCGAATCGATATTTCTGTTCGCTAATTGACCTGCAACAGCGTGGTATCATCCTCGCTTGATTTATGGTCGAGTGGCGGCCCACGATTGAATTCACTAGTCGCACGCTCATCCGTAGGGGCCAACTCCGAGTAAACGTAACCGACAGCGCACTGATGAAATAATCATTACACACGTGCCGAAGTGAGTCGAAATCCAGGACGTCACCATTTGTAAGGACCTATATTGTCCGCGCTTTGGCGCCCGCACGCGCTTTAAAACGCGTTGCTCGGGGAAGAGGATCCCGGACTTATAAACCATCAGGGACTCCCCACAGGCGATGTGGGACTCCTGGGCAAGAGACATGTGACCCCCTCCCTTGCGCACGTCCGAGGACCGAGGCGCGGACGCACCGCCATCCCTCCTTCTCGCACACCGTCACTCGGGCTGTCACATTCTTCCCCCCTTCGAGCACAGCGTCCTTGCTGTGGCCCCACATGCGGTCGAGAGTCGGCTTTGATACCATTTGTAAGGACCTGGGGCTCGCTAAGTAATATTATACCTTTGGGTAGAGGCCGCACGACGCTTTAAAACGCGTTACTCGGGGAAGAGGATCCCGACTTATAAACCATCCCAGGACTCCCCCAGGCGATGTGGGACTCCCCAGGCAAGAGACATGTGACCCCCCTCCCTTGCGCACGTCCGAGGACCGAGGCGCGGACGCACCACCATCCCTCCTCCTCGCGCACCGTCGCTCGGGCTGTCACAGGTGGCCTTCTCTTATCGGTTGCCCACGCGAGGGCAACCCTCACCCAACGCCGGCATGGGTGAGCTTGCCAGATCTGGCGATGAATGCCCTCACCTAACTTAGGCAAGGATTGCCCTTGCCCAACGATGGCAAGAGTAGCTCTCACCTGAGTTTGACTTCCCTCCGAAATGGTTGACAGAGGAAGAGAAGAAGAAAAAAGGAAAAAAGAAAAAAATAGACAAAAGGAAAGAAAAATAAAAAAATTTAAAAAAATAAAAGACGAAAATACCCTTTGACTAGAGAGTTTAGGATAAATGTGTCTCACAGGTACAAATTTAGGATTTTTGATGTTACAAAATTTTTTTTGAGTAAATGTTTCACAGTTGCCAAAATTTTGGGTTTTTGATGTCATAAAGAAAGTTCGGGATAAATATGTCATACATGTCCAAGTTTGAAGTTTTTTATATCACAAAAAAAATCTAGGGTAAATTTGTCACGCTAGGCAAATTTTGGAGTTTTTGGTGATATTTCCCAAATATTTTTTCTTTTCATAAGTATCGTTTGTCATCTAATATCTTAAGGAATCGATCTTTGTTGTGTTTGAACTCTCGAGATACCTTAGTTCAAAATGTGCAATTAGAATCAAGAAATCACAAATTTCCTAACAATGCGAACAACGGGCAATTGGTCTTTAGGGGTTAGAAATTAATTATTTGATTCAAGTGACTATATAGATCATTTTTTGAGAGGTTTATAATGTGTTTTGGGACTTCTACATACTATTCAATCTTTGCTTAGCTCGCAATCAATCTAAGCAATATTCTTAAAAGGGTTAATACCACGAAAAATATTAAATTGTTACATTCATAATAAATTTATTATCCATTAATTTTTATTAAAAATTTATGTTTTCTGTTATTGAGCATGACTGAGGTAAAGCATAGATCCTAATTGGAAGCAAAATGAATAAAGAGCATAAGAAAAGCACTTATTAAAAGGACAACGATTACCGATCAGAGTAAAAAAAAGAAAGAAAGGAGAACGATTAATATTCTGGAAATTAGAGTTTTAATATGCGCGGAATCTGGAAAGCAATAGTTGAAGTGGAATTTGCCCTGTGTTTTATACAGATCGGGCGGGTCGGGGCGCCCGGGCAACGGCAACGGGCGATGGATAAGTGGGGGGGCCCATCTATCGTCAAAGCGACAGCCACGTCGCCACGTTATCCACAGCCTCAGGAAAAACTACAAGCTGATTGCTGACCTGTCAAGACGGTTCAACCTTCTCCACCAATCATTTTCCACTTTCTCTCTAAGGCAGAAGAACGGGTGGATCCAGCGACTCGTTGAAGAATTTGGACCGTCCCCTCGTGGCGTCGGCGAATCACAGTCACAGAGAACTTCTAATCTCCACATACTCTCTCTCTCTCTCTCTCTCTCTCTTTCTGTGCGAGAGACAATGGTGGGGTGCGCAACATGAAGAGAAGAAAACCAGTGGTATGCACCCCCCATGGCCTCCCATTTCGCTCCCTCTGCCTTCTCGCCGACGCCGAACGCCGGCATTTGTCAGCTCAGGTCGCCGAGGAGGTCGCCGCTGCCTGCCGTGCTCTCCGTCCAGTGCTACCGCGGATCTCCGTACAACACGCTCGTCTCTGAGGTATGCCGGCATTGTCGTGTGAGGAAGTGCTAGTTCGCTCTACGAGATCGAAACGGTCCAGTCGCGGCATAGCCATCGTTACTTTGTTTTTTTTTTTTTTTTTTTTTTTTGGGTGGAGGATTGAGTTTGTGGGTGTCGACAGAGTAGTTGTTTTGGATGCTCGAATTGTCGTTTTGTTGAGTAGGTAATTTGCATGATCGGTTGAGTAATTTTGGACAGTCAACAGAATGGTTTTTGGAGGTGAAATGCCTCCTGCATTTTGGACGCTGTGGTGTAATCATCTTGGTCATTGTTTAGTCCCGCTATCAGTGAGTGAGCTACTTGGAATGATTCATCGCATTGCTCTTCGCTTTGACTTTTAAATTTGAACTTGGAGGTACATTGATGTGTTTGTCTATATATATGTATACACGCGACACTCGTCACGCACTCTTGGCGGAAGTATTTCTAACACTTCAGATCTTAGATGAATGGCTGATCTCCAATAGGCTGCTGATTAGCTGGTTTTTATCTTCTATGGTTAATGTTAACTACGTGTTGCTCAATTGGAAATTAAGAATTCACTTGTATTCTTACCGTTGTGCATCTGGATATCCTTCTTCCCCGAGAGATGCTTTGCTCTGCTCGAGACATGTGATGCTTGAGCCATCCTCATCGGAAATGTTCTCGAACTGAACTTTTATTCAGGCATTAATGTCACACTCATTGCTTTCTCTTGAGGCTTTAATTGCTTATTTCCACAAGTACGGAAACACATTGCCAACATTGCTGGAATTTTCTTCTCGTTACCCCCACAGCCGATCTTTGCTTTCGTTCTGATATTCTCTGAGTTCGTAGGCTGTTAGGCTTTTGGTCCCTCCAGCAAGATTTGAAGCTTCAAAGTTAAAAGTCGATTTTACGGAAGGAGAGTCTGATAACTATTCTGGAATCATCCCAAGAACTTACATCTTATCTCACTGTGACTTCACCGCCAATCTGACTTTAACCATCTCCAATATCATCAGTCTCGATCAGGTATATACTTTCCCTTTGCGAATATGTTCTTTCCTTTCCAGTTTCAGCAACAGAATACAGGATTATCATCAGTTGAATGTGGCACATAAAATAGACAGTTCAACATCTATTGAAAACTTTTAGTTGTTAACTGAATTGCATTTCTATGAGCTCGATCTTGCTTGCCTTGATGGCAGTTAAGAGGATGGTACGAAAAGGATGATGTGGTTGCTGAGTGGAAGCTGGTCAACAAGGAGATGTGTCTGCACATTCATTGCTTCGTTAGTGGTCCAAATCCCTTGTTAGACCTTGCTGCTGAGTTTAGATACCACATTTTCTCCAAGGAGATGCCTCTGGTAATTATCTACTTTGCATTCACCTCCAAATGATTTTCATATCATGCTAAATCGTTGAAAATAACAAGAAAATGCATATGAGAATTATTAGAGATACAGCAATATAATGCCTGATGTTAGCTGCAGAGGACGGGGAACAAATCAGAAAGCGATTCACTGCAGGAATCGCATTATACCTTTAGGGATATCTTAAAAGCATTAACTGTTCCAGTGGAAAAGCTTCCTCCATCGACTTTTGAGCAGAGAAGAATCTACCTTTTTGTCCAATTTTGATCCTCACAAATCCTCAGCCACGTGTGCATGAAAATGCTTATATATTGTTTGTCATTTCCGAGAGATTTTGTTGCTTTTAAACAGTAGTATACATTCGCTCACTTTTAATTTCAGGATGACAATGAACTCTCCTTTCCATCTGAACCAGGTACTCAAAGCCGTGTTGCATGGGGATGCATTACTTTTCAGAGATCATCCAGAGCTAATGGATGCTCCAGTATGGGTTTACTTTCATTCAAGTTCTAGAAAGTACAACCGCATAGAATGCTGGGGGCCTCTCAAGGATGCTGCACAGGTGATATACTTTCTCATCCTTGCTTTTACAATTAGTCTATCTGCATTCTGATCAGTCGGAGACTTGCATCTGTGTGGAGTTATATAGTGGCATCAGGTTTATGTTTTTCCATTTCGCACTGCGCAGAAGCATTATCCACTGCAGATTGGAGGAAATAATCAAGTTTTGTTTAAAATCTGTATACCCTGAAATCTCAGGCTCATTAGGCGCCACCCAACGAGCTGGTGCTCTAGTATTTTTTTGCGGTGGTCAACGTTTTGTGATTCAGCCTTCTTAGTTCTTTATAAGCAATTCAAAGTTTGAAACAGCCCTTATTTGCTCTTCTGAAGGGGAATGGCACAGCATGTTTTCTATCTTTTTCTCTCTATATTCTTCATGCTCTCCATTTGACAGTAGTTTTAAGGCCTTTTATTGACAAAACTTATATAGCATCAAACTAATTGTTGTGTACTTTTGGCCATCTTTTGTGGAGAACAGAGAGAACAAATTCAAGGATTTTTGACGGGCAGCAATGACGATTCCCCAGTGCCTAGAAAGTGGAGAGGCCCTAAATCAATCTTCCAAGCTCTCTTTGCCTTCCTTCTGTAAACGTGCAGGCAACACAGTGCCGCTGGCCCCCTCTAAGATCCCGACTCAATTCTCACACGTTAGAGCAGAGGGATGACTCAGCTGATTGGTAGCATTGCAGAGGAACTTCACTGGAGATGAAAAGGTCAGATGGCATTTAACTATGATTATTTGATCCTGATTCATTTGCAGCTAACTCATTCAAATTAGCTGGAAATGTTGAAAAACTGGTGCAATTGTCACCCATTCCTTTCATATCCTTAGGCCAGCAGCTGAATGTATTTCTTGCTGAAAAGAAAAATGTACAAAAAAGAACAACTGGATTCCCAATCTGAAATCATGAATGGAGAGTCTCCCATTTTTTGTTTCTCCAAGAGCCTCTTTCCCCCTCATTTGGTGTGCCCAAGTCAACCGGGGTACAAGGTGGGCAGTCAGTTGACTGGGGCGTAAACCCGAGCCTACCTTGCAGGGGGTTTTCACCTCCATCTACTCATCCTAAACGTGAGAGTCTACTATATCTATTTACCCGGCAATAGTCAAGAGTGAAGTCTTAAAGTGGTGTTTACCTTCATGAATGGAGAGTCTCCCATTTTTTGTTTCTCCAAGAGCCTCTTTCCCCCCTCATTTGGTGTGCCCAAGTCAACCGGGGTACAAGGTGGGCAGTCAGTTGACTGGGGCGTAAACCCGAGCCTACCTTGCAGGGGGTTTTCACCTCCATCTACTCATCCTAAACGTGAGAGTCTACTATATCTATTTACCTGGCAATAGTCAAGAGTGAAGTCTTAAAGTGGTGTTTACCTTCATGAATGGAGAGTCTCCCATTTTTTGTTTCTCCAAGAGCCTCTTTCCCCCCTCATTTGGTGTGCCCAAGTCAACCGGGGTACAAGGTGGGCAGTCAGTTGACTAGGGCGTAAACCCGAGCCTACCTTGCAGGGGTTTTCACCTCCATCTACTCATCCTAAACGTGAGAGTCTACTATATCTATTTACCCGGCAATAGTCAAGAGTGAAGTCTTAAAGTGGTGTTTACCTTCACCACTGTAGGTCTCCTAATTCCCATCCAATCTTTTTCTTCCTAGGTAAGTGGGAATATGGGGATAATATTGCGGGGTTTCTCACCCTAGAACGGATTTCTCACCTATTTCTTCTTCTTGAGCTATTTAAGGATATGCTCATTTCCATATTACCTTTATCTTTTGGTGTGGAGATGAAGCTGGAGCCACGTGAAATTGTTGCTTGAATTAAGGTTGATGAGCTCATGTGAACTGGGCCTATGATTTGCCAGTTTTCTCATCAGCTCAGGCCCATTGGTCCAATCATCGTTCGGTTCAACCTTTTCCTTAATGGCAATGGAGAGTGACATTGAGTATTGTCGCCCAAAACGAGCGTACGAAAAATACCTTCATCATACACGAAAATGTTTAGACATAAATTGTATGATTAATTATTTCAAGTACTATAAATAATTATTTTTTCAAGAAAATACTTTTCGAATCATTTGAAATGAACATTGACTTATGTGATAAAAAAGAGAAGACAACATTTTTGTGATGTCCGTGGTCCATCTTCTCGTCATTGTATCAAAGAGAAGGTAACCAAGCGTGCTTCAAACATCTTGGCAACACGTTCTCGTAGGTATCTAGGTGACTCATCCAATGTTAACTGAGTGAGTCGAGACATGAGATGAAACCCATGAATTTAATCTGTATTAGACAGCGACAATTACATCACATTTGATCCATTTCTAAAACCCAATTTTTGTCTTTCCCTATGGCGTAGCTTCTTGCTTAGGGAGAATTGCCAAAAAGTCACTCTAAACCTTTATTGGGGTTGTCTTAGGTCGATCCTAAACTTTTTTTTTTGGCCGATTGAGTCCTAAACCTTTTGCGATTGTGCCAATTGAGTCCATCCGGCCAAATTTGGCCGGAAATGACGTGGACGCCGGCCGGCACCGACGAGAATATTTTAATAATTTTTTATTATTTTCCGATTTTTTTTTTTTTTTTCCGATTTTTTTATTGTTTTTTTATTTTCTTTTTTTCTCCCCCTCCCCTCCCCCTCGCCGGCGGCGTGGCCAGCCAGCTCCGACGAGGCTGCCACTTTGCACGAGGGCCGTGAAGCCCTCGCCGGCGGCGGCCGAGGGTCGTGGCCTCCGTCGACCCGGCCACCCTCACCGGCGGCCTCGCCGGACCGGGCGAGCTGGGGCCGCGGCGAGGCGGCCTCACCATGGCCTAGCCGCGGGCGAAGGCGGCCGACGAGGCCATGGCGACCTTCGCCCAGGCCCGCCATGGCCTCGCCAGCCGCGAGCGAGGCCGCCTTCGCCCATGGCCGGGCCATGGCGGCCGGCCTCGCCAGATCTAGGCGGCCGCCTCGCGCGGCCGGGCGCCCGGATCGGGCGAAGCCGCCTCGCCGCGGCCGGCGCCCCGGATCGGGCGGCCGCCTCGCCCGCGGCCGGCCTCGCCCGGATCCGGGCGAGCCGGGGGCCGCGACCCTCGCGGCGGCGCCGGATCGGGCGAAGCCGCCTCACCGCGGCTGGCCTCGCCCGGATCCGGGCGGCCGGGCCGCGACCTCGCGGCGGCCCGTAGGTTTGGGCGAGGTCGCCGGCGGGGCTTCGCGGCCCTCGCGCGGGTGGCGGCAGCCTCGTCGGCGGTGGCCGGCCATCGCCGGCGCGGCGGGGGAAGGGGAGGGGAGGGGAGAAAAAAAGAAAAGAAACAGAAAAATTAAAAATCAATAAAAATTCGGAAAATAATAAAAAAATCAAAAATTAATAAAAAATCAAAAAATTAATAAAAAATTAATAAAATATTCTCGCCGGCGCCGGGCGGCCCACGTCCCGGCCCGGCCGGCCAAATTTGGCCGGATGGATTCAATTCAAGACTTAAAAGGTTTAGGACCCATTGGCCAAAAAAGGTTTCGATCGACACAACCCCAATAGGTTTAGGACTTTTTTGGCAATTCTCCCTTCTTGCTTACATCCTTTACCGCGTAGGGCGTCCTCTATATAACATTCATGCAAAGATGGAGACATCCGAAGTCCTCCTCCGCTCATGTAAGTTGCGTAAAGTATAATCAACAGAGAACGATGAGTCCACAAGGATCGCCGGATGCCGTGAAAATCCAGCGGGTGCAAAGCTGCGTAGCCCCACCTAGGAGAGGATTGGTCAAGCGAAGGATCGTCGCTAGCATCGTCCGCAGCGTTAAGTTCATTGCCGATAAGATTAGTCGCCTCCTTCGACGAGACCATGGAGGACGACCCTAGCCGACACCGTCACGCTTATATTACGAGATGTGAATAATGCGTCAGCCCTTAATTTCCATTTTGGCGTGTGTTTTATTGCTCTCTGTCTTTGTAAGGGCCGGTAGGTACGGTCGTCGAATAATTCGAAGAATCGTCAATTGGGAAACATGTTTTGCGAGCAAACCTGAAAGGGATTGCTGTATATTATCCGGTGGAACCGACAAAGATTGAAGTCAATCCGAGTCGATTTTCCTCGGACCATTTGAACTTCGAGTGAGATTCACTTCATCGGTAGGGTACGTATAAATGCAAAGGATCGCGAGTATGGACTCCAAAGATATTCTCTCAAAATTGAGTGTAGCTACATAGACGGTTCTTGGTGAATACGCATGAAGTCCGCGCGCGAGCGAAATTTAGCTTAGTTTGCAAAAGAGGTGATTAGTTTCCTCTCTTTCGAATATCTTACGTGACTATTAGCAGACCATAAAGCAGACTACATGGAGTAATCCCACATTGACTATGCTTTGGACCTAGCACGTCCAAGGACATTTTTAAATTTTCGAAGATTGACTCGGGAGAAATATAGGGTATGTTTGGTTCAGTTTTGCAGGTGGACTTTAGGCGTAATGTAAATGTTGAAAGTCAAAGTTACTTGGGAAAATATAAATTGTGTTTGATAACAACTCTTTATAAATAAACTTTGAGTTCAATTTGTGTTTGGCAAAAAACTTTTTATTTTCTTTTATGTTTATATTCTTTTATTGAAAAAGGACCCAAACCCTTTGTCAATGCAGCAAATGGCTATGGCGGCCCGATCGCAAGGGCTAACCGACCTCGAGCAACCTCCTGACAGGACACGAGCGAGGGCTGCTTGAGATCGCATGATCTTGGGTGACCCTCGATGAGAGTCACCCAAGCAACCGTTGCTTGGGTCTCGCGAGGGCCCCAAGTGACCATCGTCAACTAAGGTCACCCGACCTCGAGCAACCTCCTTGCACGACCCAAGCGAGGGCTGCCTAAGGTCACACAACATCGGGCGACCCAGGATGCCCTTGCTTGGGTCACAACCCAGGCATAACCGCCACCTGAGGTCGCGCAATCTAAGGCAGGGTGTCGCCTCAGGTGTGAGACCCAATTGGCAGTCACCCAAGGTCATGCAACCACTATCGGAGGTTGCTTAGGTCGAGCGACCTTGCCGACCCTTCGCCGGCCAAATCTAGCTTCCTCAACCCCTCACCAACACTTTGTTGACCACCCTCACATGAAGGTGAACGGTTACAAGGAGTGGCAAAATTGGAAAACTCAAAAATTAGTGGGGGTAGATTAGGAAGGAAAAAACCATTTCAGCATTTCGAGAATGTTGAAGCCTTGAGCTTTTAGCCTCCCCAAGATTAATTTTCACTTCCAAATTCTTTGAAATGGTTGTCAAACACCCCCTGTATTTTCTTAATGGGTTTTGGAGGCTGAAAGCCCCTTGAGAAAACTAAACCAAATACATCCATTATATCTTATATCACTTACTTATTTTCCATTATATCTTATATCACTTACTTATTTTCGGTTCGCCCTATTCCGAGAAAGCTATAACCCGAAGGTACGCTTTTGGACTATAGTTGGACGCCACAGGGCAACAGAAAAGATTGCCCTGGAGTGTCACTCCAGCGGCACTTGGACAAAGTACGAAGTTGCACTTCCTGCGCACCCTAAGGTGGGGGGCAACTTGGCCCTGTCTGCTTAAGCTCCCTCTGCATGAAGGTGACACGAAGGTTCCTCCCCTCGCTCCCCCCGCATTTATCTGTTTATCCATGCAGTGACGCATCATGCAAACACAAACACACATACAAAAGAAAGAGCGATACCCCAGTGGAAGCAGAAGATGAAGATGGAGCTGGAGAGGCCAAGGCTAGTGGCGGTAATGCAGAGAGTGATGGGCGGTGCAAGAATGGCGAGGTTTCCGCCGGTTAGAGGGAGCATTAAGAGGAAGATATTCGCCCTCTTGTTACATGGGGTTGCTTTACTTTTCAGAGATCATCCCGCTCCAGTATGGGGTTTGCCTCCATTGGAATTTTTAAAAAATACCCCAGCATAGAATGCTGTGGGGGCTCTCAAGGATGCTGCACATGTAGTATTTATATACTCCCTCATTTTCGCTTTTATAGTTCTGATCAGTCGGGAACTGGCATCTGTTTGGAGTGAATTACATCAGTTATTCGTGTTTCATATTGCGCAGAAGCATTGTCAAGTGCAGATTGGAGGAAATAATCATTTCTTGTCCAAAATCTGTTTACCCTGAAAATTCAGGCTCATTGGCATCCAATGAGCTTGTGCTCTAGTGTTTTGGTGCAGATTGGACAATGGTTTGTGATTCAGCATTTTGAGTTTGTTGTTAGTTCTTTATAAGCAATTCAAAGTACGAAAGAGTCCTTATTGCTCTTCTGGAGGGGAACGACACTGCGCATTTTCTATCATTTTCCTCTACTTTCTTCATTCTGTCCACTTGACAGAGTACTTTTAACGCCTTAGTGACAAAAATTGTGTAGGATCATACTAAATGTGCCGTAGGCCATCTATTGTGAAAAACAGAGAGAACGTATTCAAGGAATTTTTACTGGAAGCAACGATGATTCCCCTGTGCCTTCAAATTGGAAAGGCCCTAAATCGATCTTTCAAGCTCTAGTTGCCTTCCTTCTGTAAATGTGCGGCAACACAATGCCAATAGTCCCCTCTAAGAGCCCGATTTTTCACACACAGCAAAGGATGACTCAGCTGATCGGTAAACATTGCGGAGAAACTTCATTGGAGATGTAAAGGTCAGATGGCATTTAGCTATGATTATTTGATCCTGATTCATTTGCAGCTAACTCATTCGATTATCTCGAAATGGGGAAAAATCCAATCCAATTGTCACCCATTCCTTCAATTTCCTTGGGCCAGCAGCTGAATGTATTTCTTGCTCAAGAAATGTCCAAGAAAGAACAACTAGCTTCCCAATCTGAAATCATGAATGCAGAGAGTTGCCCATTTTTCGTTTCTCCACAAGCCTTTTTCCCTCTTCCTTTAAAGCGTTTATCCCCCTTATTTTTGGGTGTGGAGCTGGAGCTGGAGTATGTGGGATTGTTGCTTGAATTTAGGCTGATCAGCTCCTGTAAAATGGGCCTATTGTTCGCCTCTTTCCTCATCCGCTCAGCCTTATTGGTTCAATCCTCGTTTAGTTCAGCATTTTCCTCAATGGCAATGGAGGGGTTACATTATATATATATAGCCTCAAATCAAGTTGAACCTTTGTTATGCGAAGGGCCACTTTAATTATTGTTGTTGAGGCTCTTGAGGGGTGACATTATGTATTTGGGATATTTGAGCAAGTTGGTCATATTGAAGTACTCGATCTGGGACATCATTTAATTACGGTTGACCTTAGTATCTCTACAATTTTTCACAGACCAATAAGATCATAATCAGAGTAGAGAATCAAAATTTTTACAGCGAAGTTTTTTTTTTTTTGGAATCTTTACTGGCTTTCAGAAAAATATAGTCTTGGCATAGATAACATCACCACAGAAAACTCTAAGAAATATATCGAGTGGTGAGCGCATTTAATCTCCTCATAGGACTTATTTTGAATTACACACTTGCGCATTGCTATGGGGCCATCATAGAAGCGCAAACTTGAATATCTCGAGTTACTTTCAGATGGGGAATTAATTCGGTGTACGAAAAGTTTCAAACGCCTTATTAATATTTTAAAAAGGCATGACATGATTATAGTATATATCTGAAATTGTTAAAACAAACCCACAAAAAATGAGTAACAACATTTATGCAAGGATTATTAATCTTGAGGTCAACATCTTGTTTCCATAGAAAAGACAATAACATCAAAGTCCTGCAGATAGTAACTCTTCACTGATCAACTTATAACCAAATTAACATTGCTTCCGGCGTCAATGGAATAATTTATTTTTTTCTTGCCGCCGGCCATGATAAATAAAAGAGTTTCGATATTTTTTATAATATCTTATGATCTAATCAGTTTACTTGTACTTTTCCAACAGGAGTCTTCACTTAGGATTAGAAACAGTAGTTCACGCATTGAATGATATCACGGGTCATGCTAATTATGAAGTTAATTGTGTCACACACGGAACGATATCACATGCTCTCTACTATGCAGAAACTCAAAAATAAGTTGACGAGAAAATGCCACTTGCGAATTTTGTGTGGATCTGGAAGACATATGCTTTCGCCATTCTATCAAAAGTTCATATGATGAAACTAGGAATGTCATAATTATAATATGACACTCTTTTTAGTACCATAACTTTTTGAACAATTAATACGACACTTTAATAAGACATTTTCATGCGGATTTCAGAGATAGATGCTTTCTCCATCCCACTAAATTTATACGATGCAATTGGGAATGCAATAATCTTAGCACGACACTTTCTTTAATGTCATAACTTTTATACTAAGCATGACTACATGTGTCATATTCAATGAGTTTGGTCATATATGGGTTAGTCAAGTTTAAATAAATGGGTTGTTAGTGGGTTTGATTTGTAACCTTAAATTTACGTGGGTTTAAATAAGTCTAAAGACAAACTCATTTAACTTAATGAGGTTATTAATTCGTGACAAAAAAAAGAAAAGAAAAAACAGAAACAGAGATCTCTCTCGAAGAGGAGGAGGGAAAGAGCGAAGAAACATAACCCAAAACGGTGCCCCTGCGTTGTCGGCAATGTTTGCATTATTGGTTTATATTATCTCCTGTTGTTGCTGCTTCCTAGATGCACATCCAATCTTATTGTGCCCTTCCTTGTAGCGGAGTGACCACTTAATTTTTCCACTAGCCTTACTCATCCTGTTATCTATAACCTGGATTTCCTACCTTGCCAAGTTGTTTCTTCAGTATTAAAGGATTAAAGGCTTCATGATTTGTTTTCTCCCAAAATCTTCTACTTCTAATGGGCTGCATCATAAATTAATATGAAGCATTATTTGCTTGTCTTGTACTAGACTTCTTGGTATTCCTCAGGATTGTGATGCTTAGGCAGGAGGGCAAAAAAGACGTGCGCATGGTATTTCAATTACTTGTCAAGCTTGACATGTTAACACTTGTCCTTTTCCTATTGGATAGCATACTTATCATCATTATTCATGATCTCAAATCCCTTATTTTACAAGCTAGACCACACAACCTCTAAACCTACTTGCAGTCATATTATCATCAATTTTCTTGGCAATTCTAGAACCACACCATCTAGCCAACTTTGCACTTTCATCTCTTTATCTTTGCAGCCTAATCATTATCGTAACATTTGCAAGTCCTCTATATGATAATCTACTCCCGTTGACTAGGATAATGTCGACACTTCCATCGATATTTTCACATTCGTCACCAGTGACAACATAGAAAATATAGATTGATAGAATGGTATCAGTCACGGCAACATTACAAAAAAGAAATATTATCTCAGGAATTACAAGATACAAAGAGACAATAAACTTCAAATCAATCTCCACAACCACATCAAACAAAATAAACAAAAACTAATTTTTTTGATGAGTGGACAAAAAACGACAATCGAACTCATAAAACACCAATAAATCACTCACATTTTCCCTATTGCAAGATTCCTTGTCGTTCAATTCTTAATTGTTTTCCTCCAAGCTGTGGCCTTTGTCCCGCTTTCAGTCTTTGTACACAGAGAGAGAGAGAGAGAGAGAGAGAGAGAGAGAGAGAAGAGTAATGCAACTACTGCACCTGAGAGAGAGTAATGTAACTACTGCACCTCAATTAATTCATCTTCTGTTGCGAGCTAGTGGAGGGCCGGTTTGCCACGTCGTCTGGTCCTTTTTTGCTTCACTTTGCCACTTTGGACTTTAACTCTCTTTAAAAAAAGCCACAAAGGGTGTGTTCTAACGAAACTGAGGCCATGTAGGATTCCTTGGCGATCATTTGTTGCCGGAGTCAAAAATTACAACAAGAGCGTAGCACGAAAATTATAAAACCGTCAATATCATTTTTCCTATCAAACGTTATTAAAAGTGCCATTAACAAAAAAAAAAAAAATTTCCTCAATTACTGTAACATTGTTCATACATGCGCCTTTTGCCACGATTTTGGTATTAATTCACATACAGATTTACGCCTTAGATGCATTTAATTGATCGTAGCAACATCGAGATTTAAGTCTAATTAACTTTCTGTTTCCTTGCAAGTAATTGTCTACTACAGAACACTTTCGCCTGTACAAGTAAAACGGAGAATTGAGGATTTGTTTGGGGTTGAGGGGGAGCGAGGGAGGAAAATAAGATATGGGTATGAAAGATGGGTTAGAATTTAGTAATTTTCGTGAGAAGTGGGAGGAGAAAAACCTAATTTTGCCTTCATCATTTGATTAATCTAATGACTCTGGCCGGCTGAAATTCCGCCGGCTGATTATGGCCCTCGTTTATTTTATTTTTTAGAAAGAAGAAGGGGAAAAAGTAGGTTATTGTCGTGTTTAAGAAATTTACTCTCTCTCTCTCCCCTATTCTTTCTACCAAAAAATAGAATTTTTAGTATGGACAAACCTATAAAAACTTGGAAAATTAAAATAAGACGATTAAATACCCATTAATTCCTTCACATTCATTTTCTTTGCTTTTCCCTTTTTTTGTCCCATCTCATTCTCTTTCTCCCAAATTTTTACATTTCAACTTCATCATCGATAGAAAATCGACTGTTTGCATATGCACTTAATTCACGCATATTCCAGCGCAAGCACCAAAATTTATAGTTTCTTCTCTGAGATAAATTTCTTCAAGCATCTTACGTTGGATTATAGATTGGAACATTTTACGTACTAAAGAATGCTTATTGAAGTTGTTTTTTACAGCATAAAAAAAAAGTCGTTTATTACAGCACCCCTCCCTGAAAATAAAAAGCGTTGACTTCCACATGCCCTCCTCGTTTTGTCTGACAATTATTTGACAGAAGTAGAATAATTATATGTTTCATCTATGAAGAAAAGAAAAGAGGGTCATTTCGGCCGGCCGGCTGTGGAATATAATGGCTGGGAACGTGGCTTCGCTAACCATCGAGAACTAAATTCATACAGACACGACATATAACGTGCGTCATGCGTTGAAACTCTTGACGGCAACCCGCTACTGAACATTGACTTATGTAACCGACCAAAAAAAAGAAAACAAATTGACTCATGTAATTTACAAGAAGAAAGAAAACAAATTACACTTTTCTTTCTAGCCATCATATCAAGAGATGGCAACACTGCGTATTTGAAATATCATTGCAACGTTGGGATTATATTCCACATTGGTTGTGAAAAGAGCTGGTGGTTGATTCATTAATACGAGAAAAAACCTTACTTTTTTAGCTAACTTTTGAGATAAGAGAGACTTAAGACTACTTAACATATCAAAATTCGGTTTATCAATAAACCTGGACTCAATGGTTACATGTTGGATTTGGTTATGTAGAAGGGGCCAATAACACACGACACGCTGACCTAAGTGGTGAGATTTCAATTAGATTTCTAGTTCTACTTCTTTGTTTAGGCTGACAGACACAAGCTTAATCCGCGTTGGAAAACGTCACGTACATGACATAAACTCCAAGTAGATCTCATCTTCCTGCTTGCATCCTTCACCGCGGAGGCGTGAGCTATAAAACCTTACACGAGATGAAAGATACCAAGCCGGTCGGTCACTCATGCACATGGCATAGATAATGAGCGCTGAGTTCATAGGGATCATCAGATGCCATGAAAATCCACAGGGCACATAGCTGCATCGTCCCTCCGAGAAGAGGATCCATCAAGCAAAGAATCATCGATAGTGTCATCTGGGGCACTAAATTCATTGCTGATAAGATAAGTCTCCTTCTTCGACGTGATCGCAAACGACAACCCTAGTCGACACCATCTTCCTTCAATTACAAGCAACATACTATGTGGAAGCCCTTGATTTCCATCTTGATGTATATTTTCCTCCTCTGTCGTCTTTGCAAGGGGCCGGTAGAAGTATAGTCTGTCCAATAGTTCAAAGAATCATCAACAGGGCTAATGTTTTGCGAACGAACCTGAAAAGATTGTGCTATTATCCCACAAACCCGACAAATTTCAAGCTTAATCCATGTTGATAGCCCTTGGATCCTATGAACTTCTTGTGAGATTCACTTTTTTGGTAAGGGTAAGCATAAATGCAATGGATGGCAAGCATGGGCTCCGAAGATAATCTCTCCAACTGAGTGTAGCTTGGTTCTTGGTGACTATGTATGAGCTTCACGCACGCGAGATTTAGCTTAGTCTGCACAAGAGGTAATCAGTTTCCTCTCTCACGTATTTTCCGTAACTGTTAACAAAGCAAAAAGAAGATTTCGTGGAGCAACCCAACAACACTAACCATGCAGTGGACTTGACACATTTTTAAACCGAAGGGGTTAATTGATTAGGAGACGATGCCCGTGTCCCTTTGCTATAACCGAAGGTACAGTTTTGGACGATAGTTTTAAATGAAGGGGCAACAGAACAAGATTGCCCCGGGATCGTCACTCTAATGGCACTTGGACAACGTAGGAAATTGCTTTGCCCACACGCCCAAAAGTGGCCGCAACTTGGCCCTGTCTGCTTAACCCCCCTCTGCATGAAGGTGACACGAAGGTTCCTCCCCTCCCTCCCTCCACAGTTCTTTGTTTCTCCATGCAGTGATGCTTCATGCACACGCGCATACGCACGCACAAAAGGAAGAGCGATACACCAGTGGCAGCAGAAGATGAAGATGGAGGAGGTGGAGAGGCCGAGGCTAGTGGCAGTGGCGCAGAGGGCGATGGGTGGTGCAAGAATGGTGAGGTTCCCGCCGGTTAGAGGGAGAATCAAGAAACAGATATTTGCGCTCTTGTATCGACACTTGAAACTCGGAAGCAAGTTCGCTCTGCGCTACCTCCTCGAAAGCTGCCACCACCACCAGCGTTAGCATCACACATCCATTTGTCTTCTCATCTTGATGCTTAGAATCTTCCACGAAAGTGAAATCTCAAGGGCATTTTCACATTGTTTCATACCTTATACATATTTGCATGACATATCGCTCGGATTGCCAGTTTCTAATCATGTTTGTTATCTGAAATCGATAAGCACGACCAGTAATGTGCATGTAAGCGTTCAGGTGGGAATTACTCAACTTCGTTCGGGTTGTTTCTTTATTGTCTTTGTTCATGTTTTTGCAATTATACAATTCAGATGGTACTGTACTTGTGTCTTCTTGAGGGGAGAAAACTGATCTAAGAAATTGTGGAGTGAGCAACAAAGAATGGGAGAGCGAAAGTTCATCACATATCAATTGGTAGAAATGAAAAAAAAAAAAAGAAGCTCTTCCTATTGATAGAAAAGGATCTTTGATCCTAAACCGATCTTACTTGGGATTGCAAATCCTAAGTTTGTCTATGAAGAGAGTTGATGCTTAGCCTAGCATGTTTGATGAAAATAACATAAGTTGAGGGGATCATCTCCAATCTTTGATCCTAAACCGATCTTACGCTATGCAGATGCTCGATCAAGCTTAGTTTAGTGGTGAGTATTCTTATTCTTTCTTTAAACCTCCTCGTGCCTCTTTTGAGCTAAATCCGCAGGTTGAGGTCTAGTCATCTCAATGAGATGTTATTGGTGTCCGTACTTCCCTCCCTCACACCACCTCAAACAAGTTTTTTTCATCTTATCTTCTATTGACTCACATCATTTTTTTCCTCTTTCAGTACACGCATTTCTAATTGCAACCATGAGAGAATTCGGTTCTAGACAAGGATCAATAGATGCGTATGAAAAAATAGGGAAAAGAATCATACAAAGGAGGCATATGGTTATTATCCAGAATCTTTGAGGATAGATTTGCCCTAAACACCCAAGGCTCTCACCAAGTACTTACAAGTAAAATTTGAGTAGGCAAGTCATGTTTCACAGAGTGGAATGCTTACAACTGCATGAGCTTATGACTTGCTTTGAGGACTTTTTTCTGCTCTCGATGGGAAGAGGCTTATTTTGAGTAGGTAAATACTGGCCTGGCTAGCCAAATAGGTAAGGGATGAGATAGGAAATTCTTGCTTGAACTATAGGAACCCTAGAGCATAACTGGCTATAAAAATGTCTCCCTCCCACCAATCTATCCCGCTCCTTGCTCTCGTAGGAAGAGCCAGACCCTCATAAGGAGAAGTTGAGAATGGCACCTAACAAGCAATGCTAGAATCTGGATCTATGATGATCAACAACTAAAAAGGATGGCTGTACCGCTACCTAAGTGCTAGCAATAGTCAGGTTGCTGCATCTCTTGGCTCCATCTCGTTTTGATCCAGGTGAAGAGATAACTCGAACTAATCACGCAGTACATGAGACTCTAGACTGCCCATGATGTGGAGAAAAAGAAGAAGAAGAATGCTGGCCAGAGAAAACATCAATGGATGGTGTGGAATCCCCCTTCGAAGGCCCTGCTGACTCATCTTTTAACACAGCAAATCAAATATGGCAGAAAACGCTTCAAGCTCAGGGACAGAGACTTGATGCAGACTATATCTGTGTTTAGATCACTGTCTTATGAGGGGGCGGCTTTTTAGTTTTTGTTGTTAGATGTTTCATTCGCTGGGCCAACAGTGGTCCCAAGGTTGTTTGTGGCGCCCACGAGCTTGATATTCACTAGAAAAGAAATAAGAAAATGTTCACTAGTATCAATTTCGATTGGTTTGAAGATAGAATCAGACCAATTCTTCCATCAGTAGATGAGATGGGTATCCCTTCAATCACTCGTGGTCTAGGTTATAGTATTGAGGGAGGGGGGAAAAGAATGATACTGCCAAAGGTAACTATATCACTCAAAGGTTTTCATGACCAGTACATACCTAATTGGCTAATTTTCTAGGTCTGCATGCCAATGGATAGAACATTTGAACGAAGCTGCCCTCTGGATAGATCAGTCGGCAGTATGGTTTGTGATTCCTTAGATTGACTATCAGCCATGGATAGATGATCATTATTTTATTTTTTTTCCTAACTTATCCAATTGCTCTTTTGTTTGGTTGTTCGCATTTAGTGTTTGTCAATTCGACATTGGCATTGACAAAATTTTAGATTCATTTTGTCAAAGGAAAGTCTTTTGAAATACCTTTCGTGGTTGGGATCTCATGGGTCTTAGCCTCACATTCTGGAGACAATCAAATTCATTTTGCGGCTGATTCTCTATATAGAAAACCGAGCTTTGTTTTCCCTCATCAACTTTCATAGTGAAAGACGCCCAACAATGACTTATCATCTACTTTTTAGCATTTCAAATTTGACTATTTGATTTTGGACACCCCAAATCTGTCAAAAACCATACATACGTATGAATTTTTAAAATCGTTTGCAATCATGAAGCGTTTCAAAGAGTCAAAAAGGTAATTTATAGTTACTAAAATATCATAAATTACTAGCGTAATCAAGGGGTTAACAATTAGAGGTGATCGGATTCAAGGTAATTAGGATCCAAACCTTGAACCTGTACCTAATCCTGTTATAGCCGGTTGCTTTTTTTTAACCCTGTACCCAACCCTATTTGCACAATACCCTATTTTGGACTCGACCATATTTTTCCAATTTGAGAACAAAGTCTACCCTGTTTTCCATTGGACTTGTTTTGGATAGTGGTCCCGCAGTGATGGGCGATAACGAGCCTGGCAGTGGTCTGAGCTTGGTTATGGCGACTCAACAGTGAGTAGAGGCAACAAGCAGCAAGCAACAATCGACGGCAACGAGCTCAATCCACCTCTTTCACCACCCCTCCTCCTCTGCCCTCCTCTCATCTCTAGTCTGCCTCTTTCGCCTGGTTCAAATTTAGTCTAGCCGCCCAACCTCCTCCTCCCGCCTCCACCTTCGCCTCCGCCTCGCCTCCTTCACAACCAACTTCTGGATTTGGTCAGGCCTCAATCCTGTCTCTAATCTAGATCCGATTTGGTTTAACCAGATTTGATGGTATGGCTGCCTAGCCTCCTCCTC
The DNA here is from genome assembly GCA_014182845.1 of Corymbia calophylla. NCBI lineage: Eukaryota > Viridiplantae > Streptophyta > Magnoliopsida > Myrtales > Myrtaceae > Corymbia > Corymbia calophylla. The sequence goes on along the minus strand of CM024698.1, from coordinate 23,430,277 downwards.
CTACCTCCGCCCCGCCTCCTATGCAACCCAACTTCCAAATTTGGTCTAGCCCTGACCTTGTCTTCAATCTAGATCTGGTCTAGTTTAAACATACCTGGTTTGGCTGTCGCACAACCACCTCCCCCAACCTCCACCTCTGCCCAGCCTCATCCCCACTTCTTCCCCTCGCTTCAGCTCCAAATCTAGCCAGTCCCTCCGCCTCCTCCTCTCGCCCTGTCTCCTCTCGCCGCCTCCTCCTCCCACCAAAACAAGGGAGCTTGGCTTCTACTCCCCCAAAGACAATTTGTTCCATGATTGAGACTTGAGAGGGTAAGGTATTTCCATTTTTAAGCTCGGGTGGCTTTTCAATTTTATTTTATTTTTTAAAGAAAACCAGTTCCAAAACCGATTCGGGTGGATTTCCACTTGGAACTGGTTCCCAAAACCGGAACCAGTTCCTAGACCGGGTTCCTAGACCGGTTTCACCGGAACTAGTTCCCCGATAATCCCAGTCCGGTTGAACACCCCTATTACCAATTAAATGAGACTTTGTGACATCAGTAACCAACATATACGGAAAAATTACAGTCGATAATTTAAAGTTACCAACCCCGGCTAAACCAACACCGTTTCAGAAAGTAGACGAAAAATCATGAGTACAGTAAGTCCAAAGTCATCGAGTTCCAGGACGTATTCTCTGCTTTCTTTGTCCAAGAACACATTTGAAGGCCTTATTAAATTGACAATCCTCGTTATTTACACATAATTTGGCTAGACCTGTTAGCAACTTCAGATAGATAAAGAGAGAAGACAGCAAGTGGCAACCAGTAGAAAAGTCAAAGATAAAACTACTAACAATCAAACAATAAACTCTCTCGTAACCCGAATGGTACATACAGCCACAGCAGCTCCACCTCAAAATAACCAACTAAAACATATACACAAACCATGATGACCCAAGTTCCCACAAGAATTTATTTACCTGACATATATATATATCTGAGAGAGGCATCAGAAAATAGCTAAAACCCTGTATTCAGACATGTCATCAATATCTCACGCTGCTCGCTACTTAGAATGACCTGTTAGGTTTTGAGGATGAGGATGATGAGGATGTTTTGGCTTTTGCGAAATCCACGAGATCCTTGAAGAGCGCATCTTCTTGTTTCGCTTGCTTGGTTGGGGTAGATGAATTCAGAGACATGTTCTGAGCGTGACCCACCAGGCTGTCATAAGAGGAACTCGATCCACTACTTGAATGAGAACTTCCTGGGAAACCTTGCTTTTGGTCAAAAAATTGTTGTCTCTGATTGTAGCGCGAAGGTGGCGGCGGAATAACAGTAGGAGACTGAGTTGTGTCCCAGGGAGCTGGAGGAAGCCGATCAGCAGATCTGCTCATTGGGAGAGGCTCATCATATGCAGGTTGACGATCATAAATGGGTGAAGTTTCTGGGCTTTTGCCATATGAAGGAGGAGAGTAACTGTTGTCTGAATGATTAGGAGGTCGAAAAGGCTGCGATGTATCAACAAAGCCTTCAGATTTATAAGCATCACCACTGAGAAAGTCTACCGTGCCAGAATCTCCCGAGATTGGCTTCTTTGATGAGGGTCGGGGAGCAAGTGGGTTCAGTCGAGATGGTTCCACTTTAGTGTTGACTGGCTTCCTGTTGTGACCATTGTCCCTTGATGACCTGCAAAAAGGAAAAGTGAAATTTCTGAGATAAGAATTTGGTAGTGTTTTTAGGGTTCCATGGTTTAAAAACTTCAGATAGATCAAATCTACTATTTCTTAATGGTTAAAATAACCAAATGCACTGCCAAGAGCCAAGGCTAGAGATATAAATCATGCTTTTTACACCTTCCACAGTCACACCATGTATTTTTGGACCAAAAAAAATTAGGATCCTCTCTGGAACTTAAATTAATTCAACTCCATGAGATTATGCCAGACAAGAAAATATTTTGATTTATTACCCAATGGAATTAGCACTGGCTTGTCAGTCACATTTCCAGCGGCACTCAAGCAGATGCATTACCTGTGAGATAATTGGGCAAAGTCATCTTCCAATTCATCTTCCTCATGGTCTACATTTACCAGTGGCATAACTGGGGTTACATTTGATACCACCCCAGCAGTAGAAGTTCCTCTAGCAATGTCATCATGCCGGCTAAGTACACGCTGCAAATTGTCATTTAGCGCGAGTCCTTGACATAGAAGGTCCTCATCTCTGAAAAAAATTTCGCTGTCAGTACAATTATAATGTCAAGAGAACCATAGAAGGATTATTATTATTATCCTTACGTAGTTTCATTCACAAGCAGCATGACACGCTTTTGATAAGAACGGCACTGATCAACAAGGTCAACAATCACTTCATCCTTCAAAGCCTGCCAAGTATTCATAGTTGTAAGAATTTGAATTTAAGTGACCATTATTATGAGTTCTTCCATGTAAAAATGCTAAAAATAAGGAACATAAAAAATTAGGAGAACTAAACACAAAAACTTGGTGAGTAGGTGTTGCAGATAAACCACACTTTTGAAACATCAGAATTATATTTCCATAAAGAAGTGGAAAGCAAATAAAATATGTACAAAAACAAGGTGGATCATTACCTCAGGTTTCTTAGCATCCACTGCTCCAAGCATTTCCATCAAAACATCAGCCAACCCCGAGCATTTTGTATCTCTAACAAGCTGATTATAAAAGATATTAGAATTCTAAACTAACTCTAACCATCAAGTTTATAGATCTAACAGTTTGCAGCACAGATCATTTCAGTTAAGAAACACTTTTTACATAGCCTGACAACTGTTACAACTATGCCTATAGCAAATGTCTAAACTAAATCACGGTCAGATGTCCAAGAGCAAAAGCACTTGTTGCATGCCCATGCAGACATGCACCCAAGCACCAACACTTTCGCATGCACAAATGCTCACACAAACACAGGGAAGAACATAAGAGGCAAATTTAAGAGGGACGATGATATATTGCTCTCTCTCAAAAACAGAAACTCCTATACAAAGATAAGAAGGAAGAAAGGAGGAGCAAATTCCAACTTGTAAGTGGCCAGATAGCACAGAGGACTCGCATTTTGACAAAATTAAGAGTAATGGGATTATATATTCCTTTATAAGTACCTAAGACCAGAAGCATCAGATTGAAGTGAGGCCTGAATAGCAGCATCTTCAAAGTCCGGAGTATGGTGATATATGGGTTGAGTTTGTGGTGGTGTGAACAAGGGAACAGCATTTTCTTCTCGGGGTGGAAATTCAACTCCAGCAGCCTGTTAATAATTGACGAGATCAATTGACAAGATCAATCTAGGAACTGAACATTATGATTACCCAAAACACACAAGCTGTGACAAACACGCATGAATGGGAAAAGCCCATATGTTAAATAGGGCAACAACAAGGGAAAACACAACATGCAAATCTTTTATTCTAACATTAAAATTTAAACATGTCCATGAACATACACAAACAGCAGTTAGAAGTTCTCCATCCTAATCTTCCCAAGCCAACGCTCTTCCAACAAAGAAGTAAGTCCAGAGCTTAAGTACATGAAATTTTACAATTAATAGCACATCATAGTCATGTACATTGACATGAAAGCAAACCCAAGTTGAGTCAGTTTTTATGAGGGAACGACAATGTCTCCAAGAGGCACACTGCAAGGAAACGAACTCATAATGACCTGGCCAGGACACTGTCGCTAAACATTCCTGCCGCAGAAAATTCAAATTCCCAAGGACCTTCAGTTGTAAATCATCTAAAATAAGCTTAATTTGTTAAATCCTCAATAAGGGGCACTACAACTTTTTCTCAACCACAGTGATTTTACGTCCTAATTTTTCTCAAGTGTACAAGAATCTGTTGAAGCATTTTAATCTCCACTGCACTAGTTTTTTGGAACATAAGGCGCTTGAATGCATAACATTTCATGCCTTAAAAGTCTCACTAGCCTTACTATTGTCTTATGGAAAATTCTTCTCATGCAGTTACACAGCACAGGGAACAACGTAGTCTTTCACCTATAGAATCTCCCCTATGCTTAAGTGGCATTATATGATCATTTTAGGTACCAAATAAGCTTATTGACTTCATCCATGCAACTGGGATCTTGTGTGTGAAAGATTTCTCTGTCCCGCAAATTGGATTTATAATATCAAAATCACTCACTCTCTAACAGTTGTTACTCGAATTCTCACCAGTGTCCTTTAACATCTACACACCTCAAGTATCTGTCTCTAACCAACTTAAAGAAAGCTCTTAGGTTCTAAAGTTTCTACAGAAATTTGAAATGCACACTTATTTCAGGTTGAATATCGTCAGCCACGCTATTTTATTTGCAAAAAAGCATTTTCCAAGAAATATCATCTTCATCAAGCCTAGTGAGCTCAGTGACCAATTAACGTCATTTGGACAAAGATGCAACAAGATAAGGAAATTAAACGTGAAGGTATTTCTCAGACACACCGATGCTCGAATAGCTTCTGAACTAAAACAAGAATCCAGCATAATTACCCTCAATTCATTATAAGCTGCATAATATTGGGGATAGCTCCCCTAGGTCCACCAAATGCTTCCTGCCATGTGTCGATTAGAATTAATATTTTCTCCCTTACACTCAAATCAGGCTGCACATTGAATAAAACATCCATCAGAATGTTGTGTGACACGGTAAACTCATCAAAGAAAATAATTAATAAAGAGGCAATTATACCTTTTTCTTAACTATTTTAACCATATCATGCAAGATATCACGCTCAACAATCAGCTGGAAAACATTCTCGCCACAGTTTTTGCTGAGAGCCTCCAATGCCTGGATTAAGACATAAGTTCTAAATCATTATCTAAAGAACCGATCTGTTGGAAGTTAATAACAGGACAGAGCAAAAGGCATCAATCAACCAGAGCAAAATCAAGATATCAAGAATTCAATCAGAATATACACATATTGGAAAGGCACTGCACCCACCAGGACACACAACTGCTCACATCTTTGCGTGCAAATACACATCAATCGCTAGCTACATATACATACATAAAAACAAAAGGAAATAAATGCCCAAAGAGACTCACAAAAAGGGCCAGAATCTGTGCTTTCGGACGTTTGCTGGTGAGACGCTTTTCAGTACCTTTTAGAGCGTCCTTGGCTTGCCTGCAAAAATTCGTTTATAGAAAAAGTTTAGAAACCTTTAAATACATGAAGCCAGACCGATAAAACAAAAACTAAAAAGCGCAACCCTGTGCAATAAGCAATAGACAAATCCGAGATATTTTTTTTCCAGAGAAAAAGAATGCCACATGCATCCAGATGAGAAAGAGCAGCGCAACTATATCCTGACGGTCCAAAGGACAACTTATAGAATGCAAAAAGCTCCTGCAATCAAAAGCCCCTAATATGCAAACTTCATATACCTACTCACCATAATGCATCAAGCATGTCTTGTCTAGGCAACTGAATTATCCAAAAATATGATGCCCAAATGCATTTCACCTCATAATTGCACACCATTAAAGTGGAATTACTTTTGGGAATTCCTAACTCCCATATGTGTGTCTTGAAACATTTGAATGACGGTCTATTCATGACCGTGTTTTTAGCAGTCAGTTGATCATTTAAACATTGACAACTATCTTCAAGCATGTTCATGAAATATCAACCATGTTTGGGCATATCAATTGAAGAAAACGAATTAGGAAAAGGAAGTCCACCCATTTTCCTATGAACTAAGTACAAGGCCATTATGATCAATTATGAGAAATATGAAGACACACGTGGATAAACATTCAATTGTGGATTCATTAGTGTTGTTTCAATTCCAATCCCGGCCAAAAGCGCAGATATTACATCTAAAAAGAAAAGATATCAGGGAGGATAGAGGAATATCGCCACGCCATGCCATGAAGGACTGCCGAAGCAATACATCCGACAAAAATTTTCCACTGAAGAAACAGCCGTGGAAGAGTAAAAGAGTCGTTACCCAGGATCCACGTTGATGATATCACAGAGCTCAATATTGATAGCCCAATCAGGGCCCGGCAAACTGTCGCTCGTAGCTCTTTCTGCACAGGCTGCTGCATTATTAGCCATTGGGTTCCTGCCCTCTTGGATTCCGGCACGGCTTATCCACGACAACTAAGAAACAGAAAAAGCGGTCAAATCCAATAACCAAAACGAAACCTGCAAAGACGGTCGCGTCTAAAGCAGAAGACGAGATCAAGAAGTAGCTAACGATCCGATCATTGCTGATTAGGCATCTCCAGCTAATTCCACCCCGGGCGTCAAACCTAGGTCGCTTTCAAGCGACAAATTGGGGAGAAAGCCGCAGCCTTCCAGACAGCGGGCGGCCAATTTTGACCGGCACAATCGAGCAAAACTAACTCGCCGGAAACCACAGCCTAAACTCGAATTAACTCGAGCATCGGCTCGATCATACCCAAAAAAGCGAGAAGCTACGCGGAGGATCAGCAATGAGCTGAAACCCCGTCGCCAGTGATCGACCGGACCGAAAACGCGAAAAAGAAAAAGGCCCTCCTCAGCAGCCGGAGAACCGAAACCCCGAACCCTCGGCGAAACCAACTAACCGCGCTCCGATGATTCTCGATCGCCGGAATTGGCCGCAATTCCGGCGACCACGAATCGCGCGGCGCGGCGAAATCGGACGGTGTGGAAGGGATCTCGAGGGAGGAGACTTACCGGCGAAGGAATCGGGGAGCGGAGCGGAGCGAGGGACTCCTGCAGGAGAATGAGGAGAAGAACGAAGAATGGAGAGAACGAAGAATGTGGGTAATGATTCAGATTTCTTCTTGAAGAGGTGGAAACGGAGAAAGAAAAGAGAGAGAGAGAGAGAGAGAGAGCAAAAAGAGTCAAAGCTGACAAGGGCTTTAGCCGCTTTTATGAATTGCTTTTTCCCCCCTTTTTTAATTATTTTTTATTTTTTGGCCCTTTTTCCTTTTCGAGGAAGTCGGGGTCTTGTTCCTTCATTTGGAAGTTTTAATATAACACATCTTATCTCAATTTAATTTTCATCTCGTAAAAAAATTTAGAGCTTGAATTTCGGGACACGCCTATTCAAAATTAATTTTCTACGATGGGAAAACCTAAAATCAACTACACCTATCCAATATCTCATTAAAATGCATACACATCAATAAGAATGGCAAACAATTTTTAGACAATTCTAATATAAAAAAGGTAATTGAATCCACGCGTGTTGATCGAATTCATTTTGAATTTGAGGATTGATTTGAGATCTTCTTCGATTAGAGATAAATATTAGACAAGAATACCAACTTGAAATTAGTTGCCAAGACAAAAATCAATTCACAGGTAAATATTCCACTATGATATGATTGACCCTTATTTATGAATTAAAATGAAAGAGAAACATGCTAACATCATTCATTTACAAAACAGTAATTAATTCAGGGTAAACGTATACTAATTTAACACCTTAATATAATTGACCCTTATTTAGATATTAAAACGAA